>VZRZ01007221.1:428894-445603 GCA_013398175.1 Climacteris rufus | reverse complement strand
TTTTTAGCTGAGGGATGGTGGCGATGCCGTACAGCCTAAACGGAGAGCAGAGGCAAGCACAAGCACAAGCACACCCCAAGCTGCTGCCCTGCTTGGCTGCGAGACGCCGTTTTAAGCTGAAATGCATTGATTATCTCAGGGACACCAGCATGATGTCCCAGCTCCGCGGCACGCCCGGCTGTGATGAGACTGAAGGTGGCCGCTGCCCTGCTCGGGGACCGGCTGTAGCTGAGCCCAGAGCCGCTGGCAGCCGGCCTGCTGCCGCTGCTGTGTAGAGCACGGCCGGCGCGCCCCGCCAGGCCCTTCTATTGCCATCCCTCCCAGCACAGCTCCGGGTGGAGCAGCTCCTGCCCTTTTTGTACTTTTTACTTAATTCGTCACTATTGAGATGGGCCACACTTTAGTGTCAGGAGGACGATTTCAGAAAGCCTAAATATCTTCTACAATTCTAGCAGCTGCTACATTTTGATTTTAAAAGCATAAAATAAGACTTGAATGCCTTGCTTGCACCCAAATGACTTTCTTTATATGTTAAAAACATAACCAAAGCTAAAAAGCAATAGACAGATTTTTTTACTACTTGGGTTTTGCCATTGGAGCTATTTCAAATCTAAGGTTGATCTACAGTGTTATGTGCCCTTGAGATCAAAGCCACGAATTAAAATACCTGCAGTGCAGATCACCTTTGGCAATAGAAATCTTATAATACCACACTGCAAACCCTTAAGGCCATACAATTAAATATACAGAGTATCACCTTGGACGTGAAAAACATGTTTATCATTGCCATACCTTTAGAAACTAATTGCCATAATTTTGTCTGAGTAGAGATAGAATTGTCAAAATCACACTGGAAGCTGTACATGGGGGTCAGAGAGAGCTATCAAAGTTACCGGTTTCAGTGCAAGAACTTATGAAAATAACTATCCTAAATGAATTTAGTTTGCAAGTGATATAAGAAAGTATCTTTTTTTTTACGTCTGTTATGGACTATCAAGGTGCCATGGCGAGGAAGTGTGTAAATGTCATCCTGGCCATGGGATATCTACAGAGAAAGAGATGTTTGGCTGCCATTGTATGAAACACTGTTGAGACCACACCTGGATATAATTGTAAATTTCGAGTCACCTTTGTTACAATAAATTGAAACTGGAAGGGACCAAAGGACCACTGTTAGGGTCTGATCTGTTGGAGAAGACTGGTTAAAAGAAGGGCTCAGCATTTTCAGTCTAGAAATAAAAACGATCTGAAGAAGAACAAGAGCTATTAAAGTAAAAGCTATGAGATCAAATAGGTATCAGCTATTTTCAGTGCATTTAGGCTGGAAATGAGAAGTAGATTCTTATGTGCCAGACGTGTGATCCTCAGAAAAACCTTGCTGGCAGGAAATTTAACTGATTTGAAGATGAAATTTAATAAAATTAAATAAGAGACTGTAGGAAGTATTTGTTGACAGTTGTGTGGCTTACCCAATAGGAGTTTTGGGCTACAGGGTTCATTTTCTCTTTCTTTTTCTTCCCTTTCTTCCCCCCTCCTCCCCCCCCTTTTTTTTTTTGGACATCAACAGATATTTTGTGGCATATTTTAAACTGGAAAGAACATTATTAACTGACCTTTTAAGTGCCAAGAGAAACAGAGTGTAAGGGAAAGGATGGTGGATCTTGTAAACTTTCCTATTATAACAGCTAATGGTGCACATTTGTTCATTTTTCAAAAACAGAGCAGTCAAGGAGCAGCTGTTCTTGTTTTCATTGCACACAGGGTAAGTGGTATAAATAATGTGATTTACTTATAGTGTGCTGCTTATTTCTGGCAGAATGGTGCAAAACTAATTCTTTTCTTGTTGAGATTTAAGGTATGAATTCAATCTGCCATGGTTATAGGGTTTTATTGTGTCAGGAAAATTTAATATGTTGGCATCTGATTCTGCCACCCCTTCTACACCCACCCTCCAGAAGAGCTGAAAGTCTTCAAGAAGTAATGACGTCAATAGGTTTTAAAATCTTTCAGCATCTCCCACAAAGTACTCAGCATCCTACAGATTTGGGCCTGAGAACATCCCAGTCAGCCTTTGGAGATGAAAAGCTTAAGCATAGTTCAGCATAAATGGAAAATATAGCACTGCCTAAGGAGATTAAATGTTCTGTCCTAACCTTAAAACCTACTCTCTCTCAGTGTCTGCCAGCACATAGAACTGAAGTCTGAGTTAAATTAGTTGTACTAGAGGTACATCTCTGGTGAGATTATGGATGATTTGAAGTTTCGGTAGAGCATTTTGGCTCAGATCCATCTCATGTGATACGTGGCTCTATTTATCACTTAATTTTAACTTGGTTCACCAAAAATAGCACTCTTCATAAGTCTTTAAATAAATATTTTAACCATACCATGATGCCTTTGATGTTCTTAGTACCTATTTTAATGAAGAGCTTCCAGTTGATGGGAATTCTGCAGGACATTTCCAACAGGATGCTGACACAGCCATCCAGTTTGGATTTTAAAAGTTCTAGTCTGTCAGGAATGTCTGATTTTTTTTTTTACAGAAATCAGAATTAGCGTTGCAACTTGGACCTTGACCAACATTCAGATTTCAAATAGCGATAAGATTTTTATCTCTTGCTTTAACACAGTTTTTCTCTGACTACTGTGAAATATAACAAGTGGCAAGTATCCTTGCCAATTGGTATATGACTGTTTTTCAGTCTCGAAGAGCTCTCAGTTGTTTTCGAGTAGGACTGAGTCATCCAGCAAAAAGTTCAGCTGGATTATCTCTCACCACCACCACTTCAGTTAAAAAAAAAATAAAAAATGGTGTTGTCTGTAAGTTAATAGCATTTAAAAACACTGTGCTGGATAAAACATAGCTAATGTCAGTACAGTGGAAGTTAAAAGACTTTCCTCTTTCTGTTTGTAGAAATAAGCTTGCAAAGGCTTTTCTTTTTTTTAGTCTTGTGATCAAAGAACTATTTCTGTAAGACACTTTCAATCTGTAGCTTAATTTACATAATTATAATCTTGAATATGTTAAGGAACTTTGTACTTTAATAACAATCTTGTTTGACTTGCTAGCATTATATTGTTTTGCTGTTGTTTACCTTTTTCTTCTTAATCCATATTTAAAATTTATTCACCACATTTCTTCATGAAATAAGTATCACAACAGTGACTACAAAAAAAATCAGTTATAACTGTAAAGCATAGTAGTACCCTATGGGCATCATAGTAACTGCCTTCTTCAATTGGCACTGAAGATAACCCCTGTGTAATTTACAATATCACCAAAAAGACAAGGTAAGAAATGGAAGTATGCATTACCACTATGTTCCACCACTGCAGTGTATTTAAATTAAGTTTAAATGATCAGCTTCTTTTATAAAAATGAGAGTGGTAATAATACCAGAAAGATTATTACAAATTCTTTAGAATAGTTGATCTTTATTCCTTGACATTTAAAGACTTTTTCAAATTATAGTAAATTATTTTGAAATCCTTCAGGAATAACATTTCCCTTAGTCTTTTATTTGTTCCTCTGACCCTCCTTCCCTGTCTGTCTTTCTTTTGCTCACTTTCTTTGTTTTCGCTCTCAGGCAGTCTTTATTGAAAGAGACCTTCTTGTGCTGTGTAGAACACACAAAGAAGATGAAAAAATGTGAAGAACAGTAAACAACATAAAACCATTTATTAAAGATAAACAAGGGCTATTATAAAGGGAGAGGGAGTAAGGGACCCTCCTAAAAACCTTATAATTAAATATATAAAGGACCTTCTAGAGAAAGAGCAAGTCTGAAATTGAAAAATTATTATGTTACAAGAAAATGTCATAGATCTGTAGACTATGAAGCCAGGTGGGACTAGTACTATGTTTTAATCTGAACTCCTCCTTAGCATGGGCCATGAGATTTACCTGAATTAATTCTTTTTTGTACCATTTTTTTAAAAAGAAAACATATCTTGACATAACATTTCCAATTACATAGAACTCCCTACCCTTCTGATAAGTCATCTCAAGAGCAATTACACTCACTGCTAGAAAAATAAAGAATACAAAAGAAACAGTCAGAACAGTGGTCCACCTAGCTTAGTGCATGGTCTTCTGTAGTGGTGATAGGATGCAGTCTGGGGACAGCCCATACCTCTGAGCTTCACTCCCTTGTCTCACCTAGCATCTACTGGCATGGAACTAGGGATGTTATAAAACGCATCCCTGACTGCTCCTTCTGGTACCTGTTAATGAACCTGCTACTGATGAAGTTGTCTGTTTTGGAAAACTGACACTAACGTGTCACTACATACCTCAAAAATCTCTTGTGACAATGAAACTCAAAAGCTGTCAGCCTGCCATTTAAAGAAGTTATTTCTTTTTTATCTGTTTGAAACTGCTCTGCTATGGTTCTCCCACCATTTTTGATAAACACCTTTTATGGTGTTTATCAACACCATAATGATGCAGGACTTGGTACATAATGGAGTCTTCTTATCCTTATGGCAAATTTAAATTTGTCTTACCTCAGCTTTGAGCCCCTCCATGACGTCCACCATGGAATCATCTGTCAGAAACTTTTGGAAGTCCAGTATTAAAATATTTCTGTTCCCCATGTGAGTACCTGCAGCCTAACATGAAATCACTTAGTTATTTGTTAAGTTAAATAGAAAGATGCACTGATTGTTTCACAAAATATGTTTTACATCCTACAAATAATATTTTGTGACTGTTGTAGGCTGCTCTCTTAATTTGTGCTTAGTGGGTCATGGCTCTATTACTTTAAACTAACGAAACATAGTCACTCTTTTTTTATATTTATTTTATTATTCTGAATAACTCTTCCATTTTCAGCTGTCATTTTACTTAGAGGATTTCTTCTCCTGCCTAGTAGAATTAAAACACTCTTTGTCTTTAATTCTTCTAACATTGACTTTTTTTTTATTTGTGCTTGCTCTATTTTTTTAATGATTCCTAGGTTTTAATTTACAAATTTCCAAATTCAGCTCTAAGTTACTGTGACTGATTTTTTCTCTTTGAAACAAAATATAAAAATTAAAGTCTCTCTATATATATAAAATGGGTGGTTGTGTGTTTTCTTGTTTTGTTGTAGAGTCCTTATTATTCTTTTAAGAGTTCTCACTTCCCGTTTATATGTTCTTGCTAGCTGGTTATTCTTTAGTTTCATCTTTTTAAAGCAGCATTAGTATTTGGTTTTAGTAAGAGTCACATTCCATTGTCAAACATAAATTAAATCTGAGTAATGAGCATTTTCATCAAAGAAAGCACTCAGATTTGATCTAATTTAAAATTAACACACAATGGTTAGAGCAGCCTTAAGATATTGTTTGGTCCAAGAGTCTCAAGAGGAAGCTCAAATTTAATCTCCATGTTCATATTAACTTCTGTTAGTTTTTAGCAATTGTACTTCCTTCCTGTGTATTGAGAACTGCTGTCTATGAGACCAGTTCTTAAAAAAAAATAGGTATTTAAGTACGACCTCAAACCTTGACTCTAAGATTTTATAGTTTTATTAATATTTATAGAATTTGAAGTTGAAAATCCAGTATCCTAAGTTTTAAAACTTGTCTAGGTTAAGATAATTTTTATAAATTATCTGTCTTACGATGTGATGTTAACAGAACAGTTTTTCATGTTCATTAAGATCAACTGGCATAGTGGAGTCCTTGTCATTACTGAGTTATCAAAACATTTCTATCTATATTCTTGTTACAGGGTGCACCAGAAAGAGAATTCCTGTTCCCAAGGTGATTGCTGCAGACTGTTTTGAGGCCTTGCTTTCTTCTGAATTTACAATTTTAAGTACCTAAAATGCCATGAAGATAGTTGTTCTGTCTGTCGTGTGGGTGTCTTGCACTATGCTGAGATTTTTAATGTCCAGGAAGGAGACACAAAGCAGCATGGAAAGCATTCTGGGGTAGTGCCAGATGATTGTCTCTGGTAATGTCGTAGCATATTTCAGCAAACTCAAATGCCAGGCTATTGCAGTTATGTTATCCAGAGGCTGTGGATTTAAAAAATGCTTTACAATCCACCAAGCTCTGACATGGAAACAAAACTAATGAACTTTAACTGTCCTGTTAAAGTCCCTACTAAAGAAGTGATTCACTTCCAGAAGTTTTAAAAGACTATTTCATAAAAAATAGGCCACACAGCTTTTAACAAAGTGTTCCTACACAACATTCCTACACCATGTGGTTATAGCATAAAAATGTTAACAAGATGATCACTCTCAACACTGGGTGTGGATAAATACAGCTGCCACGTGGCATGATAATATCTTCCCAAAAAGCCACCACTTTTGAATTTGAAATAAGGTGGTTTGTTTTTTTTTTTTTCTATCCTTCTCATTCTTTAGCTCCCAAGGAGGTATTTTGTGAGTAATAACACTTTCATGAGCTGTTGGGTTGTATATCAAAGGGCTCTACCCATTACACACTGAGTGTGCATCGCAGCAGCAGAATGCCATTCCTCACCTTCCCACTTTGTTTCAGCAGAACAGTGCTAAGAAGTAGCCTCAGTTTCATCTGTGTCTGGATTGCTGTCAGTAATGATGGTGACAGGCCACCAGCAACAGTTCTCCACAGTGTTCACTGACAAGCCCAGGAAATTACCCATAGTGCTTGGAAACTGTTCCCTGTTTGCTTCATGCAGCATCCATGAGGACAAAATTCCCATTTCTCAGGTGAAAAAAGTGAGACAATTTAAAAAGAAAATACCTGTCTCCAGATTCCCAGCATTATGTTTTTGCTACAAGACAGCTTTTCCACCTTTGATGGCCTGCTTCATGTATAGCCTTTCTCCATTAAGAAAATACTGATTTTGTTCTCCTGCTTGAAAGCAGGCTAGAAGTTAACCTGGCTCTTTTTGGTTATTTCATTGTTTGAGAATCACTTGAGAATTCCATTTATTAATTAAGTGCTGTTTCTCACCTAATGGGCACTCAGAAGCTTTTTTTCTAATGGCATGTGTTAAGCAGCAGCTATTAAGAATGCTCCTCCATGACAAAGTGTCAGGCTTTCCTAACTTTAAGTATTTGATATATGCAGACAGTCTAGCCCCCCACATTTAAACCATATTATGTGATTTAGAAGAAACAGGATAGGAGCACTCGTAATTCTTGTTATTTATTTTATAAGCATCCAGATCCTTACTATAATTAGTCATTTATATTATAGTGGTGACGACAGCATACTACTTATTTTTGAACATAGATGAGAAGGTACAATTTCTATCTGAAAAAACAGACTTCTAAATCAACACAGGATCTCATTTGAATTCTGTCTAACCCTTGAAGTAGCGGGGATTAGTAAGAGATGGGGAGGATCAAAGGGTTATAGGAAAAGATGCAAGTGAACTGCCATGACGAGAGTTGGTGGTGGCAGGTACAGCACATTGGGATTTTGAAGGTTTGCTAATACATCTAGCACTAGTTCTGAAGGATCAATATACAGATCTCCTCTGTCAAGTGATACATAACATGTTAATTCAGACTTCAGTCATTTAGGGAGAAAAATTACTGGAACAACAAGCCTAACAATTATTTTCTAAGGCAATCTCTGTGAGAAAATTTGATTGAGATGGCAGAAAGGGAAAGTCATGGGAGCTGACTGTTACCCTGTGATGTGCCACAGAGTCACTAAATGATAGGAAGAGAATTGTCTCACTGTTTATACATCAATTTCCCCATCAATGAAATAGAAGTAATGAAATGTACCGATTGTTGTGAAGTATTTTGATATCTAGTGATGAAAAGTCCTAAAAACTTGAGGCTTGTTCCAAAGCCCTTTGAAGTCCTCAAAAGGCCCTTGATTCAGCTACCTTAATTTGCATTTGCCTTAGTCTGCAAGTCACCCAACAGAGTCCTGAAATTTGGAAATGTACCATCCAAGGCATTTCTCAAAGATGGAAAAATATATTCTCAAGTAATCATTATCATTATCTTTGACTATTTGACTATTCAGTTTGAATTTAGAAAACAGCAGTGTGATATATGCATTTGGATTATTTGTAATATTTTACAAGATCAAGGTGAAAACTTAGAAGACGGAGAAGGAAAAACCCCAGCATGTTTCCTTGACACCAAAGAACGAACTCTGACAGAAACAAGCTCTGGATTTTTTTTTTATCTTTCTTTTCTGAAGGTAGATGAAAAAGATCAGGAGAAACTATGTCTCATTAGAAGTGAATACAGTCTGTGGTAATCCATACTAAATTTACCAACTCGTATCTTCTAAGAAGGTATTAGGCACCAAAGGGCAGGTAGTTATATTGCAAAAAAAAAAAAAAAGTGTTTAAAAGTTGATGTTTAATTTTTTTCCATATAATAAATGAAATGCCTCAGGCTTCCCAGAAGAATTTTAAATCTTTTAGTGTGATAGGTAAGATGAGATAAGGTTGTAAGATGAATGCTTATTATTCAACAAAGTTCACAACAAATGAAATGTGTACTGTAAGAACATACTTCGTTTTCTTTTTTTCTGGAGACTTAGCAGCCGCTTTTCGCTAAAATAGAAACATTATCTTTATGAAGAAAACATTTTTTCCTAATCAATATTTTTTAACCTCCAGGTTATTACTTCCTCAAATATTTTCTTTTCTTCAAGATTGGTCTATGTACTTTAATGAAAAATCTGCAGAGACAGATGCTATTGTTCACATTAAAACTTTCAAAGGTTATTAGCTGTGATAGGGCATTACTTGTCTTTAGTACATTTTTCTGTGATGTATCACGTTCTTTGGATGTGTGTGTGTGTGTGTATATATAAATATCAGGGAGCAAAAAGAAGTAGCTGTTGGCAAAAGTAGAAAAATCCACACTGTGGTTAAAGTTAAAGATTCAGGAAACACACATTCTGTTCTTGCTATGCCATATATTTTTTATTTTATATATGCCGCATGGCTTCTTTAAGCTTCAGTTCAGGTATCTGATAAATGAGATTAATATGATAGGGACATTTATCTATCTTTCTGGACCACTTCAGAAGCCTGGTGATTGCTGGAAACTTGTAAATTTATTTTTATTAACGTTGATGTGATGTAAAATAATTTAACTCTTCAATTTTCTTATTTTTCTTCATTTTTAGAATAGAAAATACACAAATAATATAACAGGTGATTTATATCTAAAAACCCTTATGCCAGCTAGTAATTCTCCAGAAAACTTTTCTTTTCTCTGCTAGACCATTATTTTATATAACAAAGCAGCTTAAATTCTCAGGAGTCCAAAATTCTGGTTTGTCTCCATTAGGACTTTGACTCTTGGAGAACTGTTGGAATTAGCTCAATGCAATTTTTTGTGGAGCCCAGATCTAAGACTAGTCAACAGGTTGGCACGTATACCTTCTAACCAGATGTAGACCATACATCAAAATAGAGCCTTAGATACTATATTATTTCGTGAGCTCTGGCCAGAACAGGATGATGAACACTGTGGTTTAAACTGCTGATGCTATTGAAAAACCCTACAATAAAATATGTCTTGCTATCTTTTTTGCTTGATTACCAAGCTGCAAGCAAGATTTTATAATAAACGGCAATTCATGATCACTTCCTTTTCTATGTCTGTTGCCCTTCTTAATTGGAGAAACTTGGGCAACTGTTGCCTGATTATTGGGCTCAGTTCCAATATACTTGTAAAAGTTCAGTGTTCTCTCTCTCATCCTGCTCCCACATTATCAAAAGCTCTCTGTGAACTCTGCCTCTCAATCCTCTTACCAGGTGCACTCTATCCCACATGAGTTTGGGTACACAATTTTAATTGAACCTACATCACAAACTTATCACAGATGTAAACATAGATAGAAGCCCAATCCCCATCTCACTCATAAACACTTCTAAATCTTCTAAATGGGAGTCACATCCTTAACTGCACTGGACCCATTTATAATTACTGATCAAGCTAAATCCAGAAAACTGATGATTGTACAATAACGATGAATAAATAAGTGAGAATACATGATATACTAGTATGAGATATCATGAGACTGGACTTGATTATAGGTGGTCTTTCCTAGCATAACTACTATTTTTCGCCTGTTTTATTTATTTATTTATTTATTTATTTAATGAATTTGGGAACTTTTCCAAACTGAACAATCTTGCTTTAAAACACACATAAATTGTATAAGGGTACATTCTTTTTTGTGAGATCTGAGTTGACTGGGTAAGTCACTGGCACTTCAAGGAAGAATGTGGCATTCTATCTCTATATCTAAACTCTTGTACAAGCTGAGGCTGTTCAGATTAAGGGCTAACCTCCTCTACTTCAAATTCTTGTTTCAAAATTGTTTGTATTTAAGATTTTGGCACTTTTTCCTATGTTTAAGGACATTATCCAATGCTTCTAAAAGTACTAGAAACATTCCGATCAATTTCAACTGCTGTTGCATCAAAACAAAATAAAATGCTTAGTGGATTAATTTTTCATTCTACAAGTCCTTAAAGTTACTTAGATTTTTACAGCTTGAATAAGTCATCTGGGAAAAAGAAAGTATCTCTACTGCTAATGTCAGGGGCAGGATAACTTTGTTAGCTAAATGTACAGTCATTCTTGTTCATGGTGCTTTGAACACTTCATTGGATTGAACAAAAGAAAACTGATAATGACAGATCTTTTTTAAATAGATAATTAAATCTGTAGTGGAATAGGTTGTTCCAGGCAGGCAAATGGATGACAAAGTATTTCATATAAATATCATCAGATATCTTAGTGAACTTTATCCTCCTAAAATTTACAAAACAATGATAATTACAGAATCTTTCTTACCATGCTTTGCATGTCACATGCCAGATTCACTTCTCTGCAATAATGACAACACATATTATGTACATCATGGTTAATGGTCAAAAATTAGTTTTCTGGTCTTGTAATAAACATGGCTTGGGTAATGCATTGGAAGGCCCTTAGCATTAGGGAGGTTAAAGGCTCTCAGGGCACTGTGCAGCACTACTCTAGGAAGGCCTGGATTTTAAATATATGCTACACACCCTTCCACTTGTACTGCATCTGCTGAATATACATGGTTATATTAGCCAGGCGGGCACAGGTTCCATTATAACCATAGTCATGATAGTTAACAGATAAATTAGACTGCTTTTTCCCCTGTTTTTCTGCTGCATCCTTTTTGCTGCTATTTCTAGTATCAAACTAATCACAACAATGCATAATAAACACCAATGTGAAGTTTTATTCAAAGCACAAAATCATGTCTCCTAGTGAATGAATATCTAAGATACAAGCTTATTGAGATTAGCGTCTGTTTTCTTCTAAGACCTTTCTTCCAAGCAAAACAATGAAAGAAGTACCTTCCAAGGTCAAGTTTAATAGCAGGAAATCTCCAGATGACAGAGGTTTATAGGATAACTGATACAGGCACATGCTGAAGGATGAGAATCTGCAATGAGTGAGCATCCACCTGCAGCTTTTCCCTCTGAAATGTTGATACAGGACCACAGGAAGCTTCTGTTGTTTCAGGTTCTCAGAAATTATAGGCTATTTCTGTGTCTTGGTGATACATTAAGCAGAGACTGGGCAATGCAGATGCATATGAAGAGCCTCCTTTTGACATGCTGAGCATGCTGAACATTGCCACCTCACAGAGTCAGGCCTCATAGGGAGACATCCTTATGGCTCTTCTAAACTTAGATATTTTCTGAAATAGATGTTGCCAAGCAGCTATTCTAAAAAGCTCTATATCAATATCCTTTTATAACCAAGAGAAAATTGTTCATGCAAAGGAGTTTGAGGAGAGGGAATGGGGGAGCTTTGTAGCCTAAGAAAATCTTTGTGCTATATCCAAATATTATTCAGTATTTATGTTCTGGTTTAAAATCCAAAGAATACCTAGACAAATCCACAGGTTTGGATAGAGCTTCCAGAGGTGTTTCTCTTTGTCTTTCTCAGAGCTGAAAGCAAAAAACTCCTCCATCTACTGGCTGTCTGGAGCGCTCAGTCTGCCTCTTTCACACCTGAGCTTCTGACACTTTGGACCCCTTCCCTCCACCAACTTCTAACTAAGGTCTGATACGTGCAGGGAGGACTAGGCTCCAGAGTAAAATGCACTGGATGTGTATCCTGGAGCACAAAGTCAGATGCAAAGGTCTGGGAGGATTTGTGCTTTTGCTGATCAAGGACAAGAATTTCTGCCCTATTTCTACATCATACTGTAGTATTATTTTTTCTACCTGTTAGTCAAGTAAGACTGTCAAGATGGGTCTTTTCTTCAGGTCTGATTTAAAATCCATTGAAGTCAATAGAAAGAATTCCTATCTAGTTTCACTCTGACTAATGTTTTATGTCATTAGGGTTTTAACCTTTTTGACCCAAGTAAAAAACCCCTGAAAACAATTAAATTATAATTAATTTTCTGCATTTGTGTGACTCCCTTCTGCTTTTCTCCCACTCAAAAATTCCAAATGCAATGGGATGAAGTAAATCTTGAGAATTAAATTTTAGAATTGCATTCTTTTCTCTATCATTACAAAATGCAATTTAAGCTTTCAGACAGGAATACTACAGTTTACAGCAAGACACTTTCTGAATGAATGCCTCATTAGTTAATTTATATTAAAAACTTTTCTGGTGCCTCCTCACTTTGGTCTTTTGATATTTTAGGTTGGAGAGAAGGAACAGCTCTGCAGTAATATTGACGAGCAGAGTGTCTCACTAGAGTAGCATTGCAGTGCAGGTGAATTACGTAAACAGATGGTAGCTAATGGCAATTGTATTAAAAAAACACTAGTATTAATCAAGAGGCATTTCTACAGAAATCCTTACCCATAGATCTCAGCAATTTAAAGGTAGATTTTTAAACTGAGGACCCTATTTTGCTGTTCAGTCACAACAAAGCCAGAGCACAGTCCTGGCAACTGTAGGCAGCAGTCTGTGCTCCATCTGTTGTGCTCTACATCAAGCCAGCTCTGCTGGCTTTTGTCAGCAGGTGAGATGATGGCATCATATGTTGAATAAAGTATGCTTTGCTGAAGCATAAGCTGTTACCATTTTGCTCAGGAAGCATAAGGACTGTGGGGAAATACTGTTCCTATAAGCCAGAGAAATGCTTTGTCTTCTTTTCAGAAGAGCAGGAGATCCATGTTCTTTCCCTGATAACTTCTGAGCAAGCTTCATGAAACAAGAAATAAGGAGACCACATATGAGTGAAAAGAAAGAGAAAAGCCAAATTTCTGATTTTGAAAATAAGAAGTGATTAAATGAAATTCACTATTATGTTATGGAAGCAACCTTGGTAGTCACTAAAACGAAGATATTTTTAGAATTAAAACATGGGTATTGTTCACAGAACATAAAAGATCATGATTCATGTTTGGAAGTGGCAATAGAAACTTTACTTCAGACTACAAATAGAAATTTTACTTCAGACATCCATTTTATAATCCTTTATAATCCTTTTCTCGCCATGGAATACTCAGTACTAATTGCAGAACTGGAGCAGTGTCAATAATGGTATTTTCTGAAACTTCTAACCTGATTCTAGAATGTGTAAAAAACTAAAATAAGTCTGAAACTTGCTTTTAAACTGTTACAGAGATAGGAAGTGATTATATGAGATAGTTGTTCTGCCTGTAGAAAGTAGGTATTTAAATTTTTCTTCTGCCATTTACCTCTTTTCTTGATAAAAATAATTCCTTTATCTCACAAACATAGAAACTTGTCACTTACAGAGTGCAAAAAAATTAATCATTTAAAGATAAAAAAATGTAAAACAAATAAATGCATTAAAATAGATCTTCCACTAAGTAAAGTTAAAATCTTATAACTGAAAATGAGTATATTTCACTAATGCTAGTAAGAATTAGAAAACAAAAGTTCAGATGTTTTCACGCTGTCTTTTGTGATTTTCGTTTCATTAATGCTTTTGGGTTTTGTATTGTTACTTTATCTGACTTTTTGCTAATGCTTAAATCCCCCAGACAAGAAAGCAACATAAATTCAAGAGACATATTATTTTACTGTCCTTGTTCTGTTGTGCTTTTGTGTTAGGAAAATGTTCTCCAAACAACTGACATGATTAGATTCAAACATTTTAACTGGTTCAACACTGACTGTGATCACCAATACCACTTTTCAGTCCAGGTGTCTTGGACCGCAATAGTTGCAATTTCTCTTAACCCTTTGTGATGACAGAAGAGAAGATTTAGACAAGATAATCTGTGAAGTCTCCTTTATTTACCACAATATCAAGTGTTGTCATTTTTTTAAATCACCCATAAAATTGTTTGAAGGTGGGCCACAGCTTGTTGTTGCTTAAGTGATGCCAATGTTGTCTTGTCTTCCAAAGCATTAAATAACACAATGCATTTGTTTTGCACGTCCTGGTTCTTGGTAGTGGGGGGGCCACAGAGGGTGCTTCTCTGAGAAGCTGCTGGAAGCTTTCACCACGTCCAGCAGAGCCAACCCCTGGTGGCTCTGAGGATGGATGTGCCGCTGGCCAAGGCTGGGCCAGTTAGAGACAGTGGTCATGACTCTGTGATAACTTAGTTAAGAAGAAATAAAAATAAAGGTTGGTGGCACAGGTGTAATTTTCCAGCCAGAGAGGAGGAGGAGGTGAGAACATATGAGAGAAACAACAACTTATTTTACTTTCACCAAGGTCAGTGAAGAAGGAGGGGCAGGAGGTGCTCCGGGCACCGCAGCTGAGATGTCCCTGCAGCCTGTGGTGAGGACCATGGTGAAGCAGCTGTGCCCCTGCAGCCCATGGAGGTCCACAGGGATGCAGAGATCCACCTGCATCCCATGGGGGAGGAGCCCACACTGTAATGGGTGAATGCCCAGAGGAGGCTGTGATCCTGTGGGAGTCCCAAGGAGAGAGAGGCTTTGCTCCCAGGTTGGAACAGCCTGTCCTTGGAAGACTGCACCCCATATCAGAGTGACCCATAGCAGCAGTTTCGTGAGGACTCCTGCTCATGATATTGGAGCCATGTTGGAGAAGTTCATGGAGAACTGTCTCCCATGGTAGGGACCCCATGGTGTAGCAGGGAAATGACTTCTCTCCCTGAGCAGTGGAGGAAAATCTTGGGTGATGAACTGACCAAAACCTGCACCCTGTCTCCCTGTGCTGTCAGTGGGAAGGAGGGAGGGATTGAGGGAAAAAAGGTGTGTTAAGGGCTTATTTTACTACTCATTATCCTCCTCTGATTTTTGTTAGTAATAAATTCACTTAATATCTCTAAGTTGAGCCTGTTTTGCCCTTGATGGTATTTGATTAGTGTTTTCTCCTTGTCCTTATCTCAACTCATGAATCCTTCATTAGGTTTTCTCTCCTCTGTCCACCTGTGGAACAGGAGAGGGTGAGTGAGCGACTTTTCATGGGTGCCTGGTGTCTGGCCAGTGTCAAAATACAACAGTCCACCAGACCATTATAAGTTCCAAATGAACAGTTCTGTGCTTCTCTTCAAACCCCAAATGCCTTTGTGTTTCTTGGCCTGCTATAAGACTGTTGGTATTCAAGGTGCACAGTAATACGAGGGTGGTTATACAACAGGCTCTTCTTGGAAGGGATTCTAGATCAGACTTTCATAGAAGTTGCGAGCACTCAGTGAATTTTACAGCACTTACTTGAAGATCTGAAAGAAAAGGTGCAATATTTTATATAATCAGTCGCTAGAAACATGTTTTATAGTTTTTTCTTCTGATGATGTTCTGCCTGACAGAATATATTTATTGTACTGATACATCTCAAGCACAAACAAAATGGAAACTCCTCAAAGTGTTCCAAAATCACGAGCCAGGACTATTAGACTAGCCTAAATTACAGAAATGAGATGTCGGTATGATTACTTTCTCTCATTTTTTCAGGCCATACAGCACAATAAGGTCATATTTTCAAGCTTTTTCTTCACATACCAGTATTTGAAGTTTAAGCTTTTAGATTAAAACTGAATTTTCCCATGCAATAATGAATCATAGAACTGAAATTATTAAGGGAAACCAATGACTGCAAGACTTCGCAATTACATGTGTCTGTGGGCCATTCTGCCTTTCTGAAGAATATAATAAATGCCATATTACTTCACATCGGAAGTGTTTTCAGAAGTCATTGCTCCTGGGTGTTTAGCAAAGTAAAATAAAATAAGGTAAAGTGATACTCCTAACTTCCTACAGTGAAGAACCTTGTAAGGCTTTGCAACCCAGACCATTGTGTTCCATACCATTATCTTATATCTTTGGCCTTCATAAAGTCCTGTGGTAGAAACTTCCATGATTTAATTACATGCTCTTTTTTAAAGTAGTGTTTGTGCTATGTTATTTGATCATGCTACTTGGCTTTTCTAGAACTTGTCTTGTAAGCAACAGTGACCCACCACTCTTTGTTCAAGTTGTCCCCATTATCCATCGTTTTGGTCTTCCCTTCTTAGTTTTGACAGGCCTAACTCATACCTTCTGCTTTAACTCACACCTCTGGAATCTGGTCCTTAAGACTCCCTTATTTTGTGAAAGCATTAATGTTTATGGGCAGTTAGTTTTATCCAGCATAATTCCTCAAAAATTGAATACCCCAAGGGCACAGGCATTGCAGCTTCAATCCCTTGTGAAGAATGTGATGAGCTGTGAAGGTATGATAGCCAGAAAACTGTATTTGTGCACCACAGTATTTTTGGGGGGATGGGAAATTGGCTGCAGCTGCCTGCAGATAGATTCTGAAGTGACCCTATTCTGTTATTTTTATACTCCCTCTTTTTTTTTTTT
>VZRZ01007221.1:349704-428856 GCA_013398175.1 Climacteris rufus | reverse complement strand
TTTTTTTTTTTTTTTGTCCTCCAAAAATAGTTGGAAATAGTGTCAGCTACCAAGGCAGTAGAAAACATCAATAACTACTTTACCTATCTCCTTGTCTCAGTGACTTGTGACAGAGGACTTGGGAGCCACTTAGTCAATACCCTAATGGAGATGCCTGTTAAAAATACACTATTATCTGGTTGGTAGATAAAGAAGATAAAAGAGGAAGGTACAATGGGAAATGTTACAGTAATCAAAATGCCTCAAAGAATACACATGAACTGAGGGAATAAGGGATGAAACCGAAAATTTTCACCAAGTCCCAGGCAGTTAGAGACTTGAATGGCTTGGCTGCAGTGCTTGTGCCACAGTTCTTCCAATTCTTTTTCTTCTTTCATTCAGTTTACAAGTGAACTTATGATGGTGTTCTTCCCCTCATTCACCTCTCTTTTTAGACTGAAAAAAATATATAGGGAAAAGAAGCAGTTAATTCTGATAGTTTTTAATATGCACTTTAAAGGGACATCTACATTATGGAGGCAGAGATAGCAGGGAGGTGATGCTAGTCTTATACTAGTTAGGGTCTCCAGACTGTAAAAGACTTTGCTTTCTCCTCATCAGGCCCCAAAAGCTTGGAGTATTATTTGGAGGAAATAATATAACAGAAATTACCTCCATTCCTGTCCCAAATATCTACCATGCAGTTTTCAAGAACAAGGCCTTTTTGTTCCTTGCTGGTCCTCTTCTCCAAACTGGACTGACAGAATAAGATCTAGCAGAGTCATTACTCTCTACACAGATGTTCTGAAAGAAACCAAGGAATTTTCTTGAGATGATCATCTATTAGCTCTGAAACTTTGACAATCTGTCTCAGTCTCCAAGTTTTCACCTTGCCAATGACTGCTGTTGCCCCTTTTTTTCCTGTTCAACTCCCATTCCTTCAATTGTTCAGTTGCCCATCTCCTATTTCTTTGCCTTTCTGCTTTTTACATGCCATTCTGCCAAAGTTTATATTTAATTTTTTCTTCTCCCTCCCTTCAGTTTCCTATTCCCCACTTGCCTTTTTTTTCTAAACTCTTTCATTTAAAGATTCATTTAAAAAAAGTTTAGATGAGATATACTATAAAACATGTAAAATTTCTGTAGATCCAACAAATAGAATATTGTCACAGCTGCTTCAGTTTAATTTGGATGAATGTCTTTCCATTTTTTCACTGTTCATTTAAATGGTGATCGATCTGGGTCTGAAGTTGTGTCTCAGAATTTGAGTCTGATAATAAAGTCAGTGATATAATGAGGCCAAAGTTCAAAATGGTGTGCAGTCCTGATACAAATGATGTTAAAATTCAAGATTCTTGTTTTCAATGACTGACAGCAGACATAGATTCTGTAGGGGTTCTGTGTCAAAAGTACTATGCTTCTGCAATTCTGCATGAGGCTTCCAACACAACTGGGGATCTGACTGGATCCAGTGTAATGTCAGCTATGTGGCAATGCAGTTACACATCTGTAACTGCTGCCTTTACATTTACGTATCTCGTTTTTGTTAGATGTGGTTGAAAAAATGGAACCTTTTCTCAAGGGATTTTATTTTATTTTTTTTTTTTACTATTTCTTGTTTTAGATGTTAAAGTTCTAGAAGTAAGAATTTGAGAGAAAATAAGAGAAAGTTGAGCAGTTCTTTGAGAAATTGAATGAAGGATTAATGCAGAATTTTTAGATCTGGCCACATAAAAAAGGTTCGAGGTCTTGCCTATTCTTGAGTAGCTGCAGTAGTGGCCAGCTACAAGTGCAGAAGAAATAAAGTATCTGATATTGGCTTTCTAGGAAAAACCCATTCAAGTGTGCAAACTGGTTCAGACATGGTACAATAATATTAGCATAACATGAAAAAGTTATTTTAATTTGTATTTTGTTGGGGTTTTTTTTCTAATTATGGGCACTTTTTTTGTAAATGAGCAAATGAAGCTACGTACAAAAAAATCAACTTCTAATTTTGCTGATACAATGCCTGTTTTACAGCTGTATTTCTTGACTGCAGCAAAACTGGTACACATATTGTAGGAGTGTCTATTTGATTACCAAATCTCAGTCAGGCAGAGTCAGGTCGCAAACCTCCAATGGACAGATATGTGTGAGTTTTTCAATCAAATTTGATAGAAATTAATTTGAGGCTAACATTTCCCTTTGAGAGGCTTTCTGTGTGTGCTTGTGCACACAATAAAGGCTTTTTCCTCCTGGAAGCTCTTAAAGAGTACCATGATTTTAAGGGAATAGCTTTTCCCCTGCTGAATAGTAATAGGATTTGATATTATATAGGACAAGATCTTTGAAACTTTGATTAACCCACCAGAGAAAATACTTTCATGTAAACAGGTTAAAGCCATAACATTCTTTCTTTCTGACTCTGAAGGCATTTATCTTGTGGCTTTATTCTGCTTCAGATATTTAATTTTAGTTCTGTAGCATCAAATGCTAACATTATTCAGTTGCTATTGTTTTCTTTGATGTCTTGATAACAGGTGCTTATTGGATTAGGGTAAAACAGAAATAAAGACACATGCAGGTGGGTGGGTGAGGCTTTGGGAACTGATAGACAATTACCCAAGAGTGATATTCCAATGCCAGGGAAGTATCTAGATTCAAAATATATGCTAGATCAAACGGGCAGCCCCTTTCTGTGCTGCCCATCAGAGTTGTGGTCTATGCTTTCTCTTTCCTCTCTCAAGAGCAGGGATGATGCTAACAGAAGGGGTTTTTCATTTTAGGGAGATGAAAGGAGACGACCGTCTTCTTCTTCCTACTACCTACATCTTTTCCATTATGGTAAAAAAGATCCCAGCTTGGAGCAGAGTTGCTATGTGTGTGGTAGTAAAGATTTGTGAGTCCCAGAAAAGAGGAGCTTTAAGGAGTAGAGAGGTCATTTATCTTACATGAATAAAGGTAAGGAGAGACAGGTTCCTTCATAAAGTGGAATAGCTTGGAAAAGTAGTCAAAAGAGTGACTGTACTGGGTAAAAGAGCTGTACCCTTAAACAGATGGGGTTGATAGCATAAAGGCCTTTAATGTCACCCTGTCAGGCAGCTCCTTCGTGAAGTGCTGTCTCAAAGGGAAAAGTTCTTATCCTCTGACAAAGTGAGATTGGCTAGAGGCAGGAGACTGTGAGGGAAAACAGGGGGCCCCCATCACAGTCTCCTAGATCCGATCGACTTGTTGCCCATCAGAACATCTGGTGGTTCTATGTTTTCTTAATGTTTATTGTGAAACACAGTAATGACACTAATCACTGATAATTTGATATGGCTAGATGCAAAAAAATGCAGTAGCCCAAAGGCTAGCACACTGATGAATCAGAGGCTGGTAGTGATGAATCCTAAAGGATTCTGAATTTCTAGATTCCTTCCAGCTGCTTATCACTTCTTCTACAATGCACGAAACAGAAGATAACAATGTGCCAGCACATCAATAGAAGAGCAGTGTACAATGGTTTTAACGAAGGGGCTTGATTTTTCCAGATGTTATTCTAAACAAGCTGACTGTCGTTTGCTGTGACCCATTGCAGGAACTGGAGTGGTACCAGTGTAAATCCCTTTCTTTTACTCAACCAGGCTTCATGATTGGGCCATATGAGCTGAATAGGAAGGAGCTGAAGGAGGGCAAGTGCTGGCGAAGGGCAAGGCTCTGAGTCCTTAGAATGTAGTACTTCTGAGGGAACAGCCCTGCAAATGAGTGAGATGACAGCCTCTCTGTGCAAAAGTGTGGCACAGGAGATGAAACCTGAGAGCAGAGTGCTTTATCCCATCTACAGAGATTTCTGGAGGCTGGAGCTCTTTTCAGCTCTCCAAAGTGTTCTCCGCCAGAACCTAGAGAAACTGTTATGCTAGATATTTCCAATGTGAGGAGTGGAAAGAGAATAGGGAAAAGACATTCAAGAAATGATCTGAAAGGAATTTAAGTAAATAATTTTGTACAATTTTAACTGCAAGGGTGTAAAATCTAGTCTTAGACTCACGTTGTTCCATATGGAATAAATACTAGCTTAATATATATTCACTCAGAGTCTGAAATTGTCCCAAATGGTCTTCCCTTTGAAGGCTTATAATGCTTTTACCATGGCCCAGAGAAGCATCTCTAACAATCAAGAAGGCCTTCCTGAAATAAAGACAGAGGGCTGTTAACACTTGCTCAGGGAATCTATGCTCTTGAAGTGATCTGCTGCCCTTGATGTGGGAGGGAAGTTGTACTGATGTTAAGGACCATTGGAAGAGTTACAATTCCTGTGAGACTGCTGAGAGGTAGTTTAGGTCCTAAGTGTTTGGAAAGGGAATGAATGTGTGAGTTTGTATATCACATATATTATATACTCTTATAAACCCTGAAGATTTTGTGTAATGGTAATTCCATGGCGTGAATTCTTACCATTCTTCTTTCAGTATTTTCATGTCAAGTACTGAAGCATCGTGCATTAAAATTGGCACAAAAACCTGATTGTAAATAAGAGTGTTATATCTCAAAAATCATAAACTGGAAGCAAAAAAAAAAGAATGGGAACTACTCTGAATTTTAGAATTGTCCCAATTTTATTATTGATGTGGCCAGCAGAATCAACTGCTTATACTTTTTTATTTCCACTCAAATACATCTATGGAGTTCTTGGAACCCCATTTTTCAGAAATCGTTCTATTTTGTGTATAAAGCAGCTTGAGGGAATAAGTTACAGAGCAAGGCCACAAAGGTCTTCCAGGAGTAAGAACATGTGAAGATGGAACTCATTAAAATCACAGCATGGTATGACTTATTTGAGTCACACAAATAAATAATCTAGAAGTGTATGGACTTTATGCGTGTTTTACTTTACCTTGAAAACCAATGTAGTTTAAGCATCCAGGGACACCATAGGCATTTGCTCCACTAAAGATGCTGAAAGCACTAAGCAAGTACTGGCCTACCCAAAACCATTTACATTTGATACATTGATATAGCCTGTGGCATACAATATTAATAATAGTTCTTATTTTTACACTCTGTCCAACTTAATCCAGATCATTTGAAAATAAAAATTTTGATCCAAAATGCTTTGCACATGACCGTGGGACTTAGTCTTTTTCTTTGTAGTCTCAGGAGATGTAAGTCAACATAGCTTTATACACTTTAAGAATGCTTTTCTGATTTACTCTAATTCAGGATTCTGTTGAAAATTACTTCCATTTACCCAATATTCACTTTTAAATGCTTTCTATAGCTTCATAGAGCATATATTGATACAATGCACCTTCATCCTGCTCCATTTTTTTCAGATGTGGCGGGTTTTTGTCATTACTCCGCTCTTCTTAAATGCTTTTACCTGTTCACTGGCTAGATCCATTCATCCTTGAAAAATAACGGAGTGTTCTGCTCTAGCCAGGAAACTACACTCTCCACCTCTTCATTACTAGACTTCATTGTACCATTATCTTAGCTTGTTCTCTTCATGGCTGCTGGCACCTATTTTATTTGATGCAGTGAATCTCTCATTATAGGCTTATTAGCATCCATGTCAAGACAATGTGTAATGTCCTCCTCTTTCAAGACTGATGAATACAAACAAGTAGAGAACAGAATCCATGAACAATCTTTATAATTTCACTGCCACATTAATACCTCTAACTCTAATTGACAGGGTAATTAAACCCCAAAGATATCCCAAGAAAGCAGCCTGTCTGGCTGTGATCATGCCATGTAAGTGACACAGAACACACTCTGTGAAATAGGATCAAAATGCTTTCTCTCCGCTTTTGTCACTAAAGCAGCTATCCTGATGATTCATATCCTATTAAATCCTATTTAATGTGTTTTAAGCATGTCATACTCAATTAAAAATAGTTGTCATTTCCAGTAACAGTTTTGGAATTTTGAAACTGGGAATATCTTCCTTGGGACAAAGACTCTTGAGGACTCTCTTCCATAGGAGCCTTGTCATTCACTCACCTCTCACTCCTCATGTTTGTAACAGTTGAGGGTCAGGCCTCCATGGGAGATCTCTACAGCAGAAACAATTTTATTGCTCTACTGTCTCCCAAGTCTTCAGCCATGTGATTTTTCCCAGAATTGGCACCTGTGTCTAGTTACTCCGCAGTTGCTACCATATTGTTGCCATTCTTCATGCTTTTTCTAGCTCCTATTTTTTTGTTAACAACCTCTTATATAACTTGGGTTGTCTGCTCTTTGGAGTTCCAGCTGCAGCAACAGTGATTTCCCATTTTGGGACAGTGAAATTGTAAAGGGACACGTGTATCAGTTGAATGCTTACACTAGACTAGACTAGACTAGACTAGTTCATCTGGAATGGATCTAAAATGATTGTCCAATGATAGTCCAACTACCTGTTCCATTTAAGGCTGACCAAAAGTTAAAGCATGTTATTAAGGGCATTGTCCAAATGCCTCTTCAACACTGACAGACATTGGGGGGACCTCATCAGGAAGCCTGTATCCAGGTTTGACTGCTCTGGGTAAAGAAATATTTCCTAATGCCGTTGGACCTGCTGGGATTCATCCCAGAGTAGTGAAGGAGCTAGCAAATGTCACAGAAAGACCCCTCTCAGTCATCTACAAAAGGATCCTGGGGAGTCTGGGGAGGTCCCCACTGACTGGTAGCTAAGCAACAATATTCTAATTTGCAAGTTCTGTCAGGATTCTGAGGGTGCTTATAGGCCTCAGTGGCTGGGACTGGCCTCTCCCCCACTATCTCCTGCCAAGGGCCCAGGGGACATGTCCCAGCTCAGCCTGGGGCCTTCACTCCCTGCCTGAGCCCTGCTGAAGGTGTGCCCATCGCTGCCCTTGTCTCCTGGGTGGGCCTGGGACCTGCACTGCAGAGAGCTGCTCTCCAGGATGGAGCCCTCAGACCTGGGTCGTAGCTTGTCATGCAGAACCCTGGATTTAACATGGCATAATGGTTCTGTCCAATTTCCTGTGCTCATCATGAGTCAAGTAACAATGATCATTATTTTCCAGAATTGTCAGGGGTTTTTCAGCTCCAAAGACACATTCAAGGACACATAACACACTGGTTATAACTGGAAGTGGGATATCATTTTAACTTTTATTTTTCTCCATCTGTTTTGGAGCTGATGCTCACAAGCATTACCACAATGTGCATGTGTAGCTAGGATCAGGCTGATGTGGTCTTCTGTTTAGCTTTAAACCCCATCTTTTGTAGTCTTGAAAAGGCAAGTGACAGGGCTACAGAATGTAGCAGCAGGAGTACAGGCCCAGCAGCTCCTGTTTCCTGAAGGGTGAGAACATGAAGACTGAGGATCTGTCACCAAGCTCACACAAAAAAGATGGAGTGTGTGTTACCATGGGGTATTTTACACACTATGACACATATCAATGACAAGCACAATTTTTGCCTTCCAAAACTTGCTTTGTTGTTATGCTTCCTGGCCAGGGATGAATGAAAAGCACCCTTGTGCCTGGGCTTGTGTTCCAGGCAGGAGAAGTGAAAAATGGCAGCTCTGGATGGATGCAAGAATCCCTGGGGAAATGGAGCCAAGGGAAGAGCAGAGCTCACCCCCGCTCCAAGCTTGTAATGGGCAAGAGATCCAGAGAGAGCCAGGGCATGAGTGCTGCCTTGGAGGTGTGAGGGCAGCAGGCAAGAACAAAGCCACAAGGGCCCAGAGGGCCCTGAACAAGGGGCTGTCCCCAGTGCTACGGAGGACAAGAAGCAACCCCCAGGGCTACCCTTGGGGCCCACCCTGGGAGACTAGAAACCTTACACCCCCTGAATGAGAGGCACGAGGGACACCTTCAAGAAACAAGAGCAGCCAGCAGCTGGCCAAACTGGCCCAAAGGAACCCTGGCCCAAAGGAACCCTGGCCCAAAGGAACCCTGGCAAGAAGCCGTGCTCTGTGTGGCAGAAGAAAGCAAAAAAGCTCCAGGGACACTTGCAGCCCACTATGGGGTAAAACAAAACCCTTCCTCCCTCCAGCTGTAGGGCATGTCAGGCCATCTTCATGCGGCATAAGCAACAGACTGCCAAAGGTACAAAAACGGGATCAGAGGAGCCCTGAGCAGTGGTCATGCCATGGGAATCATGCTTTCAGCTGACAATAAGCATCTTGCTGTGGAAGTGAGGTCTGGAAAGATAAGCCAGAATATCTGCCTGATAGACACTTAACTTTACAAACTATAAAAGCTACACCAAACACTTTCACAAAGCAAAAATCTTTTGCACATTCTCTGGGAATGTGTGGGGTTTTCTTCCTAAAGTTGGGACGCCTACTTTGTGGCTGCTCTCCTGGAAGTTGAGTGAAAGGACTCTGTGTACACCGCTATTGTCAATTCAGTGCCGTTGCATTGACTCCTAATCTATGCTATTTATTTCCTAGGTATAATATAGGTACACTGATGTTGTGCACTTTTCTATAATCTACTAGTAGTTTTTTTTGGTTTATACTGTGTAGTAAGTAACTCTGTTTAAGGTCTTTTGTCTGTTATCTCCTGTCTATTCAAAAAATAACCCATTTTATAATGATTTGCCATTCTGAGAACTTGTGAGCTGGGGTGATTTTAGGCTTGGGCCACTTAAATTTAAGCTGCTACCAAAATCTGAGGCTAAGGCAGGGCTTATCTGAAGCTCCCATTCAATTCATACCAAACACCCATTGGCCATATTTATATGGGATACAAAGCATGCTTCAGTAATGGGGTAAAACTTCTAGAGCTCATTTCTCACTGTAACCTTTCTGAGAGATATTTGCGTACCTCTATATGTGGGAAGGTGCTGAGGTCTTGCCTGAACTTCCCTGGCAAGTCTCCTTTTTCTTTAAGATCTAGCAGTTGGAGTACTGAAAGATTAAGAGAAGTACTATTATTGCAATTCTGTATGTTGGTGCCGAGATTGGTGTGTACCTTCAGACTATGTGAATAAGGGCATTTATACCAAAGATATTCTTTTGGTAGTGGTGATGCCAGGGATGAAAGAGAGAGATTTTGTTTCCTCTGCATGAACTTTCTAGGGATGTAAAAAGCATGCATGACTTCTTCACCATTCCTCACCACTGCATCAAGGGACACTTATTAATGCACTGTTTATAGTGAGGTTGTCTTCTTAGAAAGAGGTCCAAAATGTTTTTTGTGTTCTTTAGTATATTTTTCCTTGCACTTCAATAGCTCTTTTCCTCCTGTGGCCTTCATCCTTGATTCCTGTCTTGGAAGTGGTGACAATCCTTTCAGCCTTTTAATTGCTCCTTCCAATCAATTTTTCTTCTGTAGGCACTCCATTCCCATAAATCATCAGCTTAGTCTTTATCTGCATTCATTCTAGATGAAATGTCTTTTTAGAACTCAAGGAATGAGAAATGTCCATGGTGGTACAGGTGAGTTCTCACTAGGGTTTTGCTCAATGCTTGCCTTTCTGGCCTGACATATAGGAATCCTTTTGCCTGTATTCCATTCATGGTTCATAGTCACCCTGTGACCTACTCATGCCTCTGGAGCATTTGCCTCCTCCAATGTTTCCAGACTGGAGAAGAAACTTGTGTCACTCCACCTGACATGGTGGTACCTGTTTCTACCCTGCAGTTGCTCATGCAAGGAGCATTTATTGATGTAGGGGATGTCTCTTCTGTCAGAGCTTCAGCTGGTGGGGAGGATGGGGGCTGTAGAACTATACCATGAGATAGAGCTTTTCTGCCTCATGAGTGCCATGAAATCCAGAATATGAGGTGGCCAAGAAAACCTACATTTCTTGAACAATGGTTTTCTGCAATCTAAACTCAAAAGACCTGACCATGAACTTCCCTGTTTCCTGCATTTGATGACAGCAAAGCATAAAGGGTGGAGCCTGAGAGATGTGTTAACGTGGTTTCCACCCAAGAGATGTGCTGGAGTCCAGATCCATGCAGCCACAACCAGCCTCTGCCAGCCAGCTGAGCCACAGACAAGGTGTGTGGGTGGGCTCTGAACTGATCTGGTGGTGTCAGTCCAGTCCAGTCAGTCCAGTCCCTTTCAAAACTGGCGTCTGCCTCTTAAAAGAGAAAATATCCATGGCTGACATTAACTGAGCTTCTATTTGGGAAGTTTTATGGAAGAAAGTGCCAAACCAATCCAGGCACTGAAAAAGGTACAAGAGACCAAACCCTGGTGGGTCAATCTGATTGTGTTGGTTTTCCAGGGCCCCTTTTTATTTTTTGGTAGTGAGGGGACCACAAAGGTGGCTTCTGTGAAAAGCTGCTAGAAGCTTCCACAGACATCCATCAGAGCCAATCCCTGATGGCTCTGAAGATGGATGTGCTGCTGGCCATGGCTGGGCCAATTAGAGATGGAGGTAACATCTCTGTTATAACAGATTTAAGAAGAAATCAAAATAAAGTTGATTGCACAGTTTTAATTCCAGTTAAACAAAGAGGAGGAGTGAGAACATGTGAGAGAAACAACAATGGAGACTCCAAGGTCAGTGAAGAAAAAGGACAGGGAGGAGGTGCTCCAGACACTGGAGCTGAGACGTCCCTGGAGCCTGTGGTGAGGACTGTGTTAAAGCAGCACCCCCCTGCAGCCATGGAGGTCGGCAGGGATGCCTAGAGGGGGGCTGTGTTCTGGTGGGAGTCGACATGGATAAAGAGGCCTTGCTCCCGGGCCCAGTGGGAGTCAGCATGGATAAAGAGGTCTTGCTCCCGAGTCTAACCAGCCCACCCTTGGGAAGACTGCACCCCATGGTGGACGACCCTTGGCAGCAGTATCTGATGGGACTGTTTGTTGGTGGGAGGGATTCACATTGCAGCAGTTTGGGAAGGGGATGCCACAGTGTTTGCAAAGAACCGAGTCCTTCTCCCTAAGCAGTGGAGAAATCCCGGGTGATGAACAGACCAAAAAAAACCCCATCCCTGTCTCCCTGTGCCATTGTTGGGGAGCAGGGAGGGGCTGGGGAAAAAAAAAGGTGTTTTAAGGGCTCATTTTACTTCTCATTACCCTCCTCTGATTTTGTTAGCAATAAATTCACTTAATCTCCTCAAGTTGAGCCTCTTTTGCCCTTGATGGTAATTGGTTGGGTTTTTTTTCCCCCTGGTCCTTATCTCAACTTTGTGAACTCTTCATTAAAAGTTTCTCTCCTCTGTCCAGTTGCAGAGCAGTGGAGGATGAGTGAGCAGTAATTCGTGGGTGCCTGGCATCTGGCCAGCCTCAAACCATGACAGTTATGCAGTCTGTGTGCCTACTGTCTGGGGGGATACACTTTGTTCTCCAGGAGCGTGAATAAAGGTTGCTGATGAACTTTAAAATGAATTCTGCAGCCATGTAGTGAAGAGGAAGGTTGTTGCTGGCAATGCTGACGTGGGTAAGGAGATGGCCACACGGGTGGGCATCCAACACTAAAAGGCAACAGCCTCTCTTTAACACTCCTTTGTGCCTGGAGGAGAGCTGATAAGAAGGACTGAAGAGTTTGCTTTTTATATGCTCACTTAAAACCACTTCTGAATATCAGTCTGGTGAAATGACTAATGACATCACTCAGATAAAAAGAAACTTATTTTTCTTTGTAATTATTGAATGAAAATCAGAAAAACAGTCTTCTGGCATACACATGCTAATGAGTTTGCAAACCTAGTGCAGTGAGTGCAGAAAGTTATCAGAACATGTCTCTTCAGTTAAAGAATCTTTATAGATAGCTGCAGAGAGCTGCTCTCCTGGATGGACCACTCAGACCTAGATCATAGCTTATCTCCAGCCCTGATTCGTGAATGGACCTGGGAGGCATGATACAGCCCTGTCTCTAGGCCTTTTTCCAGCTGTATCTCTTGCTACCCACAGCTAGTCTCCCTGGCTGGCCCCTGGACATGGCTCATTCCCTCTGTGTATCAGGAGCAGTTTACCAGCTGCTGGCTCTGCCCATTGGGGCCAGAGCCTGTGGAATGGTGCCATGTCAGTAAGGGAATGGCATGTGCCAAGATCAGCAGCAGCTCCTGGCTCGCCCACCTTCAAAGAGCAGCAGGCACTTGCTGCTCCCTGACAATCTTCTTGGGTAACTTCATCCTCCAACATTTTGCAACTGAGGCACTTCCTAAGCGAGAGTGTGTCAAAGTATTAATTGACCCATCAGTTGATTGCCCTCCATGAATCTCTGCTGCCTCACCATGTAAGCTTCTGGTTTACATATGGCCAAACTCTAGACCACAAACTGATCCTCAGCAGGTGTCTGAGCATAAAAGTCTGGCAAAAAATATTAGCTAAATTTAAATGTAGGTTTTTTGTATTAATTGCATAACAGTTGCATAAATGGCATCACTTATTGACTTTCCTCTATGCATAAGCAGATAACAGTCTACTGATAAATGAAACAAATTCAGGAACAGTTAGTACATGGCAGCTTTTCCAGCAGCTCAAGCCCATCACATTTTCTCTCCTGATTCTGTGCAATACACAGCAGGATATAAAGTCTGTAACCAGATTTTGTGAATTGACTATTGTAAAAACAAACATTTCTCACTGAGACATGTGCTGATGTAATGCCAGGAAATACCTCTCTGGATATAGCGTACCCTTATTTGATACATGAAATATTCAAACATAATCTACAGTGCTTGGAGCAAGAGAAGCACGGGTATATGGGTACATCATTTTATTTGGGCTTTTTTTATTGTTTTCCATGGAAGAGAGGCATCTACTTAGGAGCTGGTGGTCTAAGGCATTTGTAGTGCATAGGAAATGTGTACTTTCACTGGCAGTACATGCCCCTCCTGTCATATCCACCTCCACTCTTTTTTTTGTCTCTGATTATGCTGTCACTTCATTGTGTTGTGTTGAAGTGGAAGTAGCACCTATGCAAGATGAGCAATTTACAGCTCGAGTAAGTGAAAGCAAATATACAAGTAAACAAGAAGTTAATAATCATCACAAACACTGTGAAACTATCTGCTTTTCCCTGTAGGTGTGTGTGCTGGTTTTGTTTCCCAGAGGGAAAATTAAACCCACTCTAGCTGTCCTCTTTCCCCCGACCTATTCTGAAAGTGGAGAAAATACTAGAAGAGGTTATAAGATGGAATCCAAACTTACTGAAAAATTGCAGTAACCACAACAATATTGATAAAAGAGTGTACAAATGAGAGTTTTACCCAAAAAAGAGGTGTTTGCCACCAAACAAACAAAAGCACTTCCCCAAAGTAGTGCCCAGCATGATTTCCCAGACAAAGGCAAAATCATGACTTACCCTGTGCTGGGCCATGTGGTATATGGGGAACAAAAGGGCAGTATTTTGGGGAGGCTCACAGCTTAATTTCCCTCCTCCCCTGCCCTGCCTTAGAACAATGGAAAAACAGGGACAAAAAAAACTTGGTGGGATCTGACAGGGCTCTGACACAGGTTAGGGAACCCTTCTGCTGGGTCTGACTGTGCTGGAGCAGACGAGTGCTTGGCAGTTCCAGCTGCTTGGGCTTCACGTGGCTCGGCTGGGCTCTAGCTGCAGCTCGGGTGCGTGCTGCGACCACCACAGCCTGGGCTCCATGTGGCTCAGCTGGGCTCTGCTCCCTGTCACCACTGATCTCTCCCTCTTCTTTTTCTTGAAGCAGCATCTCAGGCTCGCTGGCGCTGTCTTTTGGCACCAAACCAGAAGACCCAGAGGAAGAGGAAAGGGACTGCTGGGTGGCTCTGCCAGGCTGACCCTGACACCTTCGCTCCCCCTCCCTCGAGCTCAGTTGATGCTCCTCTCATGTCCGGGCCTGGCTTCCTCCTGCTGAAACCATGCCCCTGCCATGGTGTGGGTGGGATGGAATTAAACAGTGCTAGAAACGACACCCCTTTACTTTATAACCATGACAGTGTGGTAAGAGCATTACTGCTCTGAAGAGTTACACAGTTAATGATATGACTCATTAATAAATTCCAATTATTCAATGAACAGAAAAATATGACCTTTTCTTGGTGTTTCTGCTGTCCTTGACATGTTCTAAATCCTGCCAAAGATTTTGCAAAAGTTTTTGAAAAGATGGTTCCATTCACTGTAAGAATCCTCTTTTTGCCCATTTGGATTTCTTATTTGCCTCATTTGAAAGATGTTAGCTCACTCAAATATAGTCTGTTCTCCACACGATGTAAATCTTTGTTATTGTCCATGCTATATGCAATATGGAGATGTCTTTAAAAGTCCTTTGTCTTAAAAAGTTCATAGCCAGATACAGCAGAAGACACCGTGAGACATGAGGAATGTGATTTTATTAGAATGCTGTAGTTAGTAATGCTGGGAATTACATTCTTAAACCTTACCCACTCAGCATCACTCTTTCTTGCTAATCCATTTTACCTCTTGACATGTTTTTCTTCCACAATTCCATTTCACCTGGTAGGGATGTGAGACTGGCTTGTCCTCTGATTAACTAGGTTCCATCATCATTGCTGTAATCATCTCCCATCACTTTGCATAGCAGCAAAGGAGGAAGGTGCTGTCTTTCACTATGTATCACCATGCAGGAAGAATCCCATTCCCATTTCCTAGATTTTCATTTTATATACATTCTAGTTGAATCAGGAAACTGAAAGGTCTGTTGAACAATTGTCCTTCCTGAAACTCAAAAATAAGTTTTCAATTAAACCAGCTTCTTAGATCTAGAAAGAAAAGGGGAGAATTTATTCCCACCCACCCAAAGATACAAAGCATTACAGCAAGTCTCTTTTCTCTAAAATGGCAAAAAGAAAGCAAGTTTTTCTGCAGGTGCTTTCTTTAGACAGGGAAGGATAAACACTGAGGGGAAGCTGTCCCACTGGTTGCACAGAAATTAGTATAATGTAGTTTATGCTTAGGCCTTGTTCTAGCAATTTAGACACAGAAATATCTTCCTTTCCTGAATTTCCTTTCCATGATATATGAAGGAAAGGAAGTGCCATTCTTGAAGTGAGTGAATATGTCCCCATAGCTTGGTTTTTGAAAAGTGGAGCTCTGGGGGACTGGGAGAAACCCAGAAATTGTACATTAATGAAATCTGGAGGAGGAGAAATTAGAAATGTCAGGGGTTTTCTTGATGTCAAAATTCCCTTTGAAATGTAAAAATGGTTGACGAAAATGGGCTTGCACAGTCAGGGACGGTAATCCGTTACTGTCTCTTAATACGAAACAATTATTTTGGAATTAGCACAAACCGTAAGTTTACTGGTACACAAACCCCACTCACATATCCAGGAAAATCAAGACGCAAAATGTCACATAGTGTCTGTTTCGCAGAGATTGATAGGGACAGTAAGAGAGGGAAGAAGAGCCATTGACAGTTTAGAATTAGTCTTGTTAATTTCTGAAGAGTGCAAGACTGGGTCTTGTGTGTTTAAGCAGTGAGTAAAGGGCCTGTAGTGTGAGGTACAAGACAGCTCTGACAGCGCCCTGCATCTATCACTTGAGAAAAGAAGAAAAAGAGTCCCCCTAGTGTATCAATGTTGTAAGAAGCACGAGTATCTCTTGCTCAATTCACTAAATCTCCTGCAAGCTCTGCTATGGCATGCGAACAAGTGTCTAAAGGTGTTTTAGTAAACCCCTGGGCTCTGTTGATCACAAGGCTTCTAGTTCATGAAGGAAGGAACCATAGACAATCATAAATAATAAGCATTAAAAAATGAACAAGTGTTTTAACAAATTTTAGCTATGAAGTAATTGGGTTTTGCATTGCTGCATAATTCTAAATATTGTTTTTGCCACCCAGGAAGACAGAAGATAAATGATCATATAGAGTAATACTATTTTCACAAGTTCTTAGCTGTGTATCTGTGAGGTAAAATAAAGCCCATTATTTGATTCAAAAGTACCACTTTAATTTTTTTATTGTTTCAATTAAACAGGGAGAGTCTACTGCAGTTAAAAGTATTCAGTGTTACACTTTTTCTGGCCGCCAGAAATCCAGTGTGCAGCTCCAAACACAGGCTTTGTATCACTTTGAATTTGCACTGTCACAGATTAAGTGATAAATCAGCCTCCTCCCTGTGTAAGCCTTGGTCAATGCCCCCCTCTCCATAATCTTGGGTACAGCAATGCAAACTTGGCCCTTTGTGACAGGAGCTGAAGGGGCATGCATATGGGAAGGCTTAGCTGCCGTATATTGCCGTGGCTCCATAACTATTTTCCTTTCGTGTATGCTGAGGGAGAGCCACAGATAAAAAGTTTCAAAGGATATCAGAAGATCTCTGCTGGAGATACAGCACAGCTGGCTGGTAAGCGGTATTTGTCGTTCTGTCCTTCAATAATTCTCCTCAAGTTGCCTGAGCTAGAGAGAACCTGGCAGGTCAAGTTACCCTTTGCACCCTGCTCTCCACCTGAGTCTGCCCTGTGGCAGATTAGAAGCTGTCTTGCTCCCTCACCTTTTTGACTACTGACAGGAGAGCTAAATCACCTTTCCAGCAGCAAAGGAAGTGTGTGTTTTTTGAGGGGGAAGGGGGAGAGCGGGAGATGTTAGGGAGATGATTGCTCAGAGTAAGTAAAAAGACAAAAGTGGACCAACACCTCCTAGGAGATGGCCAGTGGAAGCTCCAAAGGATGAGCAGCAAAAATGGGACAGTGTTCAGGGACCAGTTGTACAGCCGCTACAGACAGGATCTGGTAGCTTTGGCTGAGGGAAAAGGTCTCTAGCTCCTCAGACATAAGGGCAGCTCCAGCAGTAGAAGAGTAGGCTCTTGCAGCTGTTTGGATTAACAGGGATGCTATGACTTATGCAGAGGCATTAGCTGCAGGGATGTTGTTTTACATTTTACAGAGTTGAGTGGCATTTCCTGGACATGTAGGTTAATTATGATAAAAAGCAAGGCAGCATATATCTCACTTTGGGAGGAGGGAGTTCTTGCAGCTCTGCTGGAGTTGTGTGCAAGCTGCTGGTTGGTTTGTTGGTGTGTAAGGGTGCAGCAGACTTGTGTGCATACAATGCTGTGCTTATTTGTGTTCTGCAACAAATGTCTATGTCAGTGTCTCTACTAATAAAAAACCCACAGTGGTAATTGTCAGGTTTAGTTACTTAAATGCGTTAAGGGATTTTGAAAGGTGTTTGTGCATACTCACTGCAAAAAGGCTCCTCCTGAAGAAAAACTATAAAATAGACATCCTTAACTTCCCTTTCAAATTCATGTGCAGTATTTGACTTTAGCATGTATGTTTTCCTGGAGACAACTGAGGCAATCTCCTCTACTCACTCCCCCTCTTACCAGTTATATTTTGAATTGCTTCCAATGATATGGATGTTGATTATGGCCTTCACAATACTGCCTAGTTTTTCCATAGAATTATCCTGAAGGATGACACCACAGCAAATTCTCAGCTGACCAAAAGGCAGCCCGAGGTATTAGTTCAGTGTATTTTCTCTCGTGAGTAAGAAGCAGATAAGATTTCAACTCAAATGGTGCATTTTAATTATGTTTATAAATGAAATGCAGAGCAGATGTTGGAAGCAACATTTCAAGTAGTCCTTCCTCATCCCAGAGGCAATGTTTCATTGATAATATTGTATATCTCTCTAAAAATGCTTGATTTGAAAAATTTGTTATGCTAAAAGATCTTGTTGTCCTAGGAACACTACTGAGTCCCCATGCATCTACATGTGAATTGTTCTCATTTCTAACTTTTAAAATACATGTCAGGATTTCCTTTCTGAAGTTTTTTCTTAACAATTAAAAAAAAAAGTATTATAAAAGTCAAAGAATGCAAAGTAAGATGGCTATTCCCTGCCTATCTCACTCCCTCAACATACATTTCATTTTGTTGTATACTTGCATGTGTATGGACATATATATATATGTACACAGACACATACATGTGTACATGCACTCCTTCACATTCCAAACACTTCTGGATGTTGGATCTTGAAATTATTTTGTAGGAAATATTATACCAGCACACGCTGTACCTACAATTGGAATATTGTTGGTATTCTCACATTTCTTTGACGATAACAGCTAAGATCAATATTTTCAGTGCCTTTATAAAATGAAATAATAATGTCAAAATATTGCCAGAAACTTACTGAAATGAAAAGGATGTGTTAGTTTAAGCTTAGAGACTAGACTGCTTTTTTTTCCCTGCATTTTTGCTTCTGACACTCTTTGGAAAGTGTGTTATTTGCACTAGTAACTGAAATACAATTTGAGGAGGACAGAAAGATGCACTAATATTTATATGAAGCTGTCATACAGCAAAAAACATACGGACGGTTATTCTACTATATTGCCAGAGGACTGTATTGATCTTCAAAGGGTTAAAGTGCTACGAGGTTACATTAATGTCACCCTTCAGCAATCACTGGCCAATAACGTATCAGCAATCAATGCTGCAGTGTGTTGTTCAGGACACTCAGTTTTTGGAGACAAGTGGCTGATATATTTTGACAAGAAGCAAAAATAGTCTTGGAAATTCTTGCAAATCTTAACTCAGAGGGGGAGATATATGAAACAAACTGCTTCCATCTGAAAAAATGGTAATGTTTGCTTTCCTAAGTAACAACGTTTTATGTCAGCTCAGTGGAGCAGTGAATGAACCAAAACTCTGCTAACCTTCAAAATGGAAAAGATTCTGTAAGTAGGATTTACATAGCCTGAATATTTTATATTTTGAGTGCTCATCACAGCTCGCGTAAACTAATACTTAAATATATATTTCCAGTAAAGAAAACATTTGACTTCTGGTGGACAAAAGCAGTGAGACGTTTTCACTTCTGAATACAGACACAGGTTTCTCAGCCCCTGCTCCTTTTTTTTCCTGTTAGCAATTTTTTTCTATCAAGTTCTCATAATCTCTGCACATCTGAAGAAGGCGACACAAGCCACTTCACTTTGACACAAAAGAAACCTAAAGAAAAAAAATCGAGAACTCAAAAAGCCATAAAGTAGAAGTATAAAGGGGGGGAATAAAAATAGAGGCTGTAAGAGGATGCGAGGGGTTAAAGTTCTGACCACTGTCTGCATATATAAAATCATATCACCTTATCTGGAAAGTTTAGGGTCTAAAGAAAACCTTCAGTTTAAAATACCTTTTAGGTATATTAAATCTTTAGGCTGAAGATTACAGCAAGTGTTTTCTCTTTGGTGAGTAGCTGTTTGTCTCACTTTATTTACTTGGTATTGGGTATTTGTCAATGTCATTTCATATCTGCAGAAAATTCATACGTTCTATGGAAGTATGTATGTGTGTGAGTGTGCTGAAGGTCACATGACTATTTCATCCTATTTGGTGGAGCAGCTTGACTTTTTTTCCCTTGCTTTTGGTGATGGTTGTGAGTGCAGAAGTTGATTGACAGATGCATGCCAGAAACCCCCATTCTCCTTTTCAAAGACTACATATGATGGATTGCGATCTTTCAGCTCAGCAGGACACAGGGACCATGCAAGCTGTAATTGGTCAGGTATGGAGTCAGCCATTTCTCAACTCCCCTTTTATTTTTTTTTTCCACAAGGGTCTAACCATATGATTCACATAATTCATATTTACAGTACCATCTTTCTATCTGTATCTTTGGCTACCAGCGAGTGTAGTACTGAAAGTGAGAAAGGCAAAAGGACCACAATAATCTGGCCAGAGAATCACTAGATAAACCTAAATTACCATCTTTTCTTTTAATAAACCCCGTTTATAATTTAGTCCGAGCTTTACCAAATCAATGTATTTATTAATTTTCTGTTTTATTTTGTTTAAATATGCTGAAGTAGAAGAACTGAGGAGTGAAAGTATTATGTTTCCTGGGGAGTTGCTTTCTATCTCTAATGCTGTTCATTATTTTTATATTGACTGTATTCCTGTACTAGAGGCTGTGGCTTTTTTTTATTTTTATTTTTATTTTTTCTTCTTATACTCCTAATCCAGATAATGTGTGATTGAGCTTGGTAAATGTACTAGTCTTTGCTGCTGCAGAGGGGCAGCCTGCAAATTAAACACTGCCACAATCTGAAAGGTCCAGGTGGTCTGCTCGTGCTTCCTAATGCAATCCAGCACAACAGCTTTAATAAACAGCTCTATTTAGTTCTCCCTCCCTGTATCCAGGGAAGTGAACTGGTCTGGGGCTGCTGTGATGAAATGCCAGAAGAATATCTCTCAAAGGCCTCACAAGCTGATTTTTAGAGCTTTTCCGTTTTGTCGTCTTTGTCTTCCAAATGGGTCAGTGAGTCCTTCTCTTTCTGTTTTGTGATTTCTGATAAGTCTGTAGTTTTTATGTGTGTGTTTTAACCATGCTGTTTTGAGCTTTAGCCAGAAGAGAGAGGAATCATTGTCTTTTCATTTGCTTCAAATAATAACCTGAAGTGGGGAAAGAAATTATTTTGTTCTGATGAACAGGGAGGGTGGTTTTCCTGTGAAAGCAGTCAGAGTCAGATGAGGGTGCCTGTTTTTCTTTTTCTAACAAAATTTTAAGTGCTCAACACTTTCTCATTAACCACTGACTTGTAAATCAGTCTCTGGTAAAGGGTATTTTTTGAACTCTCAAAAGTTTGTGGTTTTTTGCATATGTTTCCAGTATAGTGAACATATGCTGCTGAGCTGATGACATAGTATTTGTTTTCTATATGTTGATATGATGGTAGAAAAATACGCATTGTATACCCTGTTTTCAACTAAATTATGGCAAACCACAGAAGTCCCTCAAAGCACATGGTTTATTAATACCATCGTACATAGTAATGCATTTCTAGGCGGAAAATGTCAAATATGTAATACCATGTTTACCACAGACTTTTATTGCTTTAAATATTTTAAAAATAGAAGATGCATTTTTTATTAAAAATCCTCCAAACATTAACAGTTTTCTATTAGGCTGGCTTATACCTAAAAAGGGGGGCATGTTTGCCAGTACTACATTGTGTAAAAATATGTATTTTAGAATGTTAATTACCTTTTTGTTTTACTTGTTCAGTCTTATAGAAATATGTTTAATGATTCTAAGACAGATACAATTGCAAGGTTTTGAGCAAGTACACTTGACAGAAAATGTACCCTGAAACCTTTATAAATCTGAAAGCTTGTAATAGCGCTGTAATGTAACTTTTGCTTTGGCATGTAAGAAAGCGTAAGTTAGCTATTTTATGTTTAAGGCTTGCCAACTCTCAGAAAGTGGTTTTGAGGCTGGAAAAGGTAGAAGAATGTTTTTTTCTGTGTGTAACATTCCATATTTCATGAATTAAGAGAAGTTCAGTGAATGTCTGGAAAAATGTTTATATCATTTGTGTTAATGCATTTGTTAATGCATTTCATTTCCTAAATTTAATAGCAAGAGCATGAACTTACAAGAAAAATAAATTTGGCTAATTTAGGTAACTAACTTCTTTGGATTTTCTATGTCAGAATTTATAGGTGTTATTATTCTGAAACTTACTGTTGTAGGTGTTGCAAACATTTTTTTTCAGACATGTATGTGTGCATGTTTACATATCATATGTGTAAGTGTGCACATCAAAATGTATTCATAAATCCACAAAATTTTCAGGTATGTTTTTGTTTTGATTAATTGTCCTGTGTTTGATTGTTATGTGTTAAGACAGATAGAATGAAAAGTTTAAAAATATTTTTTCTGATTAAAAAAATATGCATTTTCTAGTTGTATAATAAAAGAGTTAGTTAAAATGTGGGAATCTCAGAGCAATCAGTATGATTACCATATATTGCTGAAAATAGGCATAGACTTTCTCCATGTACTATAAGAGAAAATAACTATCAAAAGGCAAGCCCTGTGCCAGAAAATCTTTCAACACTCTAAGTCTGTATTTACTATTGATAAATAATGAAGGTTTGTATCTTTGGTAGTTGCATATTTTTTGAAGAGACATTTATTTCCTGAGACTGTTAGAAAAAGTTCTTAAAAGTCATTGTTGTCTTTCAAACCTCCAAACCTAAAAACTTAGATAAATGTTTATAATTTGGCCTTTTTATTTCAGAATTTTAATTTTTTTCCAGCCATGAGAATGAAATTTTTTTGACTAATACTGCAGATAAAGCATTAAATTCAGTCTTGTTTACTGCTAATGCGGTGTGAACTTGCCTAATTAAAAATCCAAACTGTACATATATAGCTAATGCAATGGAGATCAGAAACACCAGCAGTTATTTGTAGTTCAAACACTAGTCTGTGTTTGACACAAAGTAATAGCAGGAGCATACTGATTTAAAGGCATTTTGAACACCAAGAACTTGTTAATCATTAAATGCACTTTTGATCTTTAAAAAAAAATCTGTATTTCACCTGTCTCTATGCGCCAATGTCCACAGTGGTTCCCACTGGTGATGGCAATGGTGGGCAGAGGGCTACAATCCTGACCATTACCTAGTACCTGGGTGTATTGGCTCCAGGGTGCAGAATTGCTTGTGAACCTTCCCTCTGGATTTTTCCTGCCCCAAGCAAGCAATAAAACAGCCAAGTACTCTGAAGAACAACCTCCTTGCCTAGTGTGTCAGGATCTAGAAGCTCATTGCTCATTGTGATTTTGATTCATAACTGGAGTGTTTGGCATGAAACCCTGATCCCTGCCAGCATAGTCTGTAGCATCCTCCCTTGGATGCCAAACCAAAATACTCATTATTTCTTCCATTGTGTTTTGCTCTTATAGAAACTATTAGTTGAATTTTATGCCATATTCTTTATATATCTTGAGCCCATCTGAATGAACAGGTAATTAAATGTGTCATCCAATTATTCCAATGATGCTGTAATTTGTCTACCTTGTATACTTTATAAAACCTGCACTATACCTTTTTTTATTTTTTTTCCTCTCTTTTTTTTCCTTTTTTTTTCAGACCTGAGCTTGTGAGTGACAGGTTAGTTCATCAGCATTACAGCCCTCCTGTTTTTGTCTCATCTCATGCAGACAGGTCACTGTGTCCAATCACCCTTCTGGCTCTGCTGTCCCCAGGGGAGCCCGGGCCAGCCTGCCATCTTGATCCACCGGCCTGAGGGCCCAGTCTGGCTGCACATTTCTGTGTTCACTGGTTCTTGCAAATATAGTAAAGTGGGAAGGGGAGAAAAACAGCTTAAATTAGATCTCTGTATATTGAGAGGAAACAAATTAAGTAACAGTCTTCTTCAAATAAGCATGTATTTGCAGTTATTACTGCTATGTTTGTGTTATCTCTCAGCAAGTTTAGCCTGTTTATTTTCTACATTTCATTGGTATCCTCTGTATGATCTCACAATGTAGTAAAAGGGTACTTATGCAAGGGTAAATGTGCTCTCTTCCCACAGAGGGTTCTCCTCTGAAGCCCACTTTATGAAACTGAGACCTTACTGCAGCCAGTGTGGGTCTTTCTGTTCTGTGTTTCAGTTTGTTGCCTTTTAAAAAAACTTCTTTTGTGTTCTTCCTCCTGAGTAACAACAATAGAACAGGGAGATACATGTTTCAGAGAAGCTATTCCTTTCTCTAACTCGTCGGTCACTTTTCAGAAGTTTGATCTGTTGCCAGTGTTGTTTTATAATGCAGATTAATGTGTATCCAGGAGTTTAATTTTTAGCAAATTAGGATCTGATCTGTAATGTTAGTTTGTCTTGAGCATTCTGTACTTGATTCTTCTTGTAGTAGTAGAGAAGGTTTTTTTCTCTTGGAATATCTGTTTCCAGCTCCAATCTAATATAAAGAATTACCTATAACATATACAAAAGGAAAAGAACCCTATTGCATGTTAATTTAAGACCCACTTTTATAAGACAGTAAGGAATTCTGCCCTTTTGTTTGTAGTTTGGGACAAATCCTGTTCTCTTGAACAAGAATTAGACCCACCACCGTAAGCACGAGTACTTGCATAAGTAAGGTCAGACTACTTGTCCCCTTGTCTGCTTAGTGTATTTCCAGAACAGATGTTGTAGTCCTTTACAGCTACCAGCAGTCATTTTCTGCAGTTCAGGACTGTGAGGGAGAGACTTATGGACAGGTACATGCTGACTGTTGTTTTCAGTAGTAAGGAGACAATGTAAACAGTAAGAATTATGTTTGAAATACTTCAAAACCATACCTTTTAATATTTATGAACAAGCTGGATTCTGATAATGAAGCATTCCATCTTTGCAGAAACCCACTGTTGTATACAGTCTCTAGAATACTGTGTCCCTAAGAATTATTATTGTAAGGAGATGCAGGAATGTGGCTATAATATTTTACAGTATAAATATTTGTTGTAGAGGAGTTTGGATCTCGTTAATTTAATATATGTAAATTCTTTGGTCCTAGGCCTGGATTCCAGCAAAAGAATGCATTTTTCTGTTGACTTCTGTTTTTACAGCAGAAAAGATGGATTTTTGTCATTTTGATTCATACTTTAAAAGATTTTTCTTCTTTTCACACCAAAATTGGATTTTAATTGAAATCAGTCTTCTAAAAGCATCTTTACTATTTCATTTTCTTATTGAATTTCTTTATTCTTTTCTGTTCTTTACTATTCTGCCATCTCATCTGTGGGTTGGGCCAGCCAATTAAGAGGTCAAATTTTTAAAAAGCTGTGATTTGTACTCTGTGTATATTCACGATATTCTAATTGTAAGAGAAAAATAAAGTATGTCAGATGACCTTTAAATTGCTGGACAAGTGACACTCCTCCAGTGATGTAGATTATTATCTTTTGGCAATGCATTTACATTCAAGTACCTCTGTTATGTTTCCTAGATTCTAGACTGATAAACTAAATATCAGTCTGGCCCATTTTTGTGTGTACAGTACATAGAAGTGGCTGCTGAGCCTCTTATCTTGCACTGACCTGTAGCTGTAACAAGACTTTTATTTTTCTTCTCTGATCTTAACTCCAACTCAAATGGAAGAAAATAAAAGGACAATCAAAGAGAAATTGTATATAGCACTTTCAACATTAGATGAGGACATGGCAAAATATTCTTTTTTTGTCTGATTTACATTGTTCAGCAACATTAGTAATGCATATTTTTATTCTGAAAATGTAAAAATGGGAGGAAGAACTTCAGAGTAGGCAGTTTTGAATGTGTGCATAGTTATCCCTCACTAAACTTAACTAGACCTAAGCATATACTAAAAAGTTGGCCAGCAAATCACTGAAGCCCATATAAGAAGCCTGCAATTGCTAAATCTTTGAGCGCACAGAATGATACTGAATCCAACAGGACTTCTCATGTGTATAGCAATTGTCAGGATCTGGTCCAACTAGCCTATTGAGTTACTGCTATTGCTAATAAATATAACAAAGTCTGACTTAAATGGTAGCTAAATAATTGTTATGCAAACTGTTTTAAAATTAGAACTGACTACGAGGAATAAAGACAGTAACTCAAGGATCTTGAACACTTACTTTTTGAGGATATCAGGGCTACAGGTAAGTGGACTATTGCTTCAGAGGTTTTTGTTTTAATGTTGGCTTTGGAACCTCTGTGATGTGTAGTACCTTCTGTTCAAAAGAGAAATATTAGTTGCTGATATTTGCTGCTGATTCTCTGTTGACTGGTAGTACTGTTCCACAGTAGTGCTGTATCTAACTGTTAGATCAAAAGAAAATTTTGAAGATCAAGAGACTGTTCTAAATTTCTAGCCATTCTTAAAAGAGGTAGTGGGAGAAAACTTATTTAAAAATGGTTTGAGAGAGAGACAGGGGATGCAAAAATCTTTATTTGTAACAATCCTTGCATGGCAAATTAAATTTTCTTAAGCTGTTTAGAATAGATTCTGTAGTCACTAGTAAGTCTTTTTGTTCTATCTATATTTGTATATTCCATACTGTATTATAGCAAAACTATCTCCAACCAACCTATATTCACATGAGTAATAGCAATTGATGTCATTAACCCTGGTGCACATACTTGAAGTTGAAGAAAACTGTTTCAGAGAGGAGAGCCTCATAAATGTATCTTGCTCTCTGCTGTGGGTGTACAGGTGTCCCATGTCCTTTGCACATGTGAATGAGGATTTACAGGGTAGGACTCTGGTAGTTATTCTTGTCAAAACACGTAAGTCTTGTCTTGGTGGACTTTCCTGTGCCACCTTACTTTAAAAGAATTCAAATAATTTGACAAGCAGTGCTACAAAATCACACTTGAGAGAAATTTTTGACCCTGTGATATTTTCAGTGAATGTTATCTAAACTACTTGCTAAATATGATCTATTCCCATAGGTAACTCATTTCAGGATGGGGTTCTGAACCCACAAACGGGGAAGGGCATTGTAAAGGGAAATAGGACTTAAAAAAAAGAAAAAAAATAGTTAAAATGAAATTTCATGCTATATCAGTCACTGATTCTATGAAGTAACTTTTATTTTACAAATTTGAAGCATTTTCAGATCTTGGACTCGTGTCTTTGGACACTATTTAGCTGTGTAATAGCACTTCCAAAAAGGGAAGTACAGGGACAACAGTAGAAGACAAAAGTGTTTTTAGCCACCCCCTGTATGGAAACGGGTTTCAAGAAATAGAAAATAACAGCGCATGAGGTTTTTGTGAGCAGATTAGTGAAAGTCATGTTAATAATATTACACAACTGCTGTTAGACATATTGTGGTACTTCTGTATCAGAATGTTGTGCTTTTCACTAAACTGTTTACATCTCTAACTGCTTTTTCACTTACTAAGCCAACTTGTGGAGCTCTAACTCAGTTTTTACTTGAGCTTTTCTTATCTTTCAAGTGCAATGAAGTTTTACCAGAATAAAAAGCTGAGGGCTTTAGCCCATTTCTGGAAGACATCTCTTTTTTTTTGGAAAATAAATAGCTAAATATAGATTTTCAGCACAGACTAAGACTAAGCAACAATATTAATGACTAGAATGTTTCAGATCCTTGTTTCAAGCCTATGAATTAAAATCACGTTGTCTCCCATCAATGGCAAACTAGCATCAGCTTTCATTTTTCATAGTATATCACATTAAATGCTGTGATTGTTTCAGAGTTTTTTAATTTTAACAATGGAGAACTGTGCCTGATTGTTACCAAATCCACCTTTAAAAACACAAAAAAACCAGGGCTAAAGATGCAAATAATTCTGATAATGGTTAAGTCTGGTGTTTCTGAGCCACTGTCATGGTGTCTGTAACTGTTGGTACTAGAACTACATACTGACAAGTACTGAATGAGTCCAGAGTCTGGGACTTCCCCTGGCTTTGTTAGACAGGATGCTGTTACATTGATATAAAATAGTCTGGAATAAAGGAGAATTATGCTGCTATAGGAAACAAAGAGTTATCGCAGGATTCCTGGCCATTAAGTTTTACCTTGCCTTCACTGTGCCCATCCCTTTCTGTGTACAAAATGTGCTTTGTATTTTTTAAATGGATTATATAAAGCAGAGATAATATCTGATTTGTATAATCCTAGTCTTTTGGAGGAAAGGTTGAAAGTTGTGGCAAACGTAAAAGTGGCTTCTGATGTGGAAGAATAAAGCAGAAAATATCAAACACATTTTGCTTAGTGTCAGTCATGGTGATTTATCATTATAGTCAGGGCAAACTGTGATCTTGGAGCAGAAACAATTTTGTCCATTAAGAGGGAAAAAAACAACTCAAAAACCCAGAATGTTCCAGCTTGATTCTTATGTCCTTAGGGTTGCAATATTGAATTCAGAATTGGGGAAGCTTAATCTTGCAGCCAGATTTGACAAGATGCTGGTTGAGCGGTAGGCAGAAGTGATGGTTTGTGTGTTGTAATGCCCATGGTGGGAAATAAAGAAAGATAACAAGATATTTCCAGAAGTCTGGGTGCAGTATTCACCATCTGCTCCAGCTGGTCACCAAAGTATGCAAGAAAACCCTGTGTGTGCAACTTGGTGAGCAAAGCTTACAGTTTCGAAACCTGACAGAAGAGAAACCGGAGTGCTCTAAAACAGCATGTGAAGGGCTCACAATAGCTCTGAACACAGATACCTGTTCATTTGTTTTAGTGCTATTGCTTATTTAAAGGGTGATCATGGAACCATTTGAGCACATCCACAGGTTATTGGGAGTATCCCACAACTTATTGGGAAAGCTCACACGAGCAGCATATTGTGCATTAGAAAATGTAATGCCAAAGGCTTGGATCTTCTCTGGTTACAACAGGATATAGACACGTATAGCTGGAAAAAAATAAGCCAGTTCTCCATCTTCACTCAGTTAATCCTGGAGAGTAGAGAAATCTGTGTGTGCGTGTATTGGGGTATGTAGCCAAAAACCTGGAGGCTGCAAGTGAAATTGGCAGGTGTCTGGAAAATAAGACCTGGATTTTTAATACTCAAACAACAAGAAAAGAAGAAGTTGAAGATTGGAGTTTCTTCTCCTAAATATATTGTTTTCTGTTTGTTTTTCAAGTTCATGCTGAATTTTAGCAAGAAGAGAAATTTAGGGTTGCCCCCTAACTAGGGATTTAGAGTGACTCTGTAATGAATTTTAACCTGAGAGGCACTGTGGATATTCAGCAAACCTTTGTTCTATTCTGCTCATGTTCTTATGCTAGACCCATCACTGTAGTTATTAGATCTCAAAGATTACATTCTTTGATCTAGTGCTTTCTAAATCCTTAAACCATGGTTTATTTATTTAAAAGGTTATATCCAGCATTGGATTGGATTGTAAAGTACCCTTTGACTCTCATGAAGGACACAGAAGAAACAGATGCTGCTGAGGGCGTATTTCCTTGTGACCATGAAGTACCACAGCATTTTATTGAATTAAGAACTGCACAAAGATCTGTGCTTTTAATCTGGCCAGTGTGTTGAGAATTTTTTTGCCTCTATGGTATCGTGAGGTCATCCGTTTCTGATACAACAAACATTTGGAGTATGTAGGTGAATTTCAGTTACACTCTGAATTAAAAAAAAAGCTTCAAAGTAGCTTCGTATTTCCCTAAGAAAATAAATAGAAGCACACTAAACCTCAAACAGAAGTTTAACATGAGTATGTTTAAGATGTGTTCTTGGGGGTCTCTTTTCAATCGGATATTTACCAGGATTCATCAGAAGCAAATTTGTGGAGCTGAACAGAGTGACATTGGGACAAGCAGGATCACTAGCAGCCTTTAAGCTTGTTCTCTCAAATTCAGAAGCCCTTACATGAGCAAATTTACCAGTGTAGTCTACAATGTTTGATTAATTAGTGATTCCCAAGCTAACCAGAAAGAAGGCACAGAAAGCAAAAGAGAAGAGCACTAAAATTAAACCCAGTGTGCTCCATCCTGACTGATATTAATTATACTCTATTCAAACTGGTCTTTTAATTTTTTTCCCAATCAGTCCTGCAAGGCAAACTATAAAAAATTCTGATGTATTTTCCCTTAATTTTTGAAAACACAAGACTGAAATTGGCATCTGAAAAGAAAAAATTAATTTAAAATAGCTGGTTATTTTAAAATTTTTGTAATGCTTGTGTTTGGTTATTTTTCTTTTATGAGAAGCTCAACCCCTAGAGATAGTAGCCTAATGCTATTTTATACTGAGACCTCTTTATACCATCAGGAAGTACAAACCAGCCATAAAGTGGGTTGTAAGAGTAATTTATTTATGTGTCTTTCAAAGTTCTTTTATATTTCTATGAATGTTAGAAACCCATCTTGATGTAAGTAAGAATAGGGTCCAAATAAATGGATTAGAATTTCCATTTTTTTTCAGATGGAAATGAAAAAGGGATAGGCAGAAATCAGACTGGGGAAGAGAGGAAGGAGAAAGCCTTATTTAGCTACAAACAGATCTCTATTAACAGACAAGGTGAAAGGTCCAAATCCTGTTTTATTGGCCTACATCTGTATCTTTGCTGGCAGTGATGAAAACATGAAAGGGAGGGAAGTGAGCTCCACTCAAACCATAGTAGTCAGAGCTGCTTTCTCAGTCAATTTGGTTTTAAAATGAGTATGCTTAAAACAAAAGCCTTAATCTAGTTATTTCTTTTATTTTTTTCTCCTTTTTGACCCCATGGGCTGCAGTGTTGCTTGCTGTGACATTTGATAAAGATCTATCTTTCCAGAGCATTATTCATTTAGTATACCTGGATTAATGAAAAAGAAATCAAATGAAATTAATAGGAATTAATGTAAATTAAATTCCCTTTTTCTACACTTTCAATTGCAAGTTGAATTCTTCAACTCCAAGTAAGAGAATGAATAAAAACAGCAAAGAGAGAAAAGCAAAGCAGAGAATGACAGTTATGCTAATGAGGAATATCTTAAAATTTTGTCACACATGGGAAAAAAAATTAAAATAGCAATTTAGGGGTTGACACAACCGTTTCCTTTGAAATTTTGAGAAGCATCCTTCTCCATTTTGTTTCATAATCCCCTTTAAAGGGGAACATAGGAGGCTTAAGGGATTCTGTGAGGTTGTGAGATATTTCTCTCTTTGCTTCCCCATCTTGTGAGAGCCTAAGGGAAAAATATTGGCAGGGCTTGTAGAACCTTCTATAATTGAAGTAGTCCAGTATTTCCTATTTTAAGACCTTTGCTGCTGCTGTTAGTGTTTCCACCTGGTTGTCTAATTCTTCCTGAATATTTTTGAAGGAAATTTCAGCTAAATACTTTGGTGGTTCCCAAGGAAGATAGGGAAATAGGGGGTAGTTTTTCCTGTTTTAAAAATGCATCACAATTAAGAGCAAAACTCTGAATTTGGTGAGGAGTAGGAGCACTGGGCTTCAGATATCTCTTCAGGTATCCTGTGGCAAGCCACCCATGCTTGATTATATTCCAAGCCTTTGAGAAATGTAGTTGGCACATGTTTACTTGGCTACTCTAAACATCTACATCCCTTAAGAATTCACAGAAAAGTTGTGAAAGGAACCTCAGAAAGTCATCTGCACATTGACAAAGATCAGCTTCTCTGAGTCACATCTGACAGGTATTTGTCTAAGTGCCTTCTCAAAAACTCCATCCAATTCCAAACTCAATGAGCACTAATTCCACAGGATCTTTGTCCTGTTCATTGTACCAGGCCCATATCTTCTTGCCTCTTTTAGGAATATCAGATTACTTCTGTCCTCCTTGAAAAACTGGCTTCTAACTACGCCTGTCATAGGAAATGGCAGAGGTGACACCAGGGACCCCTTACTTTTCTACGTACTCAGTGACCATCTTCAGGGGGGGATGGAGGAGGGACAAGGTGTGATTCAAATAAAGACAGGACAAGAGCTAGGGAAGATAAAAGATATAGAGTGACACAATGATTGCACAGGTAGTCAACCATGACTAGAGAGTGGTGAGGGATGGAGGAGCAGGAGGCTGAAGGAAGAGTGGATCCAAGAGAGATTTGGAGTTATGAAGAACAGTAGGGAAGAGGACGTGCCCTGTGTGTAAGGAAAGCGAGATGAAAGGAGAAATGGAAAGGCAACTGGACCTGCTTAGGGATAAAGACAGAAACAGAAAAGCCATGGGGCAGGTTCCCTCACTGCTTGGAAATTTCTGCTGGCAAATCTCACTGGCAAAATATCTCAGTTCTCTAAAACATATGAAGTTATACACACAAAATGTGGAAAACATTATTTGTATTGTTAAGCAACATAATTCAAATAATTTGTTTTGCTAGTAAGTATATATAATAATTATAATAATGGCCCTTTAATTACATAAACAGCTATATTGTTTATGTAATAACTTCACAGATTAGGTTTCTTTAGTGTGACTTCTTTCTGAGTACTATATTTGATATATACTGTTACTTTGTTCCCTAGAAATTGCAGGAAGTTTATGTACATATGTGTACATATACATACATATATGTGTATATATTTATTCTGGGTCAAATTCTAAACTAGCCTTTTCTACTTTAAAGGGGGGCGCAAGGAGGGGGATTACATGATTTTAAAACATTAAAAAGATAATTTCAAAAGAAAAAGTAATTGTGACTAAAGTACTCAAACCATCCCTCTTATGTCAGACTGAAAAGTACAGACTTTTATTCCTTTTTGATATGAATGGTAGGATTAAAGGTTCTAACATATCTGAATTTTCATTTTGAATGAAAAATTTCCCAGAGATCTTGCCATTACTATTTCCAACAGACAGTCTATCAACTTACACAGTAGTTTTTCCAGAACAGTGACTGACATCTAGATTTTTGGATATATATAGATACTGGTCGTCGTATAAAGTAGACACATTAAGCCCCCATAGTAGGTGATACTTGATTCTTGGTTCTCCACTGCCTCAACTAGTTATTTACAATGTTAAAAATGGAAGCATTGCAAAGCCAAGTGCTTTTTTTCACTTAAAGTGTGCAATACAGTCCCCTTACTGCAAAGTAAAAGCTTCAGGTTCCTATGGAGAAACAACATGGATTATCATTTGAACAGATATAATTACTACTATCAGCAACTTGAAGTAACTTTAATTCCTATACTACACCAATTTTATCTCTGACAGGAGGGGATAATTTTCTGAAACTTATTTAGCTTCTCTTGAGCATTATTTACAATTGTGATTATAATCTTTTATGTGATTTAGTAAGAGCATGTTATCATGCTGAAGGAGAACTGGGAATAGGTAACTAGTACAGAACAGGGTGATGTGCAAGGGGTAAACAAACTGCCAGCATGGGGGTGTGAAAAAGGTGGGATTAGAAGAAAGCAGGAGATTAAGTGTGGAAGGAGGGCATGACAGTTAAAGAAGAGGTATTTTGGTAAGGTTGAAAAATTCAGTTACTTTTCTAATAAGTTTGTTACAGTTTTATGTATTAAACTAATTGTAATAAGGACTCAGAAAGGTCAAAAGAACTAGGACTAGTAGCCAGGATTAGGCTGTGGCAGAGAGATGTGTGAAACAGTTTTGTACAAGGCTGAGAGTAAAAAACTACATCCATGTTGTATCCATTCTCTTCACCTTTATCCATTCAGCATCTACTCAGATACAAATCCAGGGGCCCATCTTACAAGTCATCAGCAAAACATGTTTGTGGTAGTGGTGCAGCAGGAACTGAGACAAGCATAAAACCAGGGCTCAATTCCATCACCTTCCTGTTCTGTATCAGTGCTTTGCAAAATTTTAGCTGCTGCACAATTGATGTTAATCCCCTTAATTCCAGTTTTGTTCCTTAAATGAAGGTAGGTTGCCACAGGAATTGTCTAGTGGCAAATTTAGGCCCACAATGTTTCAGATAAACTTTACAAAACCAAGAACAAGTCTATGAAGCTGTCTCTAAAAGTGACTTGCATCCAGAACTGTTCTGTTAGCAGATTTGTTGCTGGCCATGGTATCAATCCTTCCCTCAATGTGATTTAATGAATTTTTTTAAATCACTTTTCTAAAAGACGGTTTGTTTCTTGGTCAGTACCCTTCTGCTTTAAATCATATTCAGCTTGGATATTCACTGTATCTGCAGTGCCACCTTGGATATTCATGGTATCTGCAGCTGCCTCCAAAATGAGCATAGGAGGATAAAGCATAGGAGATTAAAGAATAAATTTTAGCCCCCCTTTACTGTTTTCAAGTCTCCCCTTCAGGCTAGAGAAAGAAAAGAATAATTATTGTTTTATTAAGTTTTACTAAAATAATACTTTCATTTCCTCACAAATGAACTGATAAGGATGGGTTTTGTGGGCAAGCACACATACACATTGATGTGTGTACGTGTATAACTAAGTCACTTTATGCTGCAGTCCCATGTCAGGAAATATTTGGGTAACCACTGTTAAAAGATTGTTGTTTCTTTCTGAATTGCTTCCTAAATCAGAGTTATGAAATACAGATCAAAGAGCCATGAAAAAGATACTGCTTCTTCTCCAGCAGAGTGCGGAAGAGTGTGGCCAGCAGGCCATGGGAAGTCGTCCTCCCCCTCTACTCCCCCTAGTGAGGCCACATCTGGAATGCTGTGTTGAGTTCTGGGCTCCTCAGTACAAGAAAGACAAGGCGAGAGTCCAGTGGAGAGACACAAAAATAATTAGAAGTCTGGAGCATCTCTCCTATGAGGAGAGACTGTGCGAGCTGGGCCTGATGCATAAAAATATCTTAAAGGAAGTTTTCAAGAGGGCAGTGCCAGACTCTCTTCCATGGTGCCCAGTGGCAGAACAGGGAGCAATGGCCATAAACTAAAACACAAAAAGTCCCACCTCAACATGAGGAAAACTTCTTTATATTGAGGGTGGCAGAGCACTGGAACAGGGTGTTCAGGGAGATTGTGGAGTCTCCCTCTTTGGAGACATTAAAAACCCAACTGGATGCATTCCTGTGTAAGCTGCCTTGGCACGGGGTTGAACTAGATGATCTACAGAGGTCACTTCCAAACCCAGTGATTCTGTAATTATGTGATTCTGTATGTAGTTCAAGTCTGGAAAGTGTGCTTAATTGTTCTTAGTTTTGGTAGTGTCTGACTTTCCCAGGAATTATTGTTTAAAGACTGAAAAAGCCCCCCAACAAACCAACTGGTTTTTGATAGGTGGAAAACTTTTCTTCAAAGAGGAAAGATATATGACAGATGAAAAAGTAGGACATTAATAGAGAGCTTTGAAAGCTGTTTCTAAAGGGAGGAACAAAGAAAGAATTATTCTGCCACTGCATATAAGGGTATGGGTTTAATCTTTTTTGTATTGGGTTCTTTTTCCCAACAGCCTGATGAAGGTTTTGACATTTAAGCTGCAAAGACGAGAAAGCCAGATGCATCCTCAAACCTCAGCTTTCATACTATGTCTTCATACTACAACATTCCTGTTAGGCTAAATGGAATCACAGTCAGGCAAAACCTGAATTATTTTGAGAATCTGTCCTTTGCTGTGCTTACTCAAGTATTGCATTACGGTATTGCTAACAAGCTTTCTTCTCAACAGAAAGTGTGTGGACTTACTATGATGCTTTCCACTTGTAGAAGACTTGTACATCAGAAGGGTTTATGCTTGAATAGTATTATGCCAGTGTGTCTGCATCTTTCTTAAAGAATCTGCACCAGTGTGGCCTTGCATGCAGTTTAGGGCACCACAATATAAAAAAGACAGGAGGCTATTACAAAGTATTCAAAGGAGCTAAGCTTTGATAGTAGGTGGGGGCTACAGGGGTGGCTTCCGTGATAAACTGCTGGAAGCTTCCTTCGTGTCTGGCAGAGCCAATTGCTGGCATCTCCAAAGACAGATGTGCTACTGGTCAAGGCTGGGCCAATTGGAAATGGTGGCAACACCTCTGTGATAACAGATTTCAGGAGAAGAAACAAAAAAGTTATGGTGCAGTAGTAATTGCGGCCAGAGAAGAGCAGAGTGAGAATATGTGAGAGGAACAACTCTGCAGACACCAAGGTCAGTGGAGGAGGTGGAGGAAGTGCTCCAGGAGCCAGAGCAGAGATTCCCCTGCGGCCTATGGTGAAGACCATGGTGAAGCAGCTGTGCCCCTGCAGCCCATGGAGGACCACAGGGATGCAGAGAACCACGTGCAGCCCGTGGAGGAGCCCATGCCAAAGCAGGTGGATGCCTGAGAGGAGGCTGTGACCCTGTGGGAAGCCTGTGGAGAGAAGAGCCTCTGCTGCAGCAGCCTGCCCTTGAAGGACTGCAACCCTTGGAAGAATGACCCACGCTGCAGCAGTCTGGGGAGGACTGTTGCCTGTGGGATGGACTCACATTGCAGCAGGTTGCAGAGATCTGCTGCTCATGAGGTGGATTCATACCAGAGAAGTTCATGGAGAACTGTCTCCTGTGGGAGGGACCCCACGGTGCAGCAGGGGAACGACTCCTCTCCCTGAGCAGCATGAAAAATAGTGGAACTGACCATAACCCCCATTCTCTGTCTCCCTGCACTTCTAGGAGAGGAGGTAGAGCTGGGAAGGAGGGAGGGGTGGGGTGAAGGTGTTTTAAAGGTCCTGCTATGATCTTCTTAGCAGTAGATTTAACTAATATTCTCTAATTCTAGCCTGTTTTGCACGTGGTGGTATTAAGTGAGTGACCTCTCCTGGTCCTTACCTCAACTCGTGAACCTTTCATTATATTTTCTCTCCCCTGTTCAGCTTCAGAGGGGAGTGAGAGAGTTACTTTGGTGGGTGCCTGGCATCCAGCCAGCATCAATCCATTAGAGAGGGCCATGAGAATGATGAAGGGCCTTGAGGGGAAGCTGTATGAGGAGTGGCTGAGGTCACTTGGTCTGTTTAGCCTGGAGAAGAGGAGAATGAGGGGAGAGAGGAATGACATTGCACTCTTCACAAGGGGAAGTGGAGGGGGAGGCACTGATCTCTTCACTCTCATGGTCACTCACATGACCAATGACAGGACTTGAGCAAATGACATGAAGCTGAGTGAGGGGAGGTTTACGTTAGGTACCGGGAAAAGGTTCTTCACCCAGAGGGTGGTTGGACACTGGAACAGGCTCCCCGGGAAAGTGGTCACAGCACCAGCCTGACAAAGTTCAAGAAGTGTCTGGACAATGCTCTCAGGCACATGGTGTGACTCTTGGGGCTGTTCTGTACAGGGCCAGGAGCTGGACTTGATGATCCTGATGGATCCCTTACAACTCATCTGATTCTATGAATCTCTCTTTAGAGTACTTATATATTCTGAAGTATTTTATAAATGCAACATTCTACTGCTTCTGAGTCCTTTGGTTGCCTGTAAGATGAAATGGAAAAATATGCAGTTGAGCCGAACCTAGCATTTTACATGGCAGCGTGTATATGGAAGTAAAAAATGTCTTGCCAGTGGAGTTTAAAGGATCGCACCAATTCCAGTGTGAAGCTTGGGCAGGATATCAGCAGTGCTTTGTGGAAGACTTCCACTGTCCTCTGATAGGCCAAAAGGTAAAACAGTGTAACTCTGTAGATAAACGTGTGCTTTGTCACTGTGTTTCTCTTTCAGAGAAAAGATCACAGATGTTAAAATGTGCTTAGAAACATGGGGTAGTGGTTAGCTTCTCTACTTTTATGTTTCTACCAGGTACTCTCTCTGGTCTAGGAGATTGTCCTCTTTCAGGTGTTTTTCCAGTATTGCAACTCCACTTGGTAGGGGTAACGGTATCAGTAGATAGAGTTCAGGACATTCATTCACAGTATTTACAGTTTTCTAGCAAAACCCGACAAAGTAGCCCACTTCACAGAATCATGGAATCACAGAATCAACTAGGTTGGAAAAGACCTTTGAGATTGAGACCAACCTATGACCTAAACTACCTTGCCAATTAGAGCATGGCACAGAGTGCCACATCCAGTCTTTTTTGAAACACCTCCAGGCACAGTGACTCCACCACCTCCCTGGGCAGCCCATTCCAATGCCCAATCACTCTTTCTGTGAAAAACTTCTTCCTAATGTCCAGCTTACACCTCTACTGGTGTAGCTTAAGACTGTGTCCTCTTGTCCTGTTGCTGTTTGCCTGGCAGAAGAGACTGACCCTCACCTGGCTACAACCTCCTTTCAGGTAGTTACAGAGAGTGATAAGATCTCCTCTGAGCCTCATTTTCTCCAGGCTAAATAACCCCAGCTCCCTCAGCCACTCCTCACAGGGCTTGTGTTCTTCACCAGTCTTCTTGCCCTTCTGTGGCCGTCCTCCAGCATCTCAACATCCTTCCTAAATTGAGGGGCCCAGAACTGGACTCAGTACTCCAGCAGCCTAACCAGTGCCAAGTACAGGGGAAGAATCACTTCCCTGGTCCTGCTGGCCACACTATTCCTGATACAGGCCAGGATACCATCGGTCTTCTTGGCCACATGGGTGCACTGCTGGCTCATGTTCAGTCTGGCATCAATCAGCACCCCCAGGTCCCTTTCTGCCTGGCTGCTGTTCAGCCACCCTGTCCCCAGCCTTTAGTGCTGCAGGAGATTGTTGTGACCAAAGTGCAGGACCTGGTGCTTGATCTTGTTAAATAAACATGTTATTGTTGGATTTGGCCCATCTATCCAGCCTGTCCAGGTCCCTCTGCAGAGCCCTCCTACCCCCTAGAAGATTGACACTCCCCCCAGCTTGGTGTCATCTGCATATTTGGTAATGGCAGACTCAATCCCCTCATCCAGATCATCAATAAAAATATTGAATAGAACTGGGGCCAACAATGATGCCCTGGGGACACCACTGGTGACTGGCAGCCAACTGGATGCTGCACCATTCACCACCACTCTGTGGGCCCAGCCATCCAGCCAGTTCTTAACCCACCATAGAGTGCACCTGTCCAAGCCATGGGCTGCCAGATTGTCCAGGAGTATGTTATAGGATACTTCAATACTGTACCAAAGGAGACAGACCTAGAATGTAGAACGCCATAGTCCCATTGACTAATACAGAACCTTGTTCAAAACACAGGCTGTACACATGGATATGATTCTGATTCTGTTGCTAAACATGACGTAATCAATATCACTAAAAAAACCTTTACCATGAGACAGTTAGACAAAGTGTAAATACTAATTAAGGCCTAATCAAAATCTATTGAAGTTTGTGGCAAGATTCAATGTGCTTTGAACATGTCCCAAGGTAAAGAAATAATCACTATTTTAGCAGGGTTCTGCCTCTGCAGTTGAGAAAATGTCTTTGCTAATGAGGGACTGTTTTGGTTTACCTGAGTCCTCCCCTGTTTCAAAGCTCTCCTGTTTTTAGCTAGGTAGAAATAATGTTTATATAACAAGAACGAACTGACTGCAGAGAAGGAGAAGCAGAAAACCCTATCTTGCTGCATAAGGAATGCCATAATGGAAACTTACTTGTTTAAATAAAACACAACTATACTGTATTGTCAAGCTCAAAATCTATTATACTTGTTTACAATTGTCTGTGGAAAAGGGATGAAAGTCCTGGCTTTATTGAAGTCAACAAGGATTTTTTTCATTAACTGATATCACTTAGAGAATTTATGGTAGTTACAGGTACAGAAAGTCTGTGCTGGAGGCAGAACAATTCGAAATCTGCTCTGAATGATCTTGATGAACAGAGATTAAGCAAAAATTTCTAACTTCCGAGAGCTATGTATTGACTAATACTCAGTGTACTATGAAGAAAGTTGAAAAAGCCCAACTGCTCCAAAACCTAAATGAGTATTCTCACTGGTTGAAAGAACCCCATCTTCCAAGGATGAATTTTTTTTATTGCTCCTTTTTTGCTTTCTGGCAGTACCTACACTTTAGTGCAATCATTCACAGTTTCAGGAGCAACAAGAACTTTCAACACAAGATACTTGTTAATTAAATATTCATGACAATATTCAATACAGCAGTTTTATGTTTTATGAAATATTTTAGTATCACTACACACATTTTCTTGAAATGTGTACAGCAGGACCCTCTGATACTTAAAAACTATTATGGCAGCAATCTTCAAATTGTATACTGTCAGGCTCAAATGGATCTGTTTCAATAACGTTCTAGTCACAATACTTTTGAGCCTTGCTTGTATGGGAAAAGCCCTGCTGAAGTCAGTTATGCCCTAAAAGTTCAGAGTATGCTGCAGTCCTTTGCTGGAGTATAGCCTAACCTCTGAATGGGTAAATGAGGTCAGTGTGGGAATCTTCCACAGTAGTCTTCTCTTCCTGCTCCCTAGGCTGTTGGTATGCAATCGTCCTTATCAACTGGAATATGCCTTAGTGGTTAGTGTTGAGTTCACTAAATGTCATCTGATTAGCTTAAACAGAAATATCATATAGGAATATGCACAAGTGATGCATTCATTTCTACAGAACATCCAAGAGATTTACTTCTGTTTATCTGTTTCTGTTATACGATCTATACATTCTAAAAGATATGTGGTCATGTAAAATGCTGGCTGTATATAAACCTCCTGACATGCACACAGATTTCAGGATGCTTGCAGTGCTTGCTTAAGTATAACAAAATTGGACCTTAATATGTTGATTCAGTTCAGAGAAAGTTTTAACACATTTAAATTTCTTCTCAAAAGTTAGCCATTTTCATCAGATAAAAAATTGTTACTGTACAAATGGGAATTAGCCCTTATCCCAATTTTTAGGAATTAATGTAGAGTTAATGTTACCTCAAAGAATTTTAAATTGTTACAAATATTTACTAAATTCCTTCCTATTTAAATCACTACAAGTATCTCATAAATGAGAAAATTAATTAATTTTTTAATTCTTAGATTTGTAGACCAACGTAAAACTGCAACATGTTTTGGTAACTGGAGGGCTGTTGTACCTTGTACAATTATATACTTTAATGGAAGAAATGCCGAACACACCTCCATTCACATAATTTAGGGAAACTTTAAAAGAATTTTCAATTTTTCAGATATACTTACGTGTTTTATGAATCTTGTAATTGTCAATCTGTAGATTTGTTCCTCCTGGTTAGAGTTTTTAAATGTGTCTGTGTGTCTTCTGATGCTTAATTTCTCATATGGCATTCACCTGCTCTGACTTAGGCATTTTAAAATTTATATGTCAAAGTCTGAGGCAGTCATTCTAAAGTCTGTTTTCTCTCTAAGTACAATAAGAGAAGGCAAGTACTGTGAGCTACACTGGAAAGTCTTACTGAATTCTTGTAAGTAACTCTTAAGTTAGGAAATATGAATTGTGCCTTTGATTATGCAGAAATTAAAAGCAAATAATTTCTTTAAAAAAAAGCTTTATTAAAATTCTTGCTGGAGTTTACCTCTTGCAAATGAATTGTAAATTGCTAATGAAAAGCCTGCAATTTTGGCTTGCTAAAAAGTGTGTTCTAAGCAATGTACTAAAGCTGAGGATTGGAAATGATCCAACTGCCCTCCATCAGAGAAGGAGGAAGAGATGTCCCATAGCACAGCTCATCTGTATAAAATAGTCAAAAGATATTTTTTCTGTACATGAAATATTATCTTGATTTTTTTCCCCTGAATCATCTCGTATGTGAGGATATAGGTTTTCCTCAAAAAGAGTTTTTAAGAATACTGTGAAATTAGAATTTTTCACAGAACAAGTACTGGCTGTCATGTAATTCTTACATGAGTTGGATAACAATTGGGAAGGGAAAAGAATATGGCAAAAAAGTTCCACTTTTGTATAGCTTTTCTTTACTTTTTAGTAATATATAATTACATTTGTAATGGTTTAAGACAATTTAAGAGGTGGACACTCTAAACCTCCCCATTAGTTTTAACAATCTCTTTCCACCAATAAGGAGAGACAAATATGAGTAGATATAAGTGAAACAATAACAATTCACTGAAAAGTGAAACAGCAACAGGCAAAAAAATAACAGTAAATAATAACTAGTTATAAAATTGCTAAATCTCAGAGAGTCTCCAGGATCAAAGGGAAAACTAAAATGGCAGAGAAACCCTTCCCCCAATATGGTGCCCTCTACAAACAACTGTGTGTGGGAAGACAAAGGGAAAGATGGTAGCAGGCTTTCCACCTCTCCCAACTGTGCGTGGAGGGAGAGAATAAAGAGAAAAATAACAACACAGAAACTGAAACCCCATGATTACAAAAGCGTCCTATTCCCCCAAACAGCCAACAGGGAACAAGGACAAAACAAAAAGAAAACCTGGAGTCCAAAACCAGTCAAATGCCCCCTCAGTCTCTCTGGCGGTGGCAGCTCTGTCAGCAAAGGCGGCTGACACACTCTGGCAGCTGGAACTCGGGAGCTGAAGGACCTGGTGAACCTTGTCTGGCTGGTTCCAGCGTCAGCTCTGCAGCCTCCAAGCCACCGGCGTCGGTGGTGCTCTCTTGGGTCCCTGTTCCGATGAGGGTGAGGAAGAAAGACAGACTCCTGAGCATCAAAGAATGGTGGCCCAACCTCCACCAGCTCCAGCTTTGTGCTGTGGACAGGTGTTGCAAAATTCATTCTGAAACCGTTTTGAATTGTGAAATGTAGCTTCTTGGGTTGCTACAGTTGCCACCTGGAAACCTGTCTGAAGCAACAGACAGAAACTGAAGAAAACCAAGGGGAGCCTCTGCCTTGGGCTGCCTCAGCTCTCTCCTGGCAAGAACAAAAGGGAAAGAGAGCTCTGCCTGAGTCACCCCGACTTTTAAAAAGGCATCTGGCATCCCCAAGCCCCAAGGTTCCCCTTCCAGCCACAGGGCCTAAAAGACAGTAATAATTTGGGGCACAGATAGATGTGGAATACTGTAATGTTTTGGGTTGCCCAGGACAACTTCATAGTGATTACTGTCAGACAATTCAAGGAAATGGTTAGCAAATGGAGGTCTTTTGTTTGGTCATGTCATCTGTGCCTCCTTTTGACCATTATTTTCAGAGCTTGCCAGGAGCCTCATGTCCAAAATCATGTTTCTTTGTATAGCCAGGAACTGACTCTAATGACTTAAGAATTATTGGTTTGTCTTAAGTTCTGGTTGTGCAGTTCCTCACAACAATAAGATCTTTGGTATATATACGTCATGATATCTGGAGTAGGTTTGTTGGTTATTTTTTATCAGCCATCAGCAATGACAGTTGTAACATATTTTGCTCTTCTTTTGGGCAAAGTTATAGTATGAAATTAAAGGTGTTGATTTTTCTGATGCTCAACTTGTTAGGGTTTGTAACAATGTAGCAGCAACAAATACCAGATTTAAAAAAAATATGAAAGTTATCCAAGTTAAAAATTAACAACCCTAAACAGCTTTTTTGTAGACAATAGTTGATTTGATAAACTTTACAGAAAAAGTTTAAATTCTCCGTTTGTTGTTCTTTACATTTCTAGACACTGTCCATGAAAAATTAGCAGTGGAAAGAGGGCCTGGATGTTCTGATATGTTTGCAGATAGCTCTGATGACTCACAGGAATCTTTTTTGTTCTCCACTGTCTGTCCAGTGCCACACATGAAATAGCCAGAGAAACCATGAGTTTCAAAGGGAACCAATGTAGCATCAGTGCAGTGCCAGAGGACTTGGAGATGGAAGAAAACCATCATCATAGAAAACCCAAGGTGTTCCCAGCTGGGACTCTGAGCAGTAGTCCCACCATTAATCACCATGAGATACACATGAAAGGTGTGCCTGTATAAGTGACCTCATGTTGGAAGCATGCCTCCAACCCAGAGGAAGAGGTGGTGTTTCTGCTGTGTGGAGAAAGATGCTTGCCCACCTTCTTCCTGCCTTCATTCACTCCCCCAGTGCTACTTGCACTGGTGTTACTTTCTGGTAACATCTCTACTATCTATCTTCTCACTACCTGATGGGGGTTTTCCAACAAAACGACAAAAATGCAGCTGTTAGAGATCTGCTGTTTTGCCAGGTTGTTTCTGATGGTGTAGCTACAAGCAAAAGTCAGGGTCCAGCTGCTATGAAGCAGCTGTATTGTAACTGAAAATTGCTGGGTTTACTTTTTGAGGTTGAAACTAATTGTTGTGCAGAAGTCTTCTCATTAATTAAATATATCTGTGTGTCACTTTGAGGGGTTAAGTGGAAGAACCAGTCCATTTGTAGACTTTGTAGTCATCCTTAACATGAGAGTTAAATTCCATGCCTTTTTGTGAGAGATGTGCTTCAAGTCTGATACTTATCAGGATAAAGTTGAAGTAAGTGCACACTTGTTAATTGTCAACTGATAGTGGTTTCAAGTTCTCAGTGGTTTTAAGGCATTGACACTGTATGTTGGTATATCTAGCCAAGAGGTTCAGTTTGAGCCTGTCACCCACGTTACATTATATATTTAAAAAATGATTGGTGCAAAGATGAACACAAAAAATGAGACACACCCTTCTGCCCCAAGCCTCAGCAACTCAAGTGCATGTAAGAAAAATTCTGTCTTACCCTGAGGTGGGATTAATTAAAACCTTGGATGTCTGTATGACACAAATACAGAACATATTGTCTGATCATGAAGGATATTTTCAAGTGACAAACTCATCTGTAGGGAGTTCCCTTGCCAAAAGAAAAGCCCTCAACTTCATGGGTCTAAATACATGTATTTTTTTGTCTGCTATTGGGATCTTGAGGTACAGAGAGCCTCTTGCAGCCAAATGTTGGTTTTTGTCTCATATTTAGAAAAAAAACAAAGAAAATTTTCTGAGTGTTTTCCTGTAACTAGTTTTGTGAACTGGCCACCTGCATAGCACTATGTAACAGTATTCTAGTGGGACACCCTGAGTCAGCCCTGCGGACTGGGGCAGTCGAAGCTCCACAGTGTGGGAGCAGATAGTGTTCAGGTCTGGGAAGGAAGTCACCTTGGTGCGTTTTATTAAGCAAAGTTATTGGGAAGTGGATCTAAGAGGTACTGTTTGGATAGGTGAAATGCTGTATGCTGGGTTATTGCAGAAGAAAAGGATGGATCAAAGTCAGTGCTGGAAGATGGGGAGGCCTGCCAGCCCCTGCTGTAGTTATGTGGCTGCTGTAGGAGGCCCTGTGTTTGCCTGTGCAGTGCCACCCTTGGTGCTTGGCCCAGTCATCTCTGGTGCCAGCAGGATGCTTGCTGTGCACACTCTGGGGCTGGCCTTCCCATGCTGGTGGGTTCCTTGATGCAGCCCCTTACTGCTGCCCGTGTCATCTCTCCTATTGTCACTTTGTTAAAGGGTTTTAAAGAAAAAATATAAAAGCCCTCTTCAACACATTCTTTTCTGTTTCCTTACATTATGCTGCTATCTAGGAAGAGAGAGTGTACAAATTTTGTAGCTCCTGCTAATATCATGTTTGAGATGATGGAACCAGGCTAAAACACGGTGATAGATATTGGAGGGCTCATCCTTTCTTGACTGGTAGCTTGTGTTTTCTTCTGCATCTGAACCAGGAGAGGTTTTTTTGGGGCATGAAGAATTATAGAAAGTCATATTTGTAGGCATAACACCAATAATGATGCTATAACCATTTGTAAATGAAAGGTCTGCAGTGGGGTTAATTCCATTATTGCTATATAATGGTGCTTACATCGGCCTATGCTATGAGTCTAGGGAGCCCTCTCCTTATTAGAGTTTTGCACTGATCTTGAGCCTGTGTAACCTGAAGTTAGTAGTTTGCTTGTGCTGTAGAGTGCTCAAAGAACTGTATAAAATGCATGTCCATTTCCTGTCTTTTTATTATAATATAAATGTGGGTTGACTGGATCTCAACAATATTCTGTCTGCTGCATGCTATTAATTTCCAAATATGCTTTTCTCCTGGGATTCTTCTGTGCATAACTAGAAAGAACAGACAGTGGCATAAACCAGGCCTTCTCTTATTCCCTTTGAACAGTTTCTTTCCATCTTTTCTCACACTACTGCAGTAAGTTCAAGCTAAGTATTTTCATAAACTGGAGGTGGGATAGAGTAGGAGAACAGCATGGTAACTACAGTAGGGGACTTAAAATCACATTTTCTATCATAAAGGCTCTAACAAGAGCTGCACTGTATTAAGATTGTTAGGGTTACTATAAAAATTCTTTAATAATATGGTACCTGAACAATTGAAAGCCATTAAGATCTTTATAACATGGCAGTAAGTGTCCTGTGCAGTGGCATATTAAGCAGGACTGGTGTCTGAAGCACTCTCCCATTATGCACCAGTTCAAAGGGAGTGGGGCTTGTTCGAAAGATGATGGTTGCTATCAGAAGGGCTGAAGCAGAGATGCCTGCAGATAGCACAGGCAGGGCTGAGGTGAAATGATTAAAGGAGAATGCTCGAATTTTATTTCACCAAGAACTTTTTCTCACCATGCATGCTAATTATACTCATTAATGAGAGAAAAGTTTTTTTAGTGGTATCTCCACGGCACTCAGACAAAGACATCTACTGGCAAGATCTTTCTTGTCCTATCTGTTGAGCAGAATGTTCCTAGGTGCAGAGTGCTGTCTGTGCTCACGCCACACAGTCTCCCAGCCATTTCTGTCCCCTTAGGAGAAAGAATTGGGATGTCTCTCCATCTGTGTTTGCAGCAGAAAAGGCTCAAGGTGAGAGAGAGAACGATTCCTGTAAGGCAATCCTGTCACTCACCTCATCTTCATAATCTTTCCTTAGCTCCCTCTGCCTTCTAACCCTGCTATTGATTCTGTCATAGGCTACAGTAGTCCAAGGCAGGGGGCTGAAAACCTTTCCGAACAGCAGTTGCCAGCCTGCCTGTTGCAGCTTGAAGAAGAAAAGCATGCTGTGAAAACAATCAGTGCATTTGCTTTAGATCTAAGTGATTCCAACTAGGTCGATGCTTCATGCTGATGTGTTGAAAACATTTAAAAAATTTCTCAGAGTTTGATTTCGACTGAAACATTTCAGCATGTGTCTGTCTCTCTGAAGTTGTTATTTCTCACTAATGTAGCAGACAACAGATTTTTTTTCACCCTAGCACAAAGCAGTAGGGAAACTGGGCCTTTTGTCCAGGTAGGATTGCTTTGAATGATTTTATGGGAGGGGGAGTTTTGTCGGTATTTTTTATAAGCTGAGGCTCTTGCAAATTGACTTTAGAGAAGTGGTAGTTTATTTCATGAAAGGAAAAAGGGATAATCACAGCTTTATAGAGTGTGAATGGCAGTATAGCTTTATTTAAACTGGTTTTTTTCCACTGTACTTGAATTTTCCTTCGAAGACAGGATAGTTCATTCATAAATACATAAAGACTATTTTATTTTCTTTAAAGCACACAATGCTTCTTTGTAATGAGTTTGCACTCAATATAATTGGCCTGATTCTTTCTTGGATTGAGATCATATCAAATAAAACATTGCAAAAGGAAGCTATCCTCATCCAAATTAACATTAATTCTGATTCCAGGAGTGGCATGAACCCAGGACAACATTTTTCTATGGCAGATGGTGGCACAATTGGTTTCCAAACTTCTTGGAAAAGAACACAGAAAACCAGAATAGACTGTCTTACTGTTTGGTTTGGTTTGGTATGCATGTTCTGCAGACACTAGAGTCTATAGCAAGCTAAACTGAGCAAAAAACACAGGACTGCAGTCCTAGATTGATGCTGGCTGTTCAGTGGTTTTTGTCAAAGCCCATCAGTAGGACCTCACCTCTGATTCTGCTCAAGCAGACTCCTTTGTTTTATGTGCCCTTTTCAATAACAAGTACTGATCAGTGCCTGTTGGTCCCTTTGGGATACCTTTTTAATTACCTAGTATATAAATATATATTAAATATTATGTTGAAATTTCTCTTCTCCCAAGGAAGTGAAGTCACCCCTGTGTTGTTGCCATCTTTGCTGCTTGCTTCAAATAACACAAAGAACATTTTTGCCTTGCTCCAACAGGAAATAGTGAGCAAGTACTTGCCTTGAGGTATTTCATTGAGTTTCAGAATACCAGCAGATAGAGATGTTCCAAAAAATAAGATATTTTGTTGAAAGACAATAATAATAATAATAATAATAAAAATAAAAGTTGAAAGCTGTATTTATCTGTGGAGAGGAATTTCTATCCCCCTGAACTAAGCCTTTGCAAATGCAGTGTATAGTATATGTGGCACTAATGGATTTCATACTTCAGCATTTATTTCACCAAATATCATGCAGGGAACAATAGTTATAATTTAAGCAGCTGTAGTTTGCAACTCTGTAGAGTTGAAAAGTTGTAGACATTAAAACTAGATAAGCCAGTGTAGCGGCATATGTGAGAAATTCTGTAGTCTTCATGACATTATTTCATTCATTCATTTTTTAAATTAACTCCATAGCTATGTTGCAAAAATGCAAGTTATTACACAAATGTACTTTTAGGAATCCTATTTTTTAAGAGTATATACACATAATTTATATATTCAAGATGATGCTTTAATTAGATAATGGATCTTTATTTTCCCAGAGCAGTGGGTAGAATCTAGAGAAGGATAAAGTTCAATTCAGTTTAAGAAGCTTATATCTGACAGAAATGTAGCTAGGTCAGACTCTTCTGCTATTATCTGCTATGGCTGCTGAGCAATGATGAAAAGTTTCTTTACAATAATAGGCCCTCCTTTTGGGACTTGTTTCACTAGACCATATATTTGAAAGTAGGGAGGAGGGTTGTTTTGATGATGAATCCTCAGTGGTCCAAACAAGTTGCCTTCTACTAGTGTGGATTTATATTTTTAAGTTGCAGTGGTTCCCATAACATTGGAACTGGTTAGGAATTCATTACAGTATCAGTTTGTAAATATAAAGTCTATTTAAGCAGAGCCCATAATGCTGAAATGCTCAATTCCTCCACAGAATTCTGAGAATGTGAATTAGCTTGTGCTTGGGTTAGTCTTTTTGGTGGATTAGTGAGGAAATAATTAAGGGTGACTTTAAAATTATTTTATATATTCTACTGTGCCTCTACCTCTTAAAAAGACTTCTTCAAACCACTTTCACTGTAACCTTTTCACTCTCCCTGAACTATAAACAAAAATAGCATGCAGAATCTCTACCCCAAAAGGAATTCAAGCCAATATCACGGTGCTTCCCATATGCGTTCTAACCTTCACCCTACTTTTCTTGAGGTAGTTTTTTAAGCCTACGGTTTTACACAGCATTAGCCATAATTGGAATTGACACCAGAAAACTACAGAAGGCAATTCACTTAATCTAGGTTTGTTGTGAAACTGAAAACAGAGTTCTGCCCGAATTCTCTGTAGATTTCCTGGCAGGAAGCATACTGTCATTTTCAGGTGAAATTTGTTCACAAGGACCTTAAAGAAAGGGTCTTGCTTTGATCTGTCTCTTACAGAAGTCAGTGAAAGAGACTCCATTGATTATAATGACCATTGGGAAACTGCCCCATCCAGAGCTACATGTAGACTTCTGTTTCTGGACAATTGCTTTTCCTCAGTAACCATCCAAGGAGAGATTGATGTAACTACACAGGGAAGACAGACAGTGGTGAGTAAGAGGGAGCTCATCCCAAAGAGCAACTGAACAAAGAGGGAGTGGAAGATGCCAATTGCTATGCTTTGTTACTGCTCATGTGCTGAACTGATAGGTTCAAATAAGTCAGCCGTATACTGAATTAGAAGAAAGAGGCAAACAGAGAACAGACTTGTTAGATACAGTTAGATATAGGGCTCATCTTTCTCTAATATTTTTAACTTTGCCTTCAAATGCTCTTTGTGCTCAGATGCTTTTACTACTATAAATATAATATATCAATTTTTTCAGGGGAGATAAAAAGCTGGCATATCAGTGTCCTACAACCACCTGTAGCTTTACCCTGTTGCTGTCTTCAAATTGTCTATTTTTTATGATTGTAATACAGTTTAAATTGACTCAAATCTTTTATGTACCAAGGTCAAAATACTAATGACATGTATCCTATAAATCTTAAATTATTTCAACAAGCTTGTCTAGCTACACTGTCAGCTAGACCATGTACCTGTGTCAGTATCTCCATTACAGAAATTCCACAATGTAGCCCCAAGTGATAATTGAACCAGATGATACTAAATATGCCAATGAGAAGAGCACCTTATATTTTAGATTGGGCTCTACCAGCTTTCAGATTTAACTAGGTTGCTTGCAACTATCATGAGGGCTAATACCCTGGTCAAGGACACTTCACCCAAAAAGGTAGCCACCAGTCCTTCAAAAACTCGGCTAACAAGTGCATGGTGCTTCTGTGATCTCTAAACACAAAGTTAAAATTAAAAATGTGACAGGGACCAGTGGTTAAGAGGCTATTTCTATTGTGAATGTGGGGGGAGTAGAGCAATGGATGGGAAGGCATTAGTAGAGTTGTTTTATGGTTGCCATCCTTGCAGGCACCAATTGATAAGCTCTGACTTGGGTGTCTGACAGCGAAATATTCTCTTGGGCACAAATCCACTCTTCCCATAGTCTTAAGATATATACTGAGACCTTTAACTCCAGTGACTCCAGGCTATCAAGCAAACTAGTTAGCGCATGGTCAAAAAGTTTGTATGGCTCCAATACACTAGAGTCAATACTGCAAAACTGCCTTAGCAGGATTAGCAGCTACACTCCACTTCCCACTCCCCCAGCCCCCAACTTGTTTCTGCTTTTCTTTTTCCACCCAGCCTGCCAAACTCCAGGTTTCTTTTTTTTGAAACATATTTCTTTGGAAAAAGTTGATATAAAGGGGGGAAAATAATTTTCTTTATCCTTTAATCCTTTATTCTCTTTGCTTTTAAAAGTTTATTTGCTTTCTACAGTTCGCCATCTTGAGCTTCTGCTTCTCTGCTGTGTCAAGACTTGCTTAAGCTTGAAGGTTTTTTAGGCTTGACCAAGCATTGACAGCACTATCACAGGAGCTAATGCTAGAGTCTGCCAGTTTGATGGATTAAGTAAACTTATTGAAATCTTTTTTCTTTAACACTAAAAGATGCCAAGGGCTGTTTCTGTTTTTGTACTTTGTGTGAAACACCCACTGACATTAATGGGAGTCCCATGTGTAGAATTAGAGTCGAACACAGCCCTTAATATTTAAAAGACTTGTCAACATTGTGCATGAAGCAATCTGGAGGTGTGTTGTGATGCTGCTTTGCTCCACAAAGGCCATTCTCCTTATACATTCCCTGACTTTTAAAGAGATTCACATGAACTGCATGACTGATAGCACCAGCATTATATAACTTTTTCCCTTTCTGAAAATAATTTAACACAGGCGGTTCCCTTTCTATGTGATCTACTTGCTTTTCTTGGTCAATAAAATATACTGGATCTGTTTCAGTATGGTTTATCAACGGTCTTGTTTTCTGCTTTTTTCATGCTGCTGAAGGAAGAGGAGGAAAGAAAAATCTTAACAGAGAAGTAATTTTCAACAACCTTTACGTTCTTTTTAATGTTTGAAAAAATGCCTAATCTTTCATTCTCTGCTTGTTCTTGAGTACCTTCCTCTAATGCAGTGGTGGTATGCAAGGTAGCTAAGGAAAATTAAATTATTTATGTTACTGAAGAGTTCACCACCAGTCTTATTCCTATTTCAAATGCACACCTTGCTTATTTTGTTAGAACTAGTACTGCAGCTCAGTATGGCCACCAAATTGTCATGTATGGCCTTGGTAGGGTAAAGCTTTCTGCTTTTTTTTTCTGGTTTCTTTGTCCTTCCATAAAGACTTTTTCTGACCAATCTCTTGCTCTTCCTCAGTGATGGCTCTTGAAATTCTTCTTTACCTGGGAATGACTTCTTGTGCCCACAAAGGTCTTAGTTGGCTTTTTGGCAGGATGAGCAGAGTTGGTGACATAATCGCAAATATTTTCTGAAGATTCTGGTTATAATGTTAGAATACTAGGAAAGAAATGAATGGAGATAGGGAAAGAAGAGACTAGGTAACTCTTTCTGTGTTTTGAAAGTACTTTGGGTAATCAGCTGCACAAAGATGGTGGCTCCCAGTATAAAATGCTTATGAATATGGTATTAATTTACCATCATCTAAGCTTTTCACAAATATGACTAGTGAGTTTGCTTATCATGAAGTATCATGGAAGCTCTGACAGTATTGTTACTAAAATAAGAATTTACTTCTTGTGAAAAAATCCCAAGGATGCTGTCCAAATCTGCATACAGTGTACAATAAACTTGCTTCTACTGATGTCAGTGACCCAGATCATGACCTAGTTGTTCACATGCAGTCCACAACAGATCTGAGTATGTTAATACAGAAGTCTACTGAAGTTAAGTTAGTAAGAACAGCTTTTGTGCTTAACAGCACTGTGGCCTGCTTTTCAAAAATGCACTGCAATCTGTAGTTCCAAAGGATTTGAACAGGTGTTTTACCAGAGGACCTGCTTCATATGCTATTTCTTAAATTTTTAAAATTTCTGATATTTCTAAATCAGATCATTTGTGTAAGCAACTGAGAGAAGGGTGAAGTGCACCCACTTAAAAGTGACCTAGGTCCATGTTTCTGAAAATGTATATGGGCTTCAGTATTATGGCATTTTCTTGGTATATTACCAATCCTGAGGGTGACTACAGAAGACAGAGAATGTAAACAAGTGACAGCAGCATTTAACAATGAGAATTGTCAGGAACTGGTGGAAACCAAAGTCCCCTTCCCAGACTCTTTTTCTGAAAGTTGTTCTTTGCATTTGCAGAAATTACTTCAGTGTTTCAGGGTGACAGTAAGACTGCACTGAAAACTGTTCAGTAATTTAATTTTTTTTCTTTATTATGAATGAAAGAATGGAAGGCTTACTAGGCCATTCAAAGACACCTTTGTCCTGTAGATTTCAAGATGTCCTTTTGCAAAATGTGTGATGAAAGAACACAGAAATGACATTTCTCTATTCTTATTCTACTTCACTGTGCTCCCAGCTGAAATTAGTTCACTTCAGGACAGGTCCTCTGTTTTCTTCTGTTCTTCATTCTGTACTGTCCTAAACACAACTTAGGTGTTTGAGGCTTATTTTCCTCATGTTTCCCTTTTTGGTTCCCTCATGCAGCATTTTTAGTTCCCTCTTCTGTTAGATAAGACACAGGAAAACTTGAAGCCCAACAAAATGAGATAATTTTTCTTTACTAGTCTTTGTATAAGTAAAGGTGGTTCTTTTTACTGTTCTCTCCTTCCCTTGCTTCTGTCCAATGGGGAAGAAAAAAATTAAAAATTCACAAAATCATAGGGACTGACGTTGGAAGAAACCTCTGGAGGTCATCTAGCCCATCCCTCCTGCTCAAGCAGAACCACCTAGACCTGGTTGCCTAGGACCATATCTGGATGGCTATTGAATATCTTCAAGGAAAGAGGCTGCACAGCTGTTTTGGGAAATCTGTGCCAGTGCTTGGTCATTGAAAAAGATTTCCTGATGTTCAGAGAGAATCTCCTGTATTTCAGTGCATGCTCCCTGCCCAGTCACTGGGCCCTACTGAAAGGAGCCTGTATCTGCCTTCTTTGCTGCAAGGACATATTGCTTGCTCACATTCAACTTGGTGTCCACCAGAACTCCAGGTCCTTTTCTGCCAAGTTACATTCCAGTTGACTGGCCATCACCATGCAGTGGTGCAGAGGGCAGTTACTTCCCAGGTACTGGACTTTGCACTTCTCCTTGTTGAACTTCACGAGTCAGCCCATTTCTCCATCCTGTCAAGGTCTCTCTGCATAATTTTTTTTCTACAGGGCTGAAAAAACAGGTTAGAATAGGTTCATTTAAAACCTTTTTTATTTTATTTTTTTAATCTTCTCAGAAAAAGCTTTACTCTAGGATGAGCTGTGTTTCTTTGAGAATTTAGGTGAAATTTTATGGTATTTAGAGAGGAAATAAGTTTCAGCCTTTTCTACAGGCTTGCTTCATAATTAAACTTGAAAATTCTTGTTGTCTAGTTGTATGAGAGTAATGTGCCTTTGAATACAAACACAATTTTTAGCTTTTGACATAGAAGCACTCCGTTTTGAAATTTTCTGAGTATGTTATAAAATTATATTCTGTAATTTTGCACATGTTGCACATTTTGCACATATGTGTGCATATAACATTCATATAAGGGTTTACAAAGTATCATTCAGTTAGTGAATCTCTAACATAATTTGTTTGACACAATGAGTGAAAAATACTGTTTTAAAATGTATTCAGAAGTAACCTTTTGGTATTCTGAAAAACACATCTTAAGGTGCCTAGGGTAGGGCTAATTTTATTGTTTTGCATCACTGGTGTAATTTGTTCTGGGCATTTGATCATATAAAAAGAGCCTGGCCCTCAGATAAAATGTTTCCATGGGCCTCTCCTTGATGAATGCCCATCTGGATTTCCTGGATGGAGACTCCCCTCTTTGAAAGCACTGAGAAGTTTTTATTTTGATGGATGCAGGATTTGGTCCTTTGGGCAAATTACAAACATTGGTCTTTGAAGTGTATGTGTTGTTTAGGCATTTTAGCCAGTACCTGTAAACAGAGGTGCACACTATTTAACATCTGTATTTCTAAGTGCAGGTCAGGAATAGATAGTCTCAATTGCGTGAGTATAGACACCCATGATTTGTCTTGGCTGTAATCATGTAAACATGCAGACAAATTGTGGGCAACATCCCACAACTGAGATTGACTTTCAATGCATACTATTTCAGCAGCAGACACAGGGATTTTGAATTCATGTCTGAATATGAGAAAAATAAAGGAGATGAAAACCAAACCAAATCAACCAACCAACCAACCAATGAACCAAAAATTTTTTGATCCCTTTCCTGGCCCAAACAGCTCTTGTCCATGTTGCCCTCCTTTATCTATTTTTGTCACTGTAAGTCTGATTACTCATTTTTTCTGGTGGACTCAAGGATAGTAGAGGTAATAGGGGGGATAAAGACCCAACTTTTAACTATGTTCTCCCATGAAACAATGCCCTTGTTGAGCCTGTTCAAGTACGTCCTGGTACCTTCTGCTCAGCTGAGACCTAGGGTAACACCTGTTCTCGAGCACTCTTGTTTATGTTGCCCTGTTTATAAAAACAAAGTACTGCCCCCAACAAAAATCAAAAGACAAGCTTAAAGTATTTAGAAAATTGTGCAAGTAGGTTCCTTGAACTATGGAATTATACAAAGCATTGGATCTTCTGACTATAAAATTTATGGCTTCTGCCATCATTCCACCATCTGAAAAATGCCAGAGAAACTTATTCAGGTGCACAGCTTAGTTTTCAGGATGTCGCTAGCTTTGTTAGCATCTTAAAATTTTCAGAACTGCACATAGAGTTGAAACCCTCTGTCTTTTGGGGGTGCTCTATCAAACATGAGGCAGCTTCAGAGTGCTGAACTCGAAATTTTTCCTGCCTGTGCCTTCCTGTCACATTTAGTTTCTCATGTTATTCTGGTTTTTTAGACTTGATTTTCTGAGTTTGTACCGAAACCTACTTGCAGGAGAGAGGCTGGTCTCCAGACTGTAGATTTCTCTGGGCAGCAGAGGCTGCCTCCTCTCCTTTCAGGTTTCTCAGCATTAGAGAGAGGGACAAAGCTCTTTTTTCCTTTCCTCAGCATGCATCCCCTGAAAGATTACCACCCACAATACTTGTGTGCTGGGAGCTCCAGGAATAGAAATGCAGCCCAGCACGTTAAGTTTCATACCAACACTGGCATTTAGAATTGGAATGGACATTTAAGTGCCCACACTGTGCATATTACCACCACCGCAGAAACAACACTACAGACACTTCTGCTAGGATCCTCTTACTCTCTGCAGCAGGAAAAAGAGATTGTGTAAGAAAGGACAAATGAATTCCTCTGCTTGCGTGCGTAGCCCACTTCTGACTTGGCAATATATTTTGACTGCTTGCTGTAAACTGTATTATCATGCTTTCTTCAGGCAAATGCTACTTTTGCTTCTATGTAAAAATCAGATGTTTAAGTACAACATGACTGCATGATTTGATAGTGTAAATGCCAGATGGCATGTGCTACTCCAGTACACCTTTCAGGTCTGTAAAGCACCTAGTAGAGTTACGCTTGCTATATATGTTATAATTAACCACCAGTGCCTGAAAAAAAGAGTCATATAGATATATACGATGTAGTAAATTGTGTGTGTGTGTGTGTGTGTGTGTGTGTGTAGATATACACATAAACAGTACAGAATATTTGTGTAGGCACAGAGAAAGTGATATAGTAACAAAAATATATGTGTGCATGGTTGTAATGACATTTCCTCGTATCACATCTATCAGGTTACAAGCAGCTAATAATTTTCTTCTTCTACTCACAGCCAAGCATTATAATGGCATACAGTCATAAATCAACATCAACATGGAACATTGCTTAGCAAATATAAATGTATGTGCATTGCAGAATGATCGGAGATTACAAAAATATATCAGAAGTCAAAAGTAGCTGCTGGAGAAACGCTATGTCTTTAGTTTATTGAGATTGTTTGGAGGATCCTAATGTACTGTCACTGAAAGAATAATTTTTCCTTTACAATCTACTTAGCAAAGATTTATTGATCCTTTTCCCCTTCATAGAGAATTACTGATCCATTTTAGAAAATCAGATTTTCACACCTTTCATGAGAATGTGCACAGCGCAGTTCTCTAGGGATTGCCAAGGAAGTTGACTTTGACATGAAATCCCTAGGTACCAGCACACAACAGCCTATAGTCTCATCACTGATTTGTTGCACAGGGTGGTAAAATACTTTTATACATTTATAGAGAAATGATTGCACTGCAAGGACTTATTTTTCTATGCTAGTGGATGTATTCAAGGTCCTGTTATTTGTGTAAACAGCATTTTTCAGGGGGGTGGTTCTTCTCAGCTGTAATGTTATGAAGAGCAAGGTAAGATAAAAGTTGTTGAAATTCATGTTGCAAAGCAGTACAGTACTGTAGAATTTTTCAGTGTGTGTAAATAACTTTCTTGAAGATGTGTCTACTCTTTGTCCTAATTATTGTAGTATCCCAGGTAGCTAAGCATTAGGCATGTTATATTGAAGTATGCATCATAATGAAGGTGATTTATTATAATTAAAACAGCATGGAGAGCAGCTTTTATTAGACATATTGTTTCACAGGAGAGCTTAATAAAGACCATTATTATTAGTTATAGATCTGTGTGAAGGATGTTGTTTACTGAGAGTTATGTGAGTATTAGTCAAAGTCTGAAGTTGCTCATTTGAGCTGTCCACTGGAGGGGGAAAAAAAACAAAAACATTCGGCACAGCAAAGAGAAGAATTTTAAGATTGGAGGGGAGAGAGAGAGACAGAGACAGAGAAAAGGAAATGCCGAGTGCATGAAGTGTTCTCTGCAGGAGCAGTTCTAGAATACTTTATTACATATCTACGGAGACGATGGCATGGACTGTAAGTAGCTCCTGTCTCTCAATATAATAATGCACATAAAGTCGGGGTCAGATTGGGTTCGCTCTGGGCTTTGATGCTGTAGAAGGTCACCAAGGGGATCGATGTACAAAAATGAGTCCCGAGTTTCATGCAATCAATGCGATTTTTCTATTTAAAGTGGACACTGGGTGTGAGTCTCGGAGCTTCAAATGTGCTTTTGCTCAGCTTGAGCAGATTGAGAGAAGGATGTACTATATATGTGTTGTTTGTTTTAATAACTGCTGGCACAAGGACTGCATATCTAAACAGTTTAGTCTGACAAACTATTATGAAGTTGCACGAGCTGCAAATAAATGGACAAATTAGCAGCTACTTTGAATGTTAATTACACTGAGATTTTATTCTGTTTCTGTAGAGTTGTAATTGCCTGCCATTTAGATAACCCTTAAAATATGATTAGAGAAGTACTAAATCATTTGGTTAAAAATCATGTGGGATTTATCTGTTCTATAAAATATACTTTCTACAATTAATTTCCTAGTTCTCTATACTCATTGTATCCAATTCCTTAATTTCTTCGGAAATTGTTCACATTTCCACAGTTCTTATCTGCCTTTGGTTAAGAAGCTTCATTCTTCTTAGTAGCAAATGGATACTTGGTACAGAATTGCTTTGATAATTTTCCCCTTAAAGTTTCCAGGCAGGTGAAAGATCATATGTTGTTTTGCCTTTATTGTATACAGTTATCTCTGCAGGATGAGGGAAGCAATCAGGAAGAATGTGATCAGTGAGTCTGACATAGCTGTAACACTGGTGACAGCAAGTAATTGACTGATATGGAGGAGGTTTATCTCTGTCTTGAAATAGTTAAGGAATTAAAGCAAATTATAGGCCAATTTCTAATCACCAATGTATACGATTTTAACTGCTTTGCAGTTGATGGAGCTGTTCCAATTTTTAGTGCCCTAACAGACATAGGTCCTGACTCTGTTTTCAATTTCAAAGCAAGTCAGCTATTGGGCTGCACTTTGTGAATGAGAAAGCCACTTGAATCTGGGATTTAAACAGTCTGATTTTATGGTTTTAAAAGCTCAAATAGCTAAATACTCTTCTTCCCCACTTCCCCAGCCATCATCTTTCAGTAGATTGTATTCTGTGTTTTCTGAGCTTCCATTTCACAAACGGAAGTGTTCATATATAGAAGGATTCTTTATCCCACATCACTGCATAAGTAAATGTCTACCAGTGGCTATGAGGGAAGAAAGGGGGAAGCAAACCCACCCCACTGCATTTTTTAATCTATTATTAAAACTGTCCTTTTGAGGACAGCAATTTTGTCAAATTATTCCATCAACACAATCCCCAAACAATCCCCAAACAAAGAAACAAACAAAGGCCTTGAGAGACTTTTCCATTTAAACAACTTAAACATAGAGTAATTGAAGTTTCATGAGAAGTGTATTAGAAATCAAAGGTTTTCTACAGTTCAGGTCTAAATTTGTTTGCCAGAATCTGAAAAATGCCCCAAAGTATACAAGAGAACTTAAGCTTCTGCCTTAATCTAATTTCTGCTAGAAGGGTCATTTACAATTCAAGCAGAATTTATGTTCACCTGAAATGATTTTTTTGTATTTTCATGTATGCCTTGAGTAAGAATACTTCAGTTTATATTATTTTCATTAACAAGTAAAAGCAAAACATCCTCCACCTCAAATATTTCTCATAATGGTCCTTAGTGTTGCATTCTTGGATGTGTTAAACATTTTTCAGCTAAGTCTTTTTGATAAAACATAGAAGTTGATGAACTTGTTGAATTCTTTTTATGAAGATATTGACAATAAAAGCTCATTGCAGGAAGCACATTCCATTGTAAAAAACGTCTCTGGCAGTTAGTGGAAAGAATAAACAATTGCAGGTACAGTATATAAAACTTAAACAATAGCACAATGAGCCAACCTAAAATAAACTGGAAGATGATATGGAAAAGGGTTGAGGAGGTAGAACAAAAATACCACAACATCTGTAATATTTTTCTCTGGACACACCTGAATCCAATATTTCTCTCTTTGCTTTGGCTGCAAATATCAGAAGGTGACAAACCACGGCACATACAAATTCAATTATTAATTTGTAGAACAACTACCTTTTTTAAGCCAATATTGAGGTGTCTGCCTTTTTTGGACAACAGGCCTGGCTCGATTCTCACTGAAGAGTCACTGAAAGTTAAATTATGTGTTTTGCAGTACACACAATGTCTGCTGCCCTTTAGGGCACTTTCTTTGAGTTAAGCATATGCACCCCCTTTTGACCTCCTCAGAGAGATCAGCTGATTTTTACAGCCACCTCCATCAGGGCTAAGCTTCTAAGTATTCACTCATGAAAATGGTTTTGAGGTTTATGGTGAAATTCCTGCTTGCAGAATAAGCAGAGGCAACTGATTTTCTGCACAAAGATTTTTGCAGAATTAATTAGTGAATTAGGGTATGCTTCCCTGAGCAGAACTTATATATGAAGCTAATAAAAAGAAGGTTTTCCGATTCTCTGGTTTAAATGTACTGTATATTTCATTTTACTTTATCTTTCTGAATGCTTTGGAAAAGGGTGGAAGATAAACTGCACATACAACAGCAGGAGCATATGGACCACAGGGAAAAGAAATACAAATGATCCAAAACTGAGGAAACAGATGAGTTCAAATGAAAAATTTTGCACACTGGGAAAATATTGAAAGTCGTTTATAAGGACTTCACATTAAGATTCGCATTTAATATATATTCCTTTTTATACTAATTAATGAACCATCCTGAAAAGCAAATTTTTTTATACTTTCCTCTCCTGCCCATTTTAAAATACTGGAAAACAGACATGTAAATTTAAGCTTCCCATGGGCATTTTTAACTTCTGCAACCAGTTTATTCAACATATCATTCTAGGTCTCGCTGATCTTAGCAGCATTACAAGGATCATATTTTCACACTGATGAACCATTCATGGTAATTTCTCCAATAGATTTGACACAAACATTCTTTTCCTTGATATTGGAGATACAAGCTTTCTATTTTTGACCTATTTTTTCTCCTGACCGACATATTTATTGAGGCTATTGCAAGGAAAATCCCACTTTACATTAATATTTCACTTCTCTGTTTTTTTTCTCTTGCAGAATTTCAGGTTGATAGAACAGTAAGAGGGTATTGGTCAATGTCAGCTTATGTATGGGCACGCATTAATAAAAACAAAACTCAAAGTTTAATTTAGAATTACTATTTAAACGAAGACCTGTGCAGTAGTTAATATGTATATGTGTATCGTTTTGAGTCGCTGTCTTAATGATTCTACTGTTGTAGATCAACAGGTAGCATTTATTGATCTGTTATAAAAGCAGCTCTAGTTCCAGAGAAGATTTTGATTGATTGTCTTCATCCAGAGCGAGTTCTTTCTCCATCTCTCCAGAGTCTTCAGTGGTATTGGCTGTGGATAGCAAGCAGAGAAAAGATTTCTTTTTGAGGAAATGATGTAATTGTATATGCGTATTATTGTGTTTGAATTCCAAATAACTATTAAATCTCTTTGCTCTTTCCATCTGAGCAACTTGATATACCACTTATGCTAAGAGTCTATAAACTACTGGTAGTAGTATAGATATCTTTTGTCAAGCCTCCATTCCACAGAATAAGATGATTGCAGCTGATGAAGTGCATGGTGTGGGAATGTCTTTTGTGACTTGTGTTGTTTATGTCATCAGACAGATATTCATCCCCTATTACCTTTTAAATTAAAATTTTCAGTTTTAACAATTCCATGGACACAAATCTGTATTAAGAAGGTAGGAAAAGATTAAATACTTTGCATTTTTTCGTCTTTTAATATTAAAGTGTAAGATACCTTACTTCATATTTCAACACTAAATGTTTATTGCAATGACTGCCTATTCTCAGTTTAGGTCAAGAGGTAAGAATGCACTTGTATTCTTCTGGATAAATAAGTTATATATCCACCCCTCACTTACTCGTGCCAGATGCAAACACAGAATGTATTGTACAGGTCAGGTTTTTGGACCACAGTCAAGGAATGGACATCAGCTCACTTTCTTTATTCTGTCTGATTTCTGCCTTCTGGAGTCTAAATGATCTCTCACATTTTATCTCTGAGTTCCTTGTACTTATGGAATGAGATAAAAACAAAGGAATGCAGTCCTCCACATTTTGTCTTCCCCTTATAAAGTGAAATGTTCTCCGCAGAAGCCTGGAAAGGAAATATATGAATGCCAACACTGCTTCCTGGGAAGTTCTCCATTAGCCACATCTCTTGGTTAGACTCAACAAGATATCCATGTCTCAGGTTATTGTCCAAAAAAAAAAATCTCAGACTGTCTGGAACACTTTTATAAAAGCTGTCTCCCCACTTGTTTCCAAGTTATAAGTTGGTTTGAGTTTTCTTTAGACCAACAACAGTTCTCCTTCACAAAGCTTTGTGTACATGCCTTTAACTGTACTGAAAAATGAGACTGCTGGTACAGAATTAATTGCCTCTTCTGACAAACTAAACTCCTCCTTGGAAGCTATTCTGCCATGAATCCATGCTTGGAACAGTGGATAAACCTCAGGCCCTTGGAGAATTCAACAGCCAAATCACTTGTATGGCTCCCTAAGAACTGGATGCTTCAGTGTTGGCTAAAGGGATGTCTTTGCTTCATTCCAATGCTAGACAACTTCACATAATTTTGAGCTGCAGCTTTCCTCTGGATGGCAGTATGGCCACTATGAACAGGTCAGAGCTCCTCCAGCTTTCTCTTAGGAAGTACATTTATGACATATTTGTCTAGTCTTCACTCACGCTGTTGGTGTTGTTTACCTAGAGCTTTCAAAATTTGACATAAGAAGTGAAGCCTCTAGACTGAAGTCTATTGTTTTCAAAGTTTTCAATGAGTCATCAGTTACAGCTGTTCAGCATTTTCAGAGGCTTCTTATTTTTAATTGGGTGTTATTATGGTACCTGATCTGAATGCTCTTCAAAAGTTGTTGAGAATGTAAAGTAGGATCTCCTCTCAGACTAGCTATACTCAGTTATAATGTTATTTACTCACAGTTTATTTATTTTAGTAGACTTAAGCTCTAGCATTTTAAATATTGTCACATTATATAAGGTTATTCAATGTTGGTAATAAGTCTTCTTGAGCTACAAGGAAACTGGAGGCATATTAGTCAGAAGTCAAAAATTTCAGAGTACATACTTTTTTACCCCTGCCCTTGTGAGTTGCAAATAGGAATTGCTGACAAATTTTCCCTAAGTTGAATGTAAGTTTTTCTGTTTGGTATTTAGAATGTATGTGGTTTGGTCATTTATTTTTCTTGCAAATAAATGGTGCAAGCCAAAGCAATGGGATTTGAAGCAGTACAGGGAGACAAAAACATGACTTTGCTGTGAAATTATATGATTGTTGTGCTCCAAGTTAAAATTGTTTTCTAGGTAATATCTGTGTACATTTTAGTTCTTTGTTAAAACTACCATATCAGTGTAAATATGTGCAGACCAGGCATACTAAGCAAAGTCAGATTTTACTATTGCACCTATGACACCAACTGGGATAATAAAAGGGGCGCTACTGTGCATTGTCATCAATGTTATAAACTGTGTTCCATTTTCTAGTCTGCCTTTGCAATCTCATTGCTTTAAATGAAGTGTTGAATTGCACTTGAAGAACTCTAGTGAAGGCAAAAGGATTAGGTGTTACTGAAGTCATAACTTATTAAAGACGTTAATGTCATATACAAGGCAGAAGGGAACTCCCTTTAATAATGAGATCCTAGGTTGAGTCTGTAGGGACTTTTATGGGAAAGCTGAGCAAATTATTGAAATATTTTGGAGAGGAAAATAAACACAAACCCATATGTTCTTTAACATTTACATTCATTGTCAGTGCAGTGTTTTAGAATTTTTCACTGGATAATAGTGCAAAAAGTATTTCTCTGACTCAGAGTGAGTTAGAGGTGAAAGACTTTTGGTGTTATAGAAGACACCACAGTCATGTATAGAAGACACCACCATATGCACTCCTGTGTTACACATTTCTCTGTCCAGTAGATCTTCGAATGTCACAAACAGAAATGCTTTTTCTACTTGTCTTTTCAGAAGATTGTAATGTAAGATTGTAATGCAAGCACTTTGGGGTTTTTTTGCCCCCCACTCACAATGCCCATTATATGCATTTCAATGCCATTGTCATCCTTTTCCTCCTACATAACTTTGTGGGTACCTTTGAGCAATTTGCCCAGACTGCTGTGTTCCAGCCTCACAAAATCTGATTGTATAAATGGTCCCACTGATTCCAGTACCTATACTTAGCCCAAGGTTAAATGCTTGAAGAACCAGTTTACACCCTTCAGATATAGATAAATGACTATCATATCTTAGAGCCATAATTTAACCACAGCATAAATACGGCTTTGTTTTCATCACAGCAGCTCAGTTACTCTGACGCAATAAATTTAACATATCTGGTTGGGCTTCTGTTAGTGTTTTTCAATATGTTGTCATCTTTTCTTTAAAAACCCCTAAGGATGTGTAGAAACACTAGGTCGTCTAGGAGAAAGAAATCCTGTAAGATGTAGTGACATGAGTCACATGGAGTGACGCCTAACCATTGGGGTTTGAAGCCAAGCATAAGTGTTTATTTGTGTTGTCACTTCTCTGTATGGTACATCTTCTTTGTTTGTGGTCTTCCAGCTCACTTTGATATCAAAGGAAATGTGTGTCTTTTGAAAGCTTCACCTTACTTGTGACAGTAGTTATGAGGGAGGAGTGGAAACTAATGCATTTTCATTTAACAATTTCTCTTCATAAGAGCACATTCATTCACTTTTTTATTCTGATGTTTTAAAAACATAATAAAAAGTAGTGGAAGTCTGCAGCTAGAACTTTTTTCAGAAAATTAACCCAGTTGAACAATTTGTTCAACTGTTTAAGTGGTTAGATTGTCTGTCCTCCTCCTATTACTCAGTTGCTCTGCTGCGTAAGATAGGTTGGGGAATGAGGTAGAGTTGGGAACAGTTGTCTGAGTGAAGGTTTGTGTATGTGGCCATGTGAGACTTCTAAAATTTTAAATGCTTTAAACTACTAGATAAGGCAGATTTTGATGTGATAAAGTCCAGGGAATTGCTGCTTAAGCATGCAATTCATGTTAATGCACCCCGATCCCTGGTGAGTTGCTGATTAATCTAAATGGGTTATAGCATAGCCTCTCAGTAGCTTTTCTTTAACTGATAGATGGAACAGAATTCAATGTTTCTTCACATCAAATGTATGACCTTAGAAAACTCAGAAGGCATCCATCTTTTTTTTCTCTGATTATTGTGGCTTCAGATTTTTCCTTCTTTTATTGACTTCTGTTCCATACAACACTTGGCCTTGGAATATATTTAAATTGATAGAAATGCTTAATGCTCATAGACCTTTAAAACTGGGATTACTTCCCTTTGCCTTTCCTTCCCTGCCCTGCTCCCTTCCAGTGTATTCCCTTTGGAGTTTAAGGCCTCTGCATTTCTAGGCCTCCCACATGAAGATGCAGTTTTGAGCCCAACAGATATTTCATCGTGTATATTAGGATTTGAATCTGAAAAATGAGCAGAGGGAAGTTCGGAATCTGCTGGTAGAACTGTAAAAATATATTGCTTACATAGAGGCTACAGTTTCTCTTTTCTGCTAGACTTTGGCAAGTTACATAAGGAATATCTGTGCACATATCTTGGTGCTGCAAAACTGTTCTCATATCCTAGCTAAGTATCTAGTCTGAGAACATTTAATGCTTTTGCAATTTTGAGTGCACAGGTGGATCATTTTTTTTTTGTAGAAATGTTTTGATTCTATGTAGAAGTTGCTGGTCACCCTTTACTAGTAATTCTCTGTGTAGGCTTGTGGATGTATTACTTTACATTCTCTTGGAAACCAGCAAATACTTCGTGATAGTCACTTAAGTGGCCTTATTGTGCTTCCTATGAAGACGCCCTACTCGTGAGTGCAAAACTGGTAGCACATGCTTCTTGGGGAAAAAAAGCTTTTTCCAAAACCATTGCTACTGCTACTGCAGTAATGGGATATCAAACAGGCAAAATTGTGCATGTTGTCAATGTCTGCAATATAATTTCATTGACTTACAATGTTTAAAGTGAAGGCATGATGGTAAGCTTATATAAGGTGTCACATTGAAGTAACCACCCACCAACTTTATTTTATGGCAGAAGAGAACATTTTAATATCCATAGGAATTCTGAGGACTTCTAGGTTGCATGAAAACATAGAGATCAAAGTCTGTGATTAAGCATTCAGATAGTGTAGTGGTGAGAAATACTTAAATAATCCAACAAATGATGGATGAAGTAAATATGGGTAAAAGCAAATACGAAAGCTAATTTAAATCTATGCGTTAAAGTTTGGTCTAAAGTGAAAAAAAAGGCAAAAAAGGGGATGGTTTAATTTTACTTACCCCACAGGTTGTCACTTTTATTTATTTGGTGCTTGCCTAAGTCTCTTTGCTTATGTTTTTATTTTGCCAAGACCTCTCTTCATTGCTCTTCAGAGTAATGTGTTAGGTTGGAGTCAGATGATTAAAAGGATCCCGTGTTTGAACGCAGAAGAAGCGCACGAGCACATGACTGTCAGGCCCATGTGTCGCAGTAACGACACAAAAGGAAGAGACAGAGGCACCTGTTACCAGGAGGAGAGAGAAGGAAGGGGGGGGGGGGGGGGGGGGGGGGGGGGGGGGGGGGGGGGCAAGACCCGCCTTCTTTATTTTTTATATACATTTAGAAATCACTATTCATTGGAGGAAATCAGTTCTTCCTCTCTCAATCACAGTGGTCAAAGGAAATGTCCATCAAAGTTCTGTGTCCAGGAGAAAGGAATGCAAGTGATAAGATACAGTTACAATAACATGGCCATGTTTACAGAGAAAAGTGTGAGAAACTAGCTACAGAAGAATGACAACATCCAGAATTGCAAAAATCAGGGCAACACCCATGAGTTGAGAAGCTGCCTGTCTGTGTGAAGAGGGAGCACAAGGAATGTCACAGATGTGTGGGTTCATTTTCCTGAGTTGTAGATCTGAGTCATTGTACTGGGGCTGACTGACTGTAGGCAATTTGCTTCACAGCAGCACATATGATGCTGTGTTTTGGTTCATCCAGAAAAACAGTACTGATGTTTTGATGTAAAACAGTACAGAGTTTTGGCTATCACAGTAAAGTGCTTGCACAGTGTCTGTGTTAGAGGTGGGCAAAGAAGCTGGGAAAGGTCAGTCTCTCTACAAAGCCTCCCTGGAAAAAGACTATTTACCAGTGCATGTAGTGACAGGGCAAGGGGGAGTGGCTTCAAACTGAAAGACAATAGGTTTAGATTAGAAAGTGGGAAAAAATTCTTTGTCATGGGAGTGGTGAGGCCCTGGAACAGGTTGCTCAAAGAAGTTGTGGATGACCCATCTCTGGAAACATTTAAGGCCAGGTTAGATGGAGTTCTAAGCAACTTCGTGTAGATGATCTTAATGTTCCTTCAAACCAAAATAGTTCGATTCTGTGATACTATTGGGATGTCTGAGCACAACTGACCAAAGGAATGTTTCATACATATGATGTAGTGTTCAGCATTATAGCTGGGGGAAAGAAGGAGGAATTGGAGATATTTGTGGCTATGGTGTTCATCTTCTCACATAGCTGTTATACACAGTCGGGCCTCACTGCCCTGGAAGTGGCTGAACCTCTGCTTGTCAATGGGAAGTAGTGCTAAAAATTCCTTGTTTTGTTTTGCTTGCATATGCATCTTATGCTTCTCTTATCAAACTGTCTTTATATTGATCCACAATTCATGTCTCCCTCTCTTTCTCCTCATCCTGTGGGAAAGGGGAAAGAGTGAGTAGTTGTGTGGGTGCTTGGCTGCTAGCCATGGTATCTCACCAAAACAGTGCAAATCTTCAAGAGGGAGCAACTGCTGTAACCACAAGCAGGAATGAATGTGTTGGAGGAAAATTTCGGTAGGTTAAAAAATAAGAACAACCTACTGGGAGTTTAAGGATAGTCATATGGATAACTGCTTGGAAAGGGAATATTCCTGAGGAAACAGCAGTGGTAGGAAGAAAAGAAAAAGTAATATAACAGGAGAGGGTCTGATAGCAGCAGACATGAGCTCCTGATTTACAGCATTTTATTTTCCTGCCTTCCTTCTCTGTAATGAAGATCTGCTTTCCTAATTCTTCTTGAGCTCCTTAGTCTGATAGGATGGAGGGCACTCATTGTACCAGTGTGAGTACCAAAAGAGCAAGGAGAAAACATTTTTCATTCCTAGAAGATCCTTTGGAGTTGTACCACTGCTGGGTTTCCCAGATACAATCAAGACCTGCAGCACCTCTGTGAAATGTATCAGAAGTGCCCAGGTTAAGAAATGAGAGATGGATCTTTCTTGATGTAAGGAATAAATTGGTTAAGTATGCATAGCTTGATTATTTGCTCAACATAAGAGAAAATGGGTATCTGTGGATATTGAAAGCAGGCAAATAATTAAAGGAGTAGTTTAACAAAAGGAATAAATGGATAAAATTATTAATGGTCCACTTAAATACAGTAGAAACTGTCCTAGGACCTTTAGCAGTAAATATAATTAAATTTTGTGAGTGTTGTTTGAGAAAAGTGTGTTTTTATGAAACTCTAAGCTAGATATTATTGAACCTTAGAAAAGTATAAATCAAGAAAGAATTCAGTAAAGACTCTGTGGAGACGGGGTAGATTACTTATTCACGTTTGCACAGGAAGCCTTAAAAGTCAAAATAGATAAGTTTGCCCTGCTCTCTCCTTTGCAAATTGGTTAAACAATCTATAGGGATTAGGTGACTTGGCTGGCAATGCACACAGGTGGAGTGGCAAAACTGAGCCCCCAATGTGCCAGCCCTCCTATTATAAGCATCTGGTAGCAAACTTCTTCTCCCACAAAGAAAAGCCTATTTTTTGTTGAAAGAGAACTAACAGGAAGGTTAAAAGTGGTTTGAATACTCTATGATTTCACAGCTTTGCTAATATTCTCAGGCTTGCTGCAGAAACCCAAGTGACTCTTTGGCTTTGCATATGCAAACTGTAGTCTCTAGGTTCAGAAAACTAATGATAAATATGGACATAGGAATTAACTTTTCCTTAAAGTAAAAAGCAAAGATCCTTTTTTCAAATATATATGCCAAACACACAATATCAATTTCCACTTGGACTGACACGTGAAAATAACTTATAATGAACAAATACTGTGAGATTATGATCAAAACTTGTATTCTGCTTTTTATTGCTTTATTTTTGTATTTTTTAATCACTCTGAAGCTATTAATGGCTTTTTAATATTCATTTGGGGGATGCTAATATTGCCAGAGCAGATACTGTAATGATATGCTTATTTGTGCATGGGTTGTGCATACAAAAAAACTCTGCAAATTATGCCATGTCTTTAAATAATATTAATAATTTGAAGTAAACTTTTATTTTCAAAACTACGTTTATTAATTGTTTTTTAAAAAAATAACATAAAGTTTGTAAAAGGTTAAAAAGTAGGTTAAAAAGTAATTTGAAACCAATAATATTATTGGGACTATGTTGACCTGTTTTTTTTTTAAACAACTAAACTACATTTAGGGATACATATTGGTATCTTGTTATTGATTTAAATGACAAGAAGATCAGTGCCCTTGCATAGATGTCAGTGATTCCTCATGAAGAGAATTGAGTATGTGTTTGTCCCTGTTGAAGTAGATGGCAGCAAGCCAAAAGGCTTCATTGGGAAGGAATCAGGCCTTCTAAAAACTTTTTAATATTTGTAATATTTACATACATATATGTGCATACATATCCCATGTATGTGATAAACAATAGCAAGATCTTTGGAAAAATTTTTCTCCTGTTGAAACAGAAGGAAATCAACAGAACTTGTGACTGCTCTCTGAGCAGTCCAGTGATAGTTACTCTTTTTGGGTGAAACTGTGCAGCCCAGTGATGTCAGACATTTTGCAAAAAGCAGGCATATGCAGCAACATGTTGCTATAGTTGCATGTTTTGGTTTACTCGTTGATCAAATTTTCCCTTCCTTTAAATATTGTTTGTTTTGAAGGCATTTCCTTGAGAAAAACTAGGGAGCCAATGGCAAATCATTGCAAGACAAATTTTTTTGTTGAAAGAAACAACAAACCCTTCAAAAATGCCCCAGCCAAACAGTATCTAATAAAGACCAGAACTGTTCAGATAGGAAAATACCAGCAAATCTGAAAAATCATTCATTGTTTATTGATAATCCAGTTACTGTAATCGCTGCTAAAATGATTGGTAAATGTTCTGCTGCTTTCCTTTTGAAAAGCATTAAACAGAAAAACTGCTTTGTATTGAAGTGATCCACCTACATGTCCAACACATTATACTGTTACTGTGTGTGGGGTGTGACATATCCTACCCTAGCATAATGAACAAAACCATAGGAATTTATACCTGCAACTTAAGGCCATTGATAGAAAGCCAAAACACCCTTTGGATTTCAAAATCTTTAAGAAAACCACATCCTTATGCAAATTGCATTAGAAATAGGAAGCTGTGTGATAGTTAAAGGCATGTTGAATTTAGAATACATTTAATTAGAAATTAATATGTTGTGATCTACAATGTTAAAAGAAAGATGTGGTACCCAGGTGGTGATGAAGACCTGGTGTGAAGAAAAGTAACCCTGATGATCTTTTGTAATGATTAAAAAAACAATTGCACTCATTCATCAATGCGAAAGGCTTGGGAAATATAAAAGGCATTGCATTATTGATCTCTGATATTTGTGGCATTATTAAGCATGTTTAGCAATTATAAAGCAGGTTTTGCTGCCAGATGATCTCAACATAAGAGAACGATAGGAAAACTATTTGGGATTCTTCCTCTTAACCTGGAAGCTGCGTATATTCTGCTATCTGAAAAAAGAAAAGAACACTTTAGTCTGTGAGGCCCAGAGCAGGTGAGACTTTCAGTTCATTCAATAGATGGGCATTATTGCTTTTTTATTCTGTGTTTAGAGTAGATAAAAGGAAATCTGAGGGTCTACCCCTAGAAAGTATGATATTAGTAGAAATGTCAGAAGAGAAGGAATTTCCCGTACTTGTCACTAGAATTCAAGGGTGCCATATTATGGACAATACCATCAAAAGAGAACTAACTTGTTAACCACATAATATATAAAATTATGGTTGAGCTGTCCTAAGTTTGGATTCAGATTTGGGAAGCCTTCAGCTTTCCAATAGGAAGAAGAAAGCAGACTGTCTCACTTGCTTCAAGATGAAAAAGAACAATGTTGTATTAAAGATTTTTCAGCAGTTTCTGATTGTGATATTCTGGTGATATTCATGATATATTGTGATATTCATGATTTGCCTGGTGTGATTTGTTTAAGTATTATAAACATATTTATGAAGGATTTTAAAAGGTTCGCAGAAAATAGATACCGAATTTCAAAAATGGCCTAGGTTGTGACTGTGTATTGTATTGTAGATTATAACTGTTTCTAAAAGTGGCATTCAATCCAAGAGCTGGATCATGAAACTGGATTTATGGTAGTATTACTTTGAAAATCTTCAGGAAAAAAAGTTTTCACTAGAAAATGTTGCTTCATTGCACCGTAAGGGATTTGTACCCATTACAACAAATTTTCTTTTGAAGGTGTTACCTTGTGGGTGTTTGATGGAATTTCTGGTGAGAACTAGGGAAGTGACTCCTGATATGGCTGAGTCCATGGCTGACTAGAGATGGATCTTGATTTTGGTTTTCCTAGACCAAATGCAAGTAATTGAATTGACCGCTGAGCTGGGTTACTATTTAACCCGTGCTCTGATTGTCAGAAATTCAAGTTAATGGTTTCTTTGTTTTACATCATGAAAATCCTGAGGTGTTATGTAAAATTAGTTTCTGTTTAACTAAGATGAGAGCTTCTTTCAATTGGTTTGAGTCCCTTCTATGCAGCCTGCTCAAGTTTCTCTCTCATACCTGATCAACATTCAAAATTTATTGTGAGTTTGGTTTTGGTGTGATTCTGGATGTGCTGATTTCTAAAAGAAAGCAATTTTAGCTGAATTCTGGTTTTGGTATTTTTTCACCTGAAGTAATTTATAGTGTGTGCATGGTTGACAAAGCCTGACAAATGAAAATATAGAGAAACTCCATACAATACCATATTTAAATTCTGATTAGGCCAAATTATTATAATTTAAATATTTTGTGGTGAAAATCCTGATAGGAAATCTTACACCTAGGAAAGACTAACTCGGAGTATACCATGGATTATTTTATTCTATTTCTTAATTCCAAAGAGGTTGTTTATGGCCTCTTTTCTTATGGAGAGCAGAAGGATTATGCAGATAAGGGCATACTGTAGGTTCCAGAAGGACCTTTTAACACATAGCACAACCATGGGAAAAGAGAGGTCTTGTGTTTAAGGACTATTCAAAGTAGAAATTGAGCAAATGTTAAAGAAGAAAAAAGACAAATTGTGAAACTTGCAGGCTTGTGAAAGAGCACTTGTGAAAGAGCACTTGTGAAGCTATTGCAATGACTTGGTGTTCTCAGGTGATCAGTGTGGAGACTAAAACACTACCACATGAAATAATCTTCAGGGTGAACAAAAAGGGTTTTTTTTTTTAGCAAGGATCTGTTAGATAGCAAACATCTTACCCTACATTAGGGTAGGATGGTATTTTTTTTCTGTAAGAGTAATGAACACCTTTATAGAACTTAATTTTTAATGGAAGACAATGCTTTCCTGTTCATAATGGATTTTTTACAAGTCTTCCTGTAAGCTGGCCCGACAGTAAAAAAATTTTTGTTATTCCTGCATGCTTAAAATTTCCTGCATGTTTTCTTATGTTTGACATGTCTCCTTGCAGAATAGAACTGAGAAAGCATTGGGAATCATCCATTACTCCTATGAAGAAAATGTGTCAAAATCTTACTCCTGATAGGATAATCTTCTAATTTCAGATTGAATTGCTCTCCTACATCACCTCCTTCTTTCAGATAACCAGATGAAAGAAGAGTAGGAAATCTCTTGATCTGATGATCTTAAAGGTCTTTCCCAATCTAAATGATTCTATGAAATGAGTGGGAAAGTCTACTGAAGACTTATTCCATGATGTTTATCCCAGTCGAAAATGCCTGTTCTGCCTTTACCCTATCCTGATCTCCAGGGCCTGGTCTTCTGCTTTTATAAAAATTGTTTAGGTTTTGTGTGACTCCAAGAATCTTTAACTAGAAGAAGGCTGCTTTGTCTCACAACTTTCAGGACTTGTTATTTCTAATAGTGGCTGTGTGCTATTGTCTATCATGTTTTGAAGAGCATGGTAGCTTCCCAGAATAGTAGCTTCTCTTTCTCTTAAACTGTGTATGCATACAGATTTCTGCTATATGTCCACAGATAAACAAGCTCCTTTCCAGTAAGGCAGTTTGTAATTTAAAGGGGAATCATTGTAATCAGGCCAAGGCCAAAATTAAAACTCTTGTTATCTAATTAATAGCGGAAAGTTTTGAATAGATATCACCCTATATCACCAAAACTCTAAAGATCAAATAATCTGTAACAAGAAGAGAAGTACGATTCTTAAATCAGATGAATAAGTTTATCAGAAGCATGAAGGTCAACTGTAGAAGTTGAAAGCAACATTTAGAGTAAAGGTTCTGTGCTGTGCATACTCTGGCATTAGTGATCCCTAAGTGCCATGTGTGACAGGAAAAACACAAAGTATGTACTCATTAGTGCATGTATTTCTTTGACAGCAGGATTAAGAAACGGCTTCTCTGGACCAGAGGTGCAGATGTTTCCTACAATGAATTATCATTCCTCATTTTTCTATGGCATAACCAGCATTCTTTGCCTTTCTTTCTTTTTTGAAGATTGCAGCATGACTGCTGGGGTACATTTACAAACTGAATATAAAATAAATGGTGACCAAGTATTTACTACTGTGCAGCTGCTGTGTGCCTATTCCCATCCTGCAGCCTCTAGCTAGTCTGATGAGCAGATGATGAGAACTTTTCTTGTGAACTTTTCAGCTTGCTCTTAATAGGTAGAAGAAATATGTGCAACAATATCATTAGGGAAAATAGTTAAATAGGGGAAAAATAAGTTTAGTGAGAGTTTTTTTGGTATTTGAAAACACATTGTAGTACCTCAGTCTCAAGACACAGCAATTCAAGGGACATTGTCACTTACAATTTACTTTAATAAAGAAATTAAATTAATTCTATTTTAAGATTCCTAAAGCAACAATTAAAAGCTCCATAAGTTTCTGTAAACCTTATTTTTTCTGCCAGAATCTATGTAAAACTAATTAGCACTAACTGTTTCAATTTCCTTAGAACTTAAAAGTAAGTAAGTGAAGGACACCATCCTAACATTACTGCTTAATCTGAGAAGAATATTTTTGTGAAAGAAAGCACTATGGGCCATGACTGTTTCTCTAACTTTCCAAACTAAATTGCTATAGTTCTGTACTATTAATAAACTGAGTACAACTAAGCAGAGGTTAGTTAATTAGCTACATTACTTTTAACTAGAAAACTCTTTTTTAACTGCAACCTGGGCACTGTATGTGAAGATGAGTATCACTGGAAAAACAAAATGTAAAAAGCCACACTAGTATTTAGAAAAGGGAGGAAAGAAGAACTTTCTTTTTCTGCTACAGAGAATTTAATGAGGAGACTAAATATGATTATAGCTGAAGAAAAGCAGAGACTATTTTGGGTGATAATATTCATATGGAGTGAGATGAGCTGGTGATATATCACCTTTTTGCTGTAAGAAGGAGGAGAGGCAATAAAGATTTTAATAAGTTAAATATGAGTGATATAGGTAAGAGAAGTAAATACATAATGCAGTAAATAGAAGTTAAGATCAAAGTAGTGAAGGGAGATCAGTGATCACGTATCAGAAGTCTTGTTTGTTTTATTTATAAACATCCATCCAAAAGTGGTGGGACAAGTGGCTGTGATTTTTCTCTGTAACTTTTCCAGGGAAATGACAGGCAGCAGGCAGCAATGGTCAGAAGCTAGCAGGGGACAAAAGGATGTTTCAAAGTAGTTTGCATAAACCTGTCTATGGATAGATTAGGATGGAAATGTCAGCCCATTAGTGAGAGCAGATAAAACAATGTTAAAAGAAGAAAGAATCAAAGAAGTTTGTCTGTGAGAGATCTTTATTTATAGAAAAAAATGAATACCTCTAGAAGCAATAAGATGAAGGAAGAAAACATTTTAAGAGGACCAAGGGAGAAGGTAATCCTAAATTTCACTGATATTTAACAAAAAAAAAAAAAATCCAATTCTTTTCCAGTGGAGTCTTTTTAATGTATTCGTCATGCAAAAACTAAGCTAAGTTACATCTTAGAATACCTTTATCCAAGTTTGTTATCATGCTATATCTTGATGAAAAAAAATTAAAAGCTAAAATTTGAATAATTTTTAGTGCAGTCATCAAAATAAGAAGTCATCAGAAAGCGTAAATTTTATGTCTGTTTGTAGAATTTTTGTGTTTGCTCTCAAATAAATTCATTGTGTATGTCCCAACAGAAGTCTGTGCAATATTAGGATTGGGTGTGGGGGGATGAGGGTTTGGGCAGGATTTATTCTGTGTTTTGAAGAAAATCAGAAAATTAGTTTCTAGTACTTCTAAGCTAGGGGGGAAAAAAGTCTGTGCAAACTAACTTTAAACTAAGGGCAAAATAAAAAGCAAAACAGAGGAACTTACTTTTTCTCTGAACCAAAATTTAAAAAGTAATTACATTCAGAGCAATGATGTTTATGGTGCAGTAAGTACAAAACTTAGACCAATGGCTAAATCAGTACATGAAGCCCTTATAAAGCTCTATTATCACCCAAATCCTACATTAAGGAAGAAAGTAATTCATTCTCTCATTTTTTAGACTTCTGCCTAGGGCATGTTTGGCACAAAACCCACACAGTTTCTTTTATAAGCTGTCTGATTGCTAAATAGTTTTGCTTAGTTTTGCACCTTTACCCTCAAAGTGCAAAGGCAAAGCTTTTAACACGGTGATAAATGTTCTCCTGTACTTCATACAGTGCTTCAGATAAGAGAAAGGTAAAGGTTTTGGCTTTTAGAAGAGGGTGTGTTACCAGAACGGTAATTTGCATTTGCAAATCCACATGGTTTTTACTATTAAATTAAGCCCAACTGCCAGCTTAAGTCATCAGGGAGTGGTAGAGCTGAAGAGTGGTGTAGCAGACACTGTGACGGAATCACAGGAGGTATAAGCCACCCCTTAAGGGAGGCACACAGCAGGGAGGACCACTTGCAGCACAAAGCTGTCAGGGAAATCTCATAGAAAACAGGCTAGTCTGGAAGTACTAGTGCTAGTTGGACAAGAAATAGATGACAAGTTTATGAGTATCTGTAAGAGATGTATGCATAATTTGTCACTACATGTGTGGTATATGCAGGTGTATTTTGAATAAGGGGATTGCAATTCCTTAGTTCTCTGATAACTAGAACTTTGAAATTCTGAAGCATTATATGCCTGTTATGTATCCTTGCCTCTTAAAGCATATAAACCCTTTTTACAATGCTAGTCTTGCTGGTTTTATGCATTCTTAGACTTCTCAGTTTTGCATATGAAAAGCTGAAACTTTTGTGTGGCTGTCAGTCAGTGGAAAAGCCTCTGATACAATGCAAAGTGTAATCTGACCTGTAACACCGTCCAAAAAGCAAATGCTGAGCATCAAGCCCACAGACATCCAGTGCAGAAGAAGAGATTCTAACAGTTTTAGCCACAAAAGATGCATACACAATTCATTGCCTCAATGCATCTTCTCCAATGCTGTGAGTCCTCTCTGGGATGGACTTGTAGGTGGGCAGAACAGGAGGAGAAGGCTGTTGGGCCTGCTGCTGTCATAGCAACTACTCCAGAATTATTTTAGGGAGGCTGTTGGGAAATATAGGAACAACCCCTCTGATTGCCAAGGGATGTTGCAGAGTAGGCCACTTGCTGTGCACTGGAATTACAATCTATCATGTGTTTTGCAAAAATAATAGTTTTTAATCATGCATAATTCACTGCAGAACAGACACATTTTTAAGCACAGAAAGCAACTGAAGGCCTGGAGATAACCTGAAGTTTCAAAATGTCCATTTTTAAATATGTTTTTCAAGGAAAAAACCTTTCCTTAACCCATCGTTTAAGTGATTTATTTAGTCTTCATGTAGACTAGAAATTTGGACAGTATCTAATCCGTCTGCTTATAGAGAAAGTTGTCGTTCATTTGCCACCTGACAGAGAGAGCTACCCTGGGGGTTAACTACAGGTTCTTGTGCTGTCTGAGAGACAGGGCAGCAGTTAATGTTATTTCACTTTTTATAGTCCTTGCTTGTGTGTTTGCAAAGCTGTTTTAAATTCACTGCTAAGAGTATGCCCAGCCATGCGAGCGACTATGTTGATGTTTACTGCGGTGCAAGTCCCAGTGATACCTTGCAGCAATGAGTTCCACAGGTTTTCCACCACCTGCTGTTTGGAAAAGTATAATTTATTATTATTAGATTTATGATTTTTTCCCATTTCAGTGGAGAAACCTTTTCTCCTCAGATGAGTTAGGGTGAATGGTTCCTGATCTACATTTTCTTCCTTCCCTTTATTATCTTGTATCCTTTGATCATGCTCATTCTTAGTCATACTTTTCTGTAAGCCCTCCCACTCCTTTAGATCAGTTTATTATTTTTACTGCACCTTTTTCTGATGTATATTTCTTAGATGGTCTAACCAGCAATTAACAATGTACTGTAGATGGGGCCAAATTATTGATACACGAAAAAAATAAAATCCTGGCTCCGTTGAAGTTGCTGTGAATTCACTGAGATCTAAGGGCTGAGGTCTCTCCCAGTGCTGTCACATTTCCCACATTATTCTTACTCCCATTTTTCATATATTCAACTTCAAAATTTGGCAAGTTAGACTTCATCTAAAATCCTACTGATTCAGCATCCTTCATTGCATTTCTGCTAGTCTTCAGATCAGGAGTTTTTCTCTGTGGACATGGCTAGTTCCGTCCCCAAACTACTTTGTTGAAAAGGATCAAATTTTGTCCTGATTCACATTTGTTATGGATGTCAGTAACAAATCTTGATGTTACTTTTGAATAGCTGAAACTGAGAGCAGCAGCACAGACTTTGAAACAATGTTGTTTGTGTTCATAATGACCTTTAGTTGCAAAACCTGCTAAAATACATTATTTAGTATATGAAAGCAAACAAATGTTTTGCCTCAGTAAATGACTGTCCATAGTGCAATATGAGTATGAGGCAAAACAAGCTGGAGTTTTTTTACAGTGATTGCCAAAGAATCTGTTGACTTCTGTTTCCTCTCCAGAAACATCCAAGAAATGTTCCGATTGTTGCTGCCTTATAAATACAGTAAATGAAATGTTAATAAATCGCCAGCAATTTACCCTGACAATAACATGGATTGACCACATTGATTAAATTGATTATGTTTCATATATTTACAATACGTAGACACAAGCCTAATTTATTTTCTGAAGAGTTCCAGGGAAGTATCACTGGTTTAAAAAAAGGCAAAACAAAACAATGGAGTAATGTTTGTGGTTGCTATCTGCAATAATCTAATGCTGACAGAGAGCAGTATTTTATTTAGTAATTAACAGTGTAAAGGGGAGAGAAGCTGTCATGTTGGTTCTTAAGCTGGGGAATGTGATGAAAGATGATATCTGCGATCTCATCCTTTCCACTTGTTTAGGATTGTCAGAATGAGAAATGTCAGCATTATGAAAGCTCAGCTCTGCTCTTGATATGATAAAACCCTTCAAAAGCCAGTCTTTCTTTCCCTCTCCCCCTCCTTCCTCCCTCTCCTGCTTGCACTTGCTTTTTTTTTATTTATCCTGTTTTGTTAGATGGCAGAAATATAATTCTTTTCTTTCTTCCTATTATAAGCCACCATTTTTTGTTTTATTATATGTTTCACAACCCCTAATGCCCCACTGAAAATTACCTTGTTAAATGACAGTGTTTCAAAGCCATGAATCCTTTCCACCATTCCCTCAGAGGTTTGAAACAGTCAACAGACTGTAAAGAATAAATAATAAAAAAGTATTGATTATTTTGATGACTGTGAGATTCAATTAAGTATTAATTTTGCCCTCCAGTGGACCTATCAAGGTATTCAAAAGGGAGGATTCGGCTCAACTAAATGCGTGCTGAGTGCTTCAGCCTTAAATAGGGAGAAAATGTGTTTACCTACAGTATTTGAAGAAGAGTGCATTGATGCACAGAGTCCAATATTTAAGTGCTGTGCAAATTAAGCCCTGGTGACAGTGACATTGTTTTCAGCAATATGAGTATTGACTAAAGAAGTGCATTTGATGACAGCTTAAACTATTTGTATTGATTAACATTTTCATAGATTATCATGTGTCATATCAAATTCACTTTTCAGACATGAATACATTAAAAAAACCCATAGGCAAACATCGACCAATGTGAGGACGGGACAGAGGGAACATGCTAGCCAACCTACTTGCTCGCTGGTCACCTGTTCTCTGCATAAGAACCATTTAGGCATGAACTTTGCAATAAATAGCTGCTAGAGAGAGCAACAAGGTCACTTGTTCTTTTTCTTTTTTTTCAGTTTTTTTTAAAGTCTGGTTTCTGTGCTGTCATGATATTACGCTTATTAGTTTGCAAACGGAATAACTGAGTGTGCTTGGAAATAATGCCTGACCCCCAAACGTCCTCAATGAGCAGAAGATAAAACAGATTCACATCATCAAGAAAAAGATTTAAATGTGTATATATATATATATATACACACACGTGTAGCATTTTATGGGGGATACAATGTTGCAAACACAAGAATAAATGCAAACTGTATGTGTAAGTATCTTCCCTAATTTTATCTTTTAGAAAACGGTTTCTGTGTTTTTTATTTTCAAAAGAAAATGTGTGTTTGTGTTTTTATGGACTTTTGGAGCATAATATCCCAACGACAGGAGTAGTTAGAAGAAAACTGTATTTCTGTTGAAAATGTGTAATGAAATGACTATTTAATGCTGTGTATTGTCATAGAAATGCTGAAATGCTAGAAACTGTGTATTTGATTTTGTTAATGCTGTACAGCTGAGGATGCCTCTTTCTAACACTATAGAGCACTCACGGGTGCTCCTCTTCTGTGGTATCGGAGCATATAGGAATTTCTTTTCTTACTATGCTAGGGACAGGGTGAGGTGTGAAAACATACACACAAAAAAAGCACATCCCACAATTAAAGCTGTGTTGGTTATGTTGCTTTCATAGAAGTTTTTCTCCAAAGCATCCTGAATCTCTCACATGCTAGTTGAGCTTTAATAGGGTGGGGAGTAATGGAAAACTCATTGGATCTGTAATAGCTCTTCACTTGACTGCAGCCAGCAATAACAGCAGGAGCAGCCAGAGATAAGAGAGAGAGAGAGAGAGAGAGTGTGTGTGTATGTGTGTGTGTGTGTGTGTGTGTGAGAGAGTGAGAGAGAGGGAGTGGAAGAGAGAGTATACGCACACCAAAGCTGCCACTTTTTTTCCCCCCTCACTCTTTTTTTCCCTCCATCCTAGGATCCAATGATAGCTGGACAAGTCAGTAAGCCCTTGCTGTCACTGCGGAGTGAAATGAATGCAGAGTTGAGAGGTGAGGACAAGGCAGCTACTTCAGACAACGAGCTGAATGAGCCCTTGCTTGCGCCTGTGGAATCAAATGACAGCGAGGACACTCCCAGCAAGCTCTTCGGTAAGTCTGTCTAGGTATTTCATTTCGCTGCTACCATGTTGTCCGGAAGAGCAATCTCCTCTGGTTCTTTTCTCTCTCTCTCCCTCCTTTTTTTTTTTT
>VZRZ01007221.1:334956-349655 GCA_013398175.1 Climacteris rufus | reverse complement strand
TTTTTTTTTTTTTTTTTTTTTTGTTCCCTCAATTTTCTTGTAAGTAGGAAAGACTAGCTTAGAGCATGCAGGCATACAGTCCTCTGCTCGCATTGCAACTGGTTACCAGAATGACAGTGTCAGTCCTGAAAAGTTTTGTTAACAATGAACATATTTTGTGCAAGTTGCAGATGTTTTATGTTTTTTTTTAGAACCGTGGACTCTAACGTAAAACAGCGAGGGGGGGGATAATTTTCTTGGAGTACTTTAACATTTATTGTGTTAGGTGATTGTGTGTTGCCCAAGCTACCAGCTTTTTCTGAGGCTTGATTAAACTGAAAAGTTGTTATTCTTTTAATGGTAAAATATATATCTGGCTGAAGAGAACAGAAAGATTCTCATGGAAAACAATTTGTACTGAGTAAACAAAGCCTAGCAAGGGTTATTGCATGTGGAGCTATGTTTTTCAAATTTGAATTAGAAATGAAATCTTTCTTCTCAAGCCTGTGGAAAGAGAAATTACCTTTTGAATTTTTATTTATTTTTGAGTAGTCTAAATTGTGCCAGATAAGTGTAACCTTTCACAATCAAAACAAAAGCACTGAGAGTGGCACTCCAACACAGACATCTGTCATTCAAACGGATGACACCCTGTAAGCCAACTCAAGCAACTCTGATCTCTAATCAGAAAAGCGAGCAGAGCTGTTGAGGTGCGTGCTTGAGTGATAGATGTTGATAGGTGTCTGAGCTGTAGCAGCACTGTATGGTACATCGTGACATTTTGGGTTTAGAGGGACTGCACTCCTGAAGAAGTCCCTTTTAATTATTTCCATTTGTGACCTGAGAGAAACCTTAATAAAAATGGAGCATTTTCCTATTTTTCATTATTCTATAGGTGGAAGTTGAAGGAGAAAAGATCTTGTTTAAAGGGAATGCAGTTTTAAGGGAGAGAGGGTGAGATCCCATTTTCTGAGATTCAACTTTTGATTTCATAGTCTGTAAGGAAATCTGTAGCAGTGTTCAGATTTTAGTATTCCACCTACAGTAAGAGATGCAAGATTTTTTTTTTAAACAAAAGAATACATACAATTTTATATTATAATGTTCTTTACACATTACCAAAAGATACAGGACAGAATGTTTTACTGAATAACTTCACTACAGATATGGGAAAATAATAATTAAACCCCCCTAAAATTTAATTTCTGGATTGAAGTAATGACCGTTACTGAATATCACATCCATTTTTAAGCACCCTCTTAGTAATCTTTGTTTCCATGGAAAGCATAATTTCCATTAGCAGTTTGAATGTTCAGAAAGCATATAATAATTATTTTAGTCCATTGCATCCAGGAAATAGTTACTATGTCTAAAATTCAAAGAGCTATTAGTTGTCTAGAGCAGTATAGATATCTTCAGCTGTGTTTACGTGTTTTATATGCTCAAATGTTTAGGGTACATCTATTAAATATAGCAAGGCACATATAAAGCAAAAAATGAGATTTTAATTTGAAGATAGTGAAATGTCTGTTTGTTTTTAGATCAGGCAAGTCTTCTAATAAAAGGCAGGATATTTTTTGAGCCATTGTCATTTGGCTGTTCTACAGTGGTAGTGAAATATACACAGACACTTTCATTAGAGTTGCTGTGTGTGATATAGAAAGGATGTGTAACCATATCTTGTCTCCTTCTGGGCTGAAAATATATTTATCTCACTAAAAGCACTAGTGAAAAAGCTAAAAATACATATATTGTGCTTTTTCTATTGGGGAGTGTAAGATGTTTGCTAGCCTGATCCTTATACTGCTAAAAAGATGTTCCCAAGTAAACAAAAATAGTAAAATAGCCCAACTGCTTCTGTATGAACTTATGTACCAATTATTGAGGTTTTGTTAAAATTATGAGAGATGTTACAGATCTATTAACAGTAGTCCTTGTCAATTAATTTTAGTAACTTTGATAACAAAAAAAATAAAGGATAGTGGGGCAATTTTGATACATTTGAGGATCAAACTGTAAAATGTAAAATAAAGATGATTAGATGTTATGTCACAGATGCATCCCTTAAGATAGATTCATAGTAAACACTAAAAATAATTAAGTGTAGTTCTGTTAAAAGTTTGGATACATAAATATAGAACATCACCACTCTATAGTTTTTTTCTCTTTGTTTAATGTTATGAATAGCATGTTAGGAACACATACTTTGTACTTTTCTTTGCAGTCTCTGAAATTAAATTATTGTGAACTTATTGACAGGTGTTGGCATAGAGAATGACAATCTTCTCCTCCAACCTTCTTTCATGTGATCAGAGATAATAATTATCTTTTAAAAATATAACATTTAATACCTGCTGTGTGAAATTTTCCCCAAATCTGTTAAGCAGGTGAGGGAGAAGCATTTCAGAAAGTCCAGGAGAGGAGAGAGGTCTGTAGAGTACAAAGTTTTTCTACACTGCTGCTTTTCTTTTTTTTTTTTAAAGAATTTGTGAAAATCATGTACTGATTTAGTTGGAATGAATGACGAGCATTTGTGTGTCCTGTTGATGTTAGCAATATTTCGTGGGTCTTATTTTCATATAGAGGAACAGAATTGAATGATGAGATGCGAAGAGCTTTCTTGTTTTTTACCGGACACCTTCTGCTTAGCTTTTTTTGATGGATGAGTTTGTTTCTGCAAAGACCTGCACTGCTCACCTGTACCTTTTCCTAAAATACATCTCCTTATTCTCAAATTTCCTTGTTTTCATATTTCACTGCATGCCATAGAAACAGTAGGTATTTATTTTTTGTTTTTTATCAAAGTGGTATCTCTTCAGTAACAGTCCCTGCTGCCAGTGAGGAGTACAATTAATTGTACTTATTTTTTAAGAGATGCAGTAAACATTTGTTTTTCTTATGGGTGCTTTGCTATCAGTGACAAAGCAGATAAATGCCGCAGCATTTTGAGTCTCAGAAATACCAGCATTAGGTAGGGATAAGTTCCTGGTGATCTGAAATAACTCTCACGTGAAACCAGTGTACAGGTGTCTGGGAAGATGCACTTTGTCACTGTGGTGCAGCTGTTCCCTGTGAGTGATGACAGAAGCATCTGTGATTAGAGGGGTTGTGCCTTCCTGTTGTTTGCTGGCTTGTTTTCTTCTAGTGGTGGTGATTTTTTAAAATTTTTGAATTTTAAGAAATTATTTCTTTTTGAAAGAAAATGCTGTCCCATAGTCCAGGAGTCCGTAAACCTCCATTTTTATACCAGTGGACTTTTTGGAATCTGCATACATGCAGGCAAAAGACTTCTGATACTGAAGTTATATGAAACAAGAAAACAGTAGAAAAAGTGGTCAAAAATTAAGTGCAAAATGTTGTTAAAGGACTCTGTCCTGAAAGGACTCTGTCCTGAAACACATTACCTCAAAAATGCAGTTTTGAAATGTGGGTTAGCACAGCTACAGTGTTTCGATTACAGAAATCCTAGTTTTGCTGTACAGTATGAGGTGAAGTTGTTTTTCAAGAGATCTTTTGGTGTATTATCTACTTCTAAAAATATTTGTTAAATAATATTTCCTATTTCAATTATAGGATGTAATTAAGTAACAGAAAAAGTGAGTATGGCTCCTGATTTCTCTGGTGGTGTCATTTTCAGATCAACTTGTCTTAATCTGCAATATGCTTCAAAATAGTAGCACAGGCCAAATGCCACCGCTCGTACTAGAGAAAGCTTTTGTTAATGCTCAGTGGTAGTTTCACTTCAATAAACACATCGGGATTTGATCTTAATTAATACCAGTTGACATTTTTTACTATATTTTCAAACATGTCTAGTATAAGTTATGAAGTATTGCTCTGAAAAAAATATTAGAAGAGAAAAAACACCCTTCATGTTTACCTGCATTGAGATTCAAAAGTTGGTATAGACACCAGGAGTTGGTCATATACAGAATTCTCTGTGCAGTAAAATTCCCAAGAATGTAGTTGCTAGTCCAAGCATCAAACCCCCCTGTGGACTAAGGCTGATTTTCCTGGAGTTAGATCCAGTCCTTAGTTAATTCTTATTTGAAGGCAATTTGTGACATATTTAGATGATGGTAAAAAAAAAAATCTGGGAGTGCATGCACTTTCATATTAAAGTAATTTTTCTATATAATAAAAAAGTATTCTCTGAGTTTGAGCTGTAGTTTTATGCATGAAACTTATCAAAATAAATAAAGCTGTAAGTATATAATGAGGGCAATATCAAGTCTGTAATGGTGGAGCACAAATGTTTCCTATTGAATTATTGCAGGACAGCAAAAAAATTGACTACTAACTTTTTTTCTTTTTTTGCTGGCAAGGTTTTATTCCAGTGAAACTAAATCTTATATTTCTTGTGCTGGATCTGAAGACTGTGGTTTTCTTTGGTTCATTAGCAGACTTTTGATCTTTTCATAATGCTGTGTATGATTGAAATATGGAGTGGAGATATGGGAGTTAAATGAATCTGCACACATTTAAAGAAACAAGAGTTTATTTCCAAACCTCTGCATTGGCTTGGGGATTTTATTTTCCTTTCCCGTGTTGTTACCCATGTTTCAGAGCCGTGTGCGTCTTTCTGTATAATGACACATATATGCTTTGAAGAAACAAGGTAGAAGTTGTTTCTAGTTGATTATGTTTTGCTGGTAGATCTCTTGTATTACTCTTTAAAGAAACATACGTTATCTTTTTATTTTTAAATTGGAGTTGCCTTGATTAGAATTTATGGCACTGGAATAATTTCGGTTACAAAGGATAAAAGACTAAATTGTCTTTTACCTCTTGAAAGAGTGGTCTCTGCAGATCAGAGCAGAGGTCATTGCCACATTGCTGTGAAGAAGCTCACATTATCATCCTTAACCATGTATCTAGCCGGTGGGGGCCTTCAGACTATGAGCTTTCCTTTCATCAATGTATGTAAGGATGATTCTCAGTGATTGGGCTATATACTCAAATTTTAAAGGCCTGTAAGATCTCTGCCCATCAGGAACAGTTTGCTAAGGTTTGGTAATTTTGATAGAAGATAGCAATGTGTATTTGTTGCTCTTGAGGCATTTTAAAGCTCTAGTGAGTATTTTTGTTCTGATAGGGAAGTTCATGGCCCAAATGGTCTCTATATTCAAATCTGAGCCTTCTCTAAGATACAGCAGACATAACATTTGAACTACGTTTGATCTGCATATAAAGATTCTTATGTCTTCACATAATTTTATTCAGTAATCTTCACATTTTAAGTGCTTTGTTCTGAGACACTATCGGTTATCCAAACCATAGGACTGATGCTGCTAGTGCCTGAATGTGTGAGACTTTCTTTAAAGCAAATAATCTGTGGATTAGGAACCCTATTTTATTACAACGACTGTGTCAATGAAAAACATTAATGGATAGCATGTTTACATCATACAGGTTTGTAAATCCATTTTCTAAAATGTAGTGATGTCTTGCTCAAATAATAAGTTCTCAAAGAACCTGGAGATCTGGCTATGTGATTGATTGTTATTTCTGAAGGATATATTTGACATGAGCATTTTAAAACAGGTATTTGCGAACAGTTAGGGACTTGAATAACTACTCTGAATAATGTTGTTGTCTGATTTCTTGGCAGAGTTCTTACTCTGTCAGTGGGGCACGCACTTGTGAATGGGGTGTAAATGCCCATTAAAGCCTAAAAAGATGTTATAACTATTTAAACACGAGGCACAATGCATTGGTAAGACAGAAAATCCATCCTCAGCTCAGCTTTCCTGCTGTGCTTAGGTATTGCAGGTAGCTCACGCAGTGGTAGTACTGGAGGTAGCACATATATTCCAGCTCTGAGGAGACCAGAGTCTTAGTCCTTTAACCCTTGATGAAAGCAATATTGGGCTGATGAAGGACAAATATTGCAGCCCGACTAATAAATTATCTTGCTTGTATGGAAATAAAGAAGGCTCTTGTTGCTGATGCTGAATTTTGACAAAGCCTATTTAAAAAAGAAAGCAAACAAACAACAGAAGTTGGTTTGAATATAAAGTTAATGGGAGGGGTGGTTTAAAAGTGGATGTTATGTGTTTCCTAAATGAGGTTTGAAGTCTGATTTTCTTTATTTATACACAGAACAACTAATATTAGAGAGAGAAGGAAAAAAAAGAATTAAATCCTGGAATGTAATTGGTATGACTGAATGACAAATGGTTCATTTTTAATTAGTCAATCTTTCTTCTGTCTGTCTTTGAAGTTATAAAAATAACAACAAACTTGTTTAAAAGCAACATAAATGGCTGGCTGTTTCAAAGAGGACTTGCTGGCTACTAGTCAGCAAACAGGTAATTTGTGAAAGAACTGTTAGATTCTTTGATTGAGATCCTTGCCAGTTTGTGTTTTGAGATTAATAATAGATCAGACACTTGCACATTAAAAAGGAAGCAAATGTAGAAAAGCGAAGGAAGGAGAATCGTGTGTTTCTATTGGACTTCACATGATTAATCAAGTTCTCCATGGAAATGAGCAAGTGAGGCAAAGGTAGATTTGCCCAAATGTACACATGGCACCACTTAACACCTCTCTTGATTTCCTTATGCTAAACAACGAAGTAGCAAGTGCTTATACCAAACCGGCACCCTGTGAGGGGGCAATCTGTATAAAGTTTCCTGCTGTCAGGTTAATAAATTTTTTAAAAATATCCAAAGGCAGAGGTAGCTGTAGGAAGCTCATAGTAACAGTTGCCATTCTCCTGTGGATCATTTTTCTCTTTAATATCCTGTGTTGCACTTGGTTTTCCTTGTTGTGTTGTCTTCCTAGGTTTTGTTCCTTCTGTCATTTGTAGGTTCTTCGTTTTAATTATTTTTCCTTGTGAAACTGTTTCTTCTGTTGCATCCACCATCTGTGGTCCCTTTTTTTAAGGAAGAGATGGTTAAAGGATGGCAAGATCAGCTTGATGTTTTTTATACTTTGATTTAATTGCATATACAATATATTAAGGTTTTTTCCACTAATGGTTGATTTTCTGACTTTTTACATTATTACTACTAGTACTACCATTAGCACTAACAAAATAACATTATTTTACTAGTTAAAAAAAAAATTCTGACAAGCTCAGACGTAGCAGTTACAATCAAATGACAAAATGAGAAAATTAATGCTAAACAGGGAAAAAAAACAGAACAAAATTAAATGTGTCACAATTTGCAGGTCTAAACAGGAATATTATTTTTTCATGTAAATGGTTTGATTTTTTTTAACAAAAAGTCTTACTTTTCTATTTTTTCTTCTTCTAAAAATCAAAACCAATATCAGTATGAAACAAAGGAAGATTTGTATTGTGACATGTCCTGCCTTATGTTGTGATACTGCTTTGATGCTCTCAGAAGCAGGACTAAGCCCTTTTACTTTGAAAGCAGAGGTCGTCTAGAGAAGAATAGTACCTCATCCTTTTTGGCTAAGTAGAGCCTGCTGTTTTCAGAGAGACTGAAATTTGGTTTGTTCTCTAGATTTCAGGGATATCTATATCTACCAAATCAATGGACAATGCACACCCCTGCCACTCTAAAACGCTTTTTTTTCACACTAAACTACTGCTTGTCTATGCCTAAAAGAAGTTTTGATCTCTGTTTTTATTTTAGAATATATAAGAAGGGTTGTTGGGAAAGTGAGACTTTTATTTTTCTGCTCAGATGTCCTTTTTTTTTTCAGAAAAGTAAACCATCATTTTAATTTCTGAACAGTTTGAAGTAATGTTAAGGAAAGGTTACATTTCATAAAACAGAGTAATCACACTACATGAAAATGATTACAAAAGCTAAATATATATATATTATATATATAAATTGACAGCCAGTGTGACTGAAATATGATATACATTATTCTAATACAATAAAAAATGCAGAGTCCTAAAACAATTTCATATTACACTGAAGTTTTGAATGTTACACAAATAAGTAGTAAAGACATTTTTGCATTAAGAACAGCATTTGCTACAGCAGTCATTAGATTACTTATTTCCAAACTAGCATGGTGTTTACAGAACTGCATTAATACTAGCTTTTATAATGTTAGCTTTTATAAACATGTTTGTGCTTTTCAGTTCAGATAGTGGTTGTATGATTTGGTGACCGTTAGAGATCTATTAAATAAATTTCATTTTCTAGCTCAGTCTCCTCTCTGTCATAGTCCCACATTTTACAATCTTAGTTTTAAGTTGTTGAATAAAGAAGTAATAGCAGTTAGTTGCCTTCCAGCAGACAATAAAGGAAGTCCTCTCCCAGAGCACACTGGACACTCAGTCTAGCCTGTTACTCTCACCACAAACACCAAGGCTTGTAAAGTAGAAGGTCAGTAAAAACAAAAGTGCCATCTTTCCTGTCTGCCTCTCTCCTTCCTTACAGCCAGGTTTGGAACCCTTCCCCTCTCTTCTGCTCCTTGCTGTGTGCACACAGCTGGAAACACATACAGCTCTGTCATGGGCAGTTGTTGCTCAGCTCTACTTTAAATGCATTTTGCCTGCATCTGTCAAGGTCTTTAGGCTTCCATGATTTGTTTGAAGCGTAGTGTTTGGGGGAGTTTGTTCCTTGAAGAGGATGATCGAAAACTGCGTTTAATCAAGAAACCAGAATTGCTTTTCAGTTAATATACCTTAAGGCATACTTTAATATATTGTACTATTAAGTATGTGTAATTATTTCTTGAGATAGCACAGTATTAACTGGAAAGGAAGAAAAATCATTTGAATTCAGTCTAATCTCTTGAGCAAATACTATATGGTGCAGTTTTTGTATTTTCTTTTGCGTACAATTAGGATTTATTCATGTGGTGTAGAGATGTCATGTTTGCTCAGTGATTTGAATAAACATGAGGCCGGATTCTGACAGGTCTCAGGTGACCATCCATCACATACACAAGTAGACTTCAGCAGGATGTTCATCCTATCAGAACTTGCAACAGACTTGCAAGCCAGTTCATGACCTCCACTTGACTCACATAGTCACTTTTTTACAGTTTCTTATGTTGTGGAGCTAAAATCATCCAGGAAAACATGCTGACAGGAAGGAGCAACCACTCTATAATTATGTTGCCTTCATATTTAGCAAATGATGAATTATGGAACCAGTCCTGGGGTTACTGTGGTTTTCTGTTTCACTCTGCAGGTGTATTCCATATGTATTGCAAAGGCTCTACGACTCCACCTCCACTGTCATGGGGAGGTCGGTGTTGGAATGTAAGTAAAGCTTACATTAAGGTGCAGAAGTTTCTAGGTACAGCGGATTATCATAATTTTTTTAAAAAATTAAGGAACATAAACAGTAATTATTACTAAAACAAAAACATAACTAGAGAAGTCAGCAGTGATTAAAGGGAGGGGAAGGAAATTAGATAGATATATATTAGTTCAGCTCTTATTGTAAATGTACAGGCTTGATATTTTTCCTCCTTTCCTATACTTCATTGCCTGAAATCATAAATATTTGGACTGCAAGTCACAAATCTCTCTGAAGGAAAAAGCGAGTTTACAGCTGAAAGAAAACAGAAAATGAAAATATGTTTAAAATATTTTTTCTACTAATTGAGTATACTTTACTCTCATAAACATAGTAAACCTACTGATAAAATTCAGCAAGAAAAGCCTCTGCATAAATTGTTTGAGTTGATGTGGTGTTTTTTCCTGGTATGAAGAGTGTGAAGGAAACGTGTAGCTCTGTTGCTGGGATTTGATGCATGGTTTTCAGTCTTCTCATTTTAACTGTGCAGATATAGCACAGTGAACCTTCTCATAACAGTGGCTGACAAGAAAAGAAATCTTTCAATCAGCTGGTCTGGCTTGCTCCCGCCCTTCCCAGCCCCCACACCTCTTTGCTTTTATGAGGCAATGAATAAAAGAGGGACCAGATAATGTGAAGGTTTACTCAGATGAGATACACTAGTCAATGAGCAACTTTGGATTTGCAGGACTCCAGCTTGTGACCATGGACCTCAAAGGGATTGAGTTTGTGTGTTAAGCCTTTCTCACATTACCATTGCCTCTTTTGAGTAAAATGATGCTGGTGTATTTTGAATAGCATTTAACAAATTTCAGGTTTGTATGTGTCAGCAGACCCCTGACTGGTATAAAGGCTGGTGTGCTAGAATACAGGGTGCATTCTCCCAGCACTTGCAGTGGGGCTGTCTGGAGCTCTATTGGAAGGGAGATGAAGGAGTGTTTTGTTTTATACTCTGTCTGAAAACTCAGGCGTGACACATTCATCATAAGGAGCAAAATCAGGCCCTATCTTGCAAAAAAAAAATAAAAATCTCCAGTCTCTGGTCAGGTTTTTGGTTATTTATTTTTAATAACACATTCTTCTGGTTTTGTATTCTGTTTTCTGTGGGTTCATATAACTGTTGTATTTCAAACCAGCTTAAAACTGTTTTTAAAAAAATAAAAATGGGTTCTTTAAAAGACAGCTTACTGCTGACTGTTTTATTTTGTTTGTATCTGATATTTCTTATGGTATTCAGATGGTTGTAATAGACTAGCACAAGAGCTGCATGTCTTGTCATCTGTACTATATCAATACGTTTTTATAATGATACAATAACCTGAACCCTGTAACAGTTTATGATCCATTTGAGAATTCTTATGGATTCTCAGAGTGACGGAGGCCTGAAAAAAGAACTTGACTGCTTTCGCAAAACTGGTGCTGTGACAGGAAAAACTAGTGTGCCTGTGATTTAGTTGCTAAGGAATCATATTGATCTGATTCATCATTAAACTTTTAAGTTGAAAAAAGAAAGAAAGAAAAAAGTCGAGCTGCTTGAAGGTGGAACAAACAGCGATGTGATTGTGAGGGTCTGCAATACAGGTAAACTGTGTCATACTGCTACTGATATTGATTTGTTATGATTAATAAATATGATTTTATGCATTACCCATGTACTGTATCTATAATAGTTCTTTTTTTAGAGCAGAAGAAAATTGCCTCTTGCTCTTTATTTTTCATTGACTATTTTTAGTCAATGATAAATAAAGAACTTTAACAGCAGTCTGATTACAGGAAAGACAGGACTTTAAAACAGAAACGTAGCAGTAATGAATAACCACGCAGTGAGCTACACACACGCAGCCATCTTAACATTTGTAATGGTGCTAATTTCCTGGCTTTTTAAAATATGCTTCCACATGAGCTCTCAAAAGACATAAAAGCTTGGCATGTAAAGTAAATTGTTTGTCACTTGCTGACGACCTGCCATATTTATTGTCAGGAGAAATGGACATTAGTTGGAAAAGCAGTTGTTAAAGGCCAAACAATTTTTAAAGATGGCAAAGATGTGCAAGGGCTTTCCTTTTTCTAACAATGAGCCACCCCTTCAGACATCAAAAGACAAGATAATAAGACACTTCAAGCACAATTCAAGATTATATTCAACATCTAAAGGCTCATCTCCTGTCAGTTTGCATTTACTCTCCCAGGGATGTGATGCTTCTATCATCATTCTGTCAAGAGGAGCCTGGCAGAAACGATGAGGGCCCCTCATTTCACACACTTAGTGTTTTTTATCAAATAGCCCATGCTCATTCTCATTCAGCCAAAATGGAGGGATAATTTGAAGAAGGTCATGCACAAGTACAAAAATCTTGTGCTGATTTGTGTGATTAGAAGGCATTAAAATTGCATGTTTATGTTAGTTCTGAGATGTTTTGTCAGTTTATTTAGTAATACACTGTTGAAGCATTAAAAATATTTTTTAAAGCAAAAAGGAGGTTTGCTTAAAACAACACACACTCTATTATTTAGCAAATATCTTGAACAGTGATCTGTTCTAAACGGCATGGTTTTAATATAACCTTAAATTGAATTCACCTCTCCTTTCCTCTTTGAGAGTGGAATATTCAAGAGCTTCAGCGGTGAAACCTTGGCCCACTCAGACTCATTAGGATTTCACTCACTGGTCATTTTGTTTTTGGAAGTTTTATTTGGATAAAGATTTAGGATGCTGAATTCAACATATCAATAGAAAGAGAATAATTTTAACACCTGGATCTTGCCACCTCTTGGCCTTACACACTTCTTTTTGCTAACAAGTAATGGGAGGATTTGACCCGGTACAGAAAGGGAGGATGGAGTAAAACTGTATTCCTGATTTCTGAATTCTTTGATTTGAACTATAAAAATAAAAAGACTGGATAGTGCTGTCAGTGTATATTTTACACGAAACTGGCTCCAGTATACAAAGCATACATGGACCATGTCACATGGAGGAGCCAGGCCTCTTCATCTCCCATTGAAACTAAGGGGATGTGAGGCAGTTTAACCCCTCTTAAAAGGGAGCCACTGCTGAGGGACTTGGCTGGAGCTGCTCTGAATCTTGAATCAGGAATTTATCAGCTGTGGTAGGAAGGAACTGTGAAGGAATGTGCATTTGGCCTTGTGGAAAAAAAAAAAGCCCTGCTCTGTGGCTTGCCTTTGCACAACACAGATAAAAAAGGTAACCTGCAATCACAGTGCATTCCAAGGGGTTTCACCGGACAAGAAACCACAAGGGAATTGGAAAGCTGTGAACAAATTGTCAAAAAGACAGATGGAATTGCTGACTGACCTACTGGTAAGAAACACTAACAACTTCCACCTCAGTGGTATGGTATTTATGTTGCAATGGAGAGTGACTTCTGAAAGAAATTTGCTCTTCTACACATGTAAATGCCTTTGTGTATATATCAATGTAGTGCGCAGTATTTCTAGGGAAATTATAAGCTGCATTTAAACAGCTGCAAATGTTTAAACTGTTTGACTGTTATGCCCAAAATAAAAAGCATTTTGCTCTTGCTGAAAATACTTTCCTGCTTTACTCATAAGGCCTGTCTATATTCAGAAATTTGTATTCTTTCTGTTGAACTATTCTGGAGGAGAACTTATGGCTGTTTCCATATCAGTGTGATTCTCTGTGCATTCAGTTCTGGTCTGCTCCACACTGTCCAGTGGAAAACCAGCATCCTCTGAGGCTGAGCAGGGAGACAAGGAGATTCCTTTGCAGGATACTCATTCTCAAAACATTAAGGAATAACTAGGATTGAAGGGCAAATATGACCACAAGGCAGCATGAGTTTAGTTGTGCAAGATCCATCTTACCACCGGAGAGAGGAAGTGGTCATTCTAAAGGGCTTGTATTCTGAACAGAATATGGTTTCTAACAGGACAGAATTTATTTGAAAAGTTTTTACCAGGTCTGTGGACCTGTTCAGGCCTGTTTCATTATCATCTCTTTTCAGTAGAAGCATATAGGCTCATATCAACTGTGATTGCTGTGTGTGTATTGCTGTCTTAGTGAAGTTGTTCCCCAGTATTTATATTTATTAAATATCAATGCTACTGTAGTACACAGGAAGGGGAGAAAAGAGTGACTGCAAAGTATAGGACCCTTAATAGAAAGTCAACTATGCTTGAATTTGTCCTGGCTTGCTTGTCTATATTCCTTACTCAGTCCCTTCCTAGGTGCTCTAAGGAGTCTTTATTCCCTGTGCCTGGGAATGCTCTCCTGGCAGACCACTTCTTGAGCACGAATGTGCAGAAATGAAACGCTAATAACAAGTGCTGTTAAAGGTCTGCGAATTGTTTTTCATCTGGTCTTAGATCCCAAACTGTGGAAGGTGTAGGGATACATGCAGGGAAGGAAATGCAGGTGCTCAGTGCCAGGGAATAAACCAAGTGTCCCCACACTGAACAAAAACTCTTTGTTTAAGAAATATTTAAACTGTAGCTATTGTGCAGTCCACTGGAAGCATTCACAGTAGGATACAGGAAATGAAAATGAATTCCCATAAATGAAGATAGAGGAGCCACTATATTTAAGGCATTATGGATGTGTTTTATCTTTCTACCTATCCTTCTGTAAGTAACGGGGATAGGTAGTAGCTTCTGCTAAAGTAATTATATTGATTTGCTCTGTGCTGTGCACCCAGCTGCTTTCTGTACCACTATCTAAGCTGTTCTGGCAAGAATTACCTGGTGCTTTAGAGAAAGCATCATTGTGCTAAAATGTTCACATGTAAAGTTGTGAGAAGCAGGACTGCAGTTGGTGTGCATGAGTATAGTTTCTAAAGAATAAGTATTACAAACTGAAGTTTTGTTAAGTTCAAAATAAAACTGAAAAAGCTGGAGTGGCAAAATGTACATTAATTGTACATTTTCAACGTACATGAAAGCTCTTTCCCCAAAGCCTGCACTAACATGCAAAGAGGCTGAGAGGAGCATGCACTTACGTAAAGCAAGTGTCTATTTAGGCTCTTGCACAATGTCACCGAGTAATTCTTCTGTATGCTTCGGGGTTAGTGCTTACATGACTTGGGTGTGCATTGTTTCATGGGTAAGTGGAAGTGAACAAGCATGTATAAATGTGTTTCTGAAGATACAATTCAACGTTTTTGTGTTACCATTCAACTGTTTTTCTTTTTAAACTGTGTCTTTGTCTGTGGCATTTCCTCTTAGAAAATTCCTGCCCAACAAATAGCTCATTAAATCATTGATAAGATTCTGTTAAACAAACACTGGATAACACAAGATATCAGTCCCTGACAAGCACATGCACGTGCACAAAATGTTGCACTTACCAGTTTTCCGAATGCTTTTGTGGGTTTTCTTTTGAAGTGGAGCTGTTGTTCAGGGCTGGAAGAATTATTGGATGAGCTACTAAATAAATAATGAAACCTGTAGCTATGAAATAAAATTCTTGCATTTTAAAAAATCATTACCATATTTCTCATTCTT
>VZRZ01007221.1:309871-334946 GCA_013398175.1 Climacteris rufus | reverse complement strand
CCCCCCGTAAGATTCTCACCAGCTCTTCTCTCAGAGGCAGGAACACACAGCAGTAAGCTAAGAAAGAAACAGGAGCTATTTTTGCAAATCCTTCTGTCTTTGCATCCTTTGCTTGCTAAAAGCCAGGCTCTGATACCAGAATTTAAGCCATAAAGCCCTGAAAAACACAGGTGCTGAACTCTTCAGTTTCCCTGAGGAAGCTTAACAGCTCTGAATGTAGGAAAAAACGTGCTGATATTAGTCGGGCACAAAGCAAATTGTGAATGATTTTGGTGAATGCTGAATTACTTAATAATATTGCATTTCTGCTACGCTCTTGTGTGTAGAGAGTCACATCACAATTCCTAGAATATGGGAAAGGTGCTTTTTTGGTTGTGGCTAGTCCAAGTTTGAAGTTTGTAATCCAATACAGAAGTGACTTCAGAGAGCATCCTACCCCCTTAAATGTTTCAGAATATGTTAAAATAAAGTCAGTAAAAATTCAATAAAAACAAGTGACATGAGGTAGGCTTTAAAAAAGTCAGTCTATAGGAAATAAAGGCTTATGAGGTAGCTGAAATTGGTCAGACAAAACAAACTTCTTTGACATAGTTACAACTATTTTTCTGACTGTTTTTGAATAGCCTTTTTGGTTCCAACACGAATTAGAGGGAGACACGTGACACCCTAGAGACTGGCTGTCTCTCACCTGCAGTGAAGCTCAGGTGCTGGTATAAAATAAAGGGATAATGGAAATTGCGGCATTTTGAATGTAGGTATTTCTCAAGTCAGATGTAGGGAGGAGACAGTTTTTGCTCTGGTCTGTTTTATTTCTTTAAAGGCAAAATAAATTGTGCATAAAGACAGAAGCAGCAAAGACTGGCTATTTGTCAGTTGTCCAGAAAGACAAATTGGTTAAACACCGTAGCATGTCATAAAATACACAGAATATATGGGGAAATCTGTTGCAACACTGGAAACATGTTCAGTAGTCTTTCTTATTCACATGCTATGATATTGATTCTCTAATAACTTTCCAATCTTTCCAATCAAGCCTGCCTTTTCTTAGAGACAATTGTCATGTAAGTTCAGATATGAGACAAATCTGCTTGTTTAATGGAAGTGACAAATGACAGTGAATTCTGATAGAGCATATATAACTTACAAATGTAATGCTCTAAAATAATCAATGGTCATTTAGAAATAATTTTTTCAAACTTTTATACTGGAATGCTACTGTTCAAAGAGGGGACTTCTGAGGTGCACATAAGCTGCCAGTGTTGCATATTTTGGCCACAAGAATCATGGTGGTTTGCACGAATCATGCTTGTTGACTATTTTATTTTTCTATAATGTAATTTTAATTGAAATAATGTTCATGCACTTTAGACAAAACAAAGAGCAAAAACTGCCATCAAAATATCTCAACTTAATTGTCATACCAATGCCATGATGCAATATTTAAAAAAATTAAATAGAATCTTAAGCAATAAAATCAAACTTAAGTAACATTAAATGCCAAAACCCTTGTATCTTAATCATGGAAGCTGGTTGTCCAGGCTGTGTGATGGGGACACAATGCCTGCAAGTTGATACAGAGGAGTTTTGCTGTAAGGATGTGATGAACTGTCAAGGGAAATTAAGGGAGACTTGCCTAGGACTGTGGCAATATGTAATGACTCCAGGAGAAGTGTTGTGATAATCCTTCCAGGCCCTGATCTGGGCACCAAGCAGCACCTTCAGATATGTGCTGGAATGACAGAGCCGAATGAAACCCATGCAAGGATTTGGCATATCTGGAGACTGTGTCTCTAGTAAAGCACAGTGACTGTACAGCTGAAGAAGTATTTACAACTTTTAAAGACATTCTGTTCCTTGGGGTGTGATCCTTCTCTCCCTGGGGAGAACTGGGACTGAGAGTGTTCCAAGGAAAACCTGTGGGGTAATATTCCTCTCTGCTGTTCACTCATTTACCTATACAGGATAGAACTAGCTCCCATTGCCAGAAGGAATATTTATTTGTATTAATTTAATAAAGATCATGTATATATGAACTGTATTCCTATGACACAAGACCTGATTTCTACCTAACCTAATTAAGGTAATTTACACCCAAACTCAGAACGTGTAAAATGGTATCTTGGCAGAATGGGAATGTGTTATGCCTGTTTAATACAGATCTACCCATGGTGCAAGGGAGGAAAGACTTTTCTACTTTTGGATTATGTTTTTATCTCAAATGCAGCACAGAAATATAAACCCCATAAACCCATTTATTTTTTATAATGATGTATTGCTGTAAGTCACCGTTTCAGCTGACAATCTCTACTCTTTATTGACCTGTTTTGGGAGATTTTTTAAACTGCTAAACCTGCTAATAAAGCTCTTCTCTTCCTACTGTTAAGTTTAATGTAGTTTATTACATTCACTGCTGAAATAAAAACTATGGTTTAGTAAATTAAAAGTTGTTCAAAATATCTTAACAGTAAACACTGATATTTGTTCACAAATACAATTTCTTGTTACATGCTACTCAACACAGAACATTTTCTCTGATTCATCTTCCAAGTCACCTTTTAAAGCATGTATTTCTGAGTTTGGATTTTGTGTGTATGCTTCAAGAAGTGTCAAATGCATAACTAAGATGTAAAAAGCATATGTTGTGACAGTAGCTTGATCTGTAGGAGCTGTATTGGACTCTAAGGCAGTGGGAGCTGCTTGGGGAAATACTGAGTGCAGTAGATGCTGTTGTCCTACTTGTTTGTTGTCTCTGGAGCATAAATTGGCAATTTAGAAGCTGGATATTGGACCTGGTAAGCATTGTAAGTCTTTTTGTTAGCCCAGATGGTGGCATGACTCTGTGATGGTCAGTCCAAAGCAGATCAGTGAAAGGTTCTGACCACCAATTTGTTGGATATCTGTTGGATGAGAAAAGCTTGTACTGTGGATGAATGGTCTCATGCTTGGAATAATGGTATGTGATGTCTGTGATGGGGGGAAGGTGGGTTGGAGTACAACAGTGGGCTACAGCTACTAGTTCAGTGTTGAGAAGAGTTTTAGGCTTCCTGCTGGAGTCTTCTGCTGCAGACAGGGTAGAAAGAACAATTTGTGAGGACTAGAGATCTGTCTCAGGACTGTATTCAGTGTCTGTCTTCCTGTCAGGGAGCAGTGGCATTGCTATTCCCTTGGAGGAGGTGAGCCAGAAGTGGAAGATGACCCCCACTGATGGGAAGGGGGTACAGAGGGGTCTGAAACCAGATCCAAGGCCTACCCAGGGATCTCAGATGGGAACATCTGGAAATGGGGTCAAAAATAGGACTAGAGATAAGTCCATAAAATATGTATCAGAGTTTTGGCTCAGGACACAAGCTACCTACAGTGTAAATTCAAGGCTCATCCAGGAGGCAGGGCAAGAGACAAGAGGTGGAGGCTGGTGTGACTGAAATGCAACTTCAGTAAGGGTTGAATGCTAAGGACTTCCTGTCTCATGGGCAGGGCATGCAGAAGAAGGCCCCAGGTCATCAGATTGAGGATGTTAAGACTTGGTGCACTCATGTCTCTACCAGCACAGTATTCTCATTGGCAGATAGAACTGAATTCTGAAGTCTCTTTGTAACTAAGCGTACAATACACTAAGCAAAAAAGCAACTGAAGAGGAACCCTGTGATGGAGTGTATATGGTATAGGTAGATAAGACACCATTGTGGCTCTACTCAGACCAGTGGTGCTCAGCAGCAGTATATATGAAGTTTATTCCAGGCAGAGATGGTGCTATTTTCAAATCTGTGTGACCAAGATTTAAGGGAAGATGCCCTGTGAATTTCTCCATACTGGTTGATTTTATGAAGTTTGATGTGTGAGAGAGTTTTTTCTTTCCACAACCTCAAGCAATGGGGAAAGCCATCTTGTCAGACCCACATTCCTTAGCCTTATGAGCCTGTGAAGACTGATTGCATGTGCTGGGACCTTTTATGAAAAACAGGTCTTTAAGATGTAAATGAAGGCTTCCTAACTTCTGGAATTAGCAGATTTTTTTATACTGGCAAAATTTTCTAATGTTTATTTTCAATGAGGTAATAATGAACTGTAAAGAAGAAAAACACTTTCCCTTCCATAATTTAATTATTATCTTCATACTTTATGAGTTCTCCTTGGAGGTTTTTGGAAGACCATTCAAGCTTACCTCAGAAGAAAATTTTCAATATACAGCTTTCAAATGTAGGACCAACTCTCCAAGAGTCTCTGCTGGTGGTGACTGTGGGACACCACACTGCTACTTTTTATTACTTCTTCTGTGCATTAAACCTGTGTCATCTTTTACAGCTACTGTCCTTTTAACTAAGGCACTTAGGAAAACATGTTCCATTTGCAGCATGTACAGGCTGATACCACCCTGGTGATAACTGACTATAGTGAGTTAGTGGTGACTGTCAAAGGAATGAATTTTATGCCTGAGGAATATTAATGTGAGGTGCTCATGCATAAAAAAAGAAGTTAGTTGGAATTTGCATAACACTTCCTGCACCTGCTTGAATGAACTGTTAGATTATTGTACCAGGCTGCCTCAGTTCAAACACTTCCGCTTTGCCATTCTCAATGGATTAGTAAAAATAATTGTGTGGTTTGACAGAGGAATTTATATTGTGTTTGAGAGTCTTTGAGCAAACACCAGAGAGTGAAAAATACATTATAGACCTAGTGAGGCATACTGTGGGAAATGTAAACTAAAGCAGTGATATATCTTTAGGAGTTGCTTCCCTTTTGCTACTTGTGAAACACCTCCCATTTTAATCAATTGTGAATGAATAGGATCTGTGGTATAAACTGATGAATTAAATTCATTAAATTGTAACTATCATACAATATTTACAGAAGAATAAGGGAAATAATTACATTTTCCAGGGGCAAAGTTAAATTTGATCTCTGATGACGTGTCCAAAAACCAGCTTCTGACTCAAATGCTTATGTTTTAAAGAAAATGGCACTAGTTTCCTTGTGCATGTCTTTACCTGGCTTCTTGCACTTTGTGATGAGAGAGAAAAGTTACCTTTATTTATTAAGATGGAAATAGTAAAGTATTCTAGTCTCCTCAAGTACTTAACTCCTTGGGCTTCTTCATCCTGATTAAGAATGCAGTAGGTATTGATATCATAGATGTTGACTGTTAGATTCCCACAGTTGCACTAACTGTAATAAGAGTTGAACAGAGTTATTATGTACACTCAAACACTCAAGGGTCATATGGAAGAGAGAACAAAATGAGATGGTAAGAGTAAAGCGCTTAGTTTACTCTAGATTTTCTATATTTAAGAAAAGAAAAAACAAAAATGTCACACAGTTTGGAGGTCAAATCCAGGTACTCAGAAGAGAATAACAGAGAAAACAGGCTTATGGTTGAAAGTGCAGCTGTAAACTTACTAGCTGAGGTTATCACAGAATCACAGAATGGGTGAGGTTGGAAGGAACTACAGTATGGCCTCTGGTCCAACCTCCTTGCTCAAGCAGAGTCATCCTAGAGCACATGATACAGGATTGTGTACAGATGGTTCTTGAGTATCTCCGGTGAGGGAGACTCCATAACTTCTCCAGTGCTCAGTCACTCTCACAGTAAAGAAGTTTTTTCTTATATTCAGGTGGAACTTGCATGCATCAGTCTCTGCCCATTGCCTCTTGTCCTTTGCTTGGCACCACTGAGAAGAGCCTGGCTCCCTCCTTTTGGCACCCCCACTTTAGGTATTTATACACATTCATGAGGTCCCCTCTCAGTTGTCTCTTCTCAAGGGTAAACAGGCCCAGTTCCCTTCGCCTTTCCTTGTAGGAGATGCTCCAGTCCCCCAATCATCTTTGCTGTCCTATGCTGGACCCGGTCCAGAAACTCCACGTCTCTCTTGTACTGAGGAGCCTAGAACTGGACACAGCACTGCAGGTGTGGCCTCATCAGGGTTGAGTAGAGGGGCAGGGTCACCTCCTTCGACCTGCTAGCAATGCTGTTTCCTAAGGCACCCCAGGATACCATTGGCCTTCTTGGCCACAAGGTCTCATTATGGGGTCATGGACAGCTTGTTGTCCACCAGGACCCACAGGTCCTTCTCCGCAGAGCTGCTTTGCAGCATTTTGGCCCCCAGCCTGTACTGCTGCAGGGGGTTATTTTTCCCCAGGTGCAGGACCCTGTATTTGTCTTTGTTGAACTTCAGACAATTCTATTCCCCTTTCTCCAACCTGTTAACATCATTCTGAATATCAGCACAGCCCTTGGGGGTATCAGCCACTCCTCCCAGCTTTGTGTCATCAATGAACTTGCTGAGGAGGCATCTGCCCCTTCACCCAAGTCTCTGATGAACAAGTTAAATAAGACTGGACCCAGTATTGAACCTTGGCAGACACCACTAGTGAGAGTGCTGCAGCTAGACCCTGTGCTACTGTTTATGTCCCTCTGGGATGTGCCATTCAGCCAGTTCTCAATCCACCTTGCTGTCCACTTATCCAGTCCACACTTCCTGAGTTTACCTATGAGGATGTTGTGAGAGGCAGTGTCAAAAGCCTTGTTGAAGTTGAGGTAGCCAATACCCACTGCTCTGCCCTCATCCATCCAGGTAGTTGTCTTGTCATAGAAGGCAATCACGTTGTCAAGCACAATCTGCTTTTAGTGAATCCATGCTGACTACTCCTGATTCCCTTCTTGTCATCCATGTGGATAGAGATGGCCTCCAGAATGAGGTACTCCATCACATTTCCAGGGACTGACATGAGGCTGACTGGCTGGTAGTTCTCTGGGTCCTCTTTCTTGCCCTTTTTGAAGATTGAGGTGACATTGACTCTCTTCCAGTGCTCAGGCGCCTCTCCTGATCTCCACAACATTTCAAAGATGACTGTGAGTGGCCTTGCTGTGGTGTCCATCAGCTCTCTCAGCACTCGTGGATGCATCTCTTCAGGACCCATGAACCTGTGGACATCAAATCTGCCTAGGTGTTCTCTAACCCAATCCTCCTTGAGTGAGGGAGGTCTTCCTTTCGACATTCCTTTATCATGGTCTCCTGGGTCAAAGGTTCCTGAGGGTTGCCCATGTCAGTGAAGACTGATGCAATGAAAGCATTCTGAAAGTAACTCTGCCTTCTCTGCATCCTTTTGTTACCAGGTTATCCCCTCCATTTAGTAAAGGGCCCACACTACCCTTAATTTTCCTTTTATTATTGATGTGTTTGAAGAAAGCATTCTTGCTGTCCTTGACACTCTTGGCCATATCTAATTCTAGATGGGCTTTGATATTCCTTGTCTCATTTCTACTTACACTGACAACCTCTTTATATTCATTCCAAGTGACCTGACCCTGTTTCCATCTCCTGTGTATTTTCTGCTTGTGCTTGAGTATTGGCAGGAGTTCTTTATTCGTACATGAAGATCTCTTTGTCCACGTTGCCCAATTTCTTGCTCATCAGGATGCATTATTCTTGAGACTGGAGGAAGTGATCCTTGAATACCAAGGAGCTCTTGTATTTCTCTTCCCTCTGGACCTGTTCCCATTGGATTCTTCCAAGAAGATCCCTAAAGCGGCCAAAATTAGTTCTCCTGAAGTCCATGGTTAGAATCTTATTTGCTGCCCTGCTTCCTTGTTGCCCAGTTTTGAACTCCAGAGTCTCATAGTCACTACACCCAAGGCTGCTCCCAACCTTCACATCTCCAGCAAGGCCTTCCCTGTAACCTTCACATCTTCCATCCAACCTTCACATCTTCCATCAAGGCACACCACTCTTTCTGGGGTTCTAACCTACCTGTGTCAGGAAGTTGTCATCACTGCTTGCCAGGAACCTCCTGGGCTGTTTTGTGCTTCTCTGTGTTGTTTCTCCAGCAGATGCCATGGTAGTTAGTTCCCCACAAGAACCAGTGCCTGTGCCTTTGAGACTGCTTCAAGCTGTCTGTAGACATCATACACCTTCGCCTCCTGCTCATGCTACCTGTAGCAAACACCCACACAATATCACCTTTACCAGTTTGCTGTTTTATCCTAACCCTTAAGTTCTTGACTTGCTTGTTCTCCACCCCAAGACAGAGCCTGATACATTCCAAGTGTTGCCTCACAGAGAGAGCAACTCTACCACTGCACTTTCCTGGTCTGTCTTTCCTACAGCATGTAGCACTGCAGAACTATCTCATCTTCAGGCAAAATGAGGTTTTTAACTCTTGTGCTGTCACACATATGCAAAAGCCTTGGTTTGCCTCCTAATCCTACTGAAAACCTTATTCCAAATTTCATACCGTGGTAGTTAGGAACCCTTCTAATTATCAGCTAGAAACATTCGTGTCCAGTTTGTACCCAACTGGTTTTTTTTCATTATCATACCCAATTATTAGGGATAAAAATATACTTGCACTGAGCAATCACATTTTCCCTAAGTCCTTGATGTTGAAATTTAAACAAGAATAGATTTCCATACCCTTTGTTGAAAATAGGTTCCTTGTTTTCTTGGGTTCTTGGAGCTGTCGTTGCTGGGTTGGAAGGTGAACTTTATAGAATCATAGAATTATAGAATAGTTTGGGTTGGAAGGAACCTTAAGAATCCTCTAGTTCCAAGCCCCCTGCCAAGGGTGGGGACACCATTAGACTAGGTTGCTCAGAGCTTCATCCAGCCTGGCCTTGAATACACCCAGAGATGGGGCATCCACAATTGCTCTGAGCAACCTGTTCCAGTGCCTCACCACCCTCACCGTAAAGAGTTTTCTCCTAATATCTGATATAAACCTACTCTCTTCTAGTTTGAATCCATTGCCCCCTGTCCTGTCACTCTTGTAAAAAGTCCCTCTCCATCTTTCTTGTAGGCTCTCTTCAGGTACTGGAAGGCAGCAATTATGTCACCCAGAAGCTTTATATTCTCCAGTCTGAACAATCCCAATTCTCTCAATCTTTCTTCACAGGAGATGCCTCCATCCCTCTTGTCAACCTGTTGGTCCTACTCTGGACTAACTCCTACAGGTCAATGTCTTTCCTTTGCTGGGGACCCCAGAACTGGACTCAGCACTCCAGGTGGGGTCTCATGAGAGCGGAGTAACGGGGAAGAACCACTTCCCTCCACCTGCTGGCCATGCTGCTTTTGATATTTGACTCTCTGGGCTGTGAGTGAACATTGCTGGGTCATGTCCAGCCTCTCATCTGCCAGCACCCCCAAGCCCTTCTTGGCAGGGCTGCTCTCACTCTGTTCACCCCCCAGCCTGCATTGATACCAGGGCTTGCCTCGACCCAGGTACAGCACCTTGCACTTAGTCTTACTAAACCTCATGACATTCCCATGGGTCTACTTGAGGTCCCTCTGGATGGCATCCCATTCTTCCAGTGTGGCAGCTGCACCACTCAGCTTGGTGTCATGTGTCAAATTGGTGTCAAACTTGCTAAGGGTGCAGCTGATCCCTTTGTCTATGTCAGTAATGAAAATATCAAATAACACAGTTCCCAATACCCACTGAAGGACACCACTTGTCACTGATGTCCACTGAGACTTTGAGCCATTGACCACTATCCATGTGACCATCCAACCAATTTCTTGTCCATCTAACAGTCCACTCATCAAACCCATCTCTCTCCAATAGAAGAGAAGGATGCTGTGACAGTGTCAAAGGCTTGACACCAATCCAGATAAATGACATCTGCAGCCCTTCCCTCATCTACTGATGTGGTCACTTCACATAGAAGGTCACTAGGTTGTCAAGCAGAACTTACACTTGGTGAAGCTGTGCTGGTTGTCCCAAGTCACCTCCCTGTCCTCCACGTGCCTTAGCACGGTTTCTACAAGGATCTGTTCCATGATCTTCCCAGGCATAGTGGTGAGGCTGAGAGGTTGGTAATTCCCAGGGACCTCCTTTCTACCTTATAGTGGCCCAAGGCTTGCTGCCTGGGGCTGCTTGTGGGAAAAATCCTTCTCCCACATGAGAAATATGAAAACAATAGAGATAAGCACCTTTTATTGTCCTTCTTGTATGATATGTGTTTTGGACTGGGGTGGTGTAGAACCCAGCCATTCGTATACCTGGGTTCCTATTATAGAAAAGGACAATACAATAAACAGGCTGCTGCTGGCTGGCTCTCGACCCTTGCAAACCAAGGCATGTGCTGTCTCGTTATCCAGATTGCTGCATTTCGCTGCCATGCTACCTGTTGTAAAGATGGGTACGTTTCCACCTGAGACTTCATTTGACTACCATGACTCTTCAAATATCATGGAGAGTGGCTTGGCAACTACATCAGCCAATTACCTCAGGACTCTGGGATGCATCTCATCGGGTCCCAGAGACTTATGTACATTCAGGTTCCTCAGGTGGTCATGAACCTGATCTTTTCTTACAGTAAGAGGGACTTTGTTTCCCCAGTCCCCATCCTGCTCTCCATCCTCTCAAGAGGCATGGAAAGAGAGGTTGCCATTGAAGAGTGAGGTAAAAAAGTTGTTGAGTACCTCAACTTTCTCCTCATCTGTCACAGTATCGACACGAAAGGACGAGCCAGAGACACCTGTTTCCAGGATTAGAGAGAAGGAAGGAAGGGGGGCAAGACCCGCCTTCTTTATTTTTTATATTCATTTGGAAATCACTATTCATTGGAGGAAATCAGTTCTTCCTCCCTCAATTACGATGGTCAAAGGAAATGTCCATCAAAGTTCTGTGTCCATGAGAAAGGAATGTGGGAGATAAGATACAGTTACAATAACATAGCTATGTTTACAGAAAAGACTGTGAGAAACTAGCTACAAGAAAGTAAAAACATTCACAACTGCAAGAAGCAGGGCAACACTCATCGTTACCAGTTTTCCAGCAGTGTTTATCAGATGATGTACACCTTCTTTGATCTTCCTTATCCGGTTAACATACGTGTAGAAGCCCTTTCTCTTATTCTCTGCATCCCTTGACAGGTTTGGCTCCATCTTCACCTTGACCTTTCTCCTCCCAACACTACACAACCATACTTTGTGTCTATACTCTCCCTGGATCACCAGTTCTAGCTTCAACTGTCCATACATTTGCTTCTTTCCCTTTAGTTTGACCAGCAGTTCCCTACCAGTCAAGCTGGTCTCTTGTCTTTGCCTGATTTCTTGCTCCTGGGGATCACTAGCTCTTGCATTCTATGAAAGGCTTTCTCAAAGATCTGCCAGCTCTGTTCCACTCCCTTGTCCCTGTGGGCAGTCTCTCAGGGGATCCCACTAAATCTCTAAAGGGCTGGAAGTCTTCTTTCCTAAAGTTCAGGGGCCTAATTTTACTTCTTACCTGACCCATATTCTTCAGGACTGTGAACTCCACCAGTGCATGATCACTGCAGCTCAGGCTTCTTCAAATCTTGACATCCCCAATAAGTTCACTTTTGAGCTCACAGACCCAGTAACACATCTCTTCTTGTAGTACTTCTTATTATCTGGGCCAAGAAATTATCCTCCATGCATACTAGGAGTCTCCGGGACTGCCTACAGCTCACCATGCTACTTTTCCAGCAGATGTTGGGGTGGTTGAAGTCCCCAGCAGGACAAGAACCTGTGAATGCAATGCCCCCTGTAGCTGGAGCAAGAAGGCTCCATTGATAGGCTACTCTTTATCAGGGGCCTGTAGTAGACACCAACCACAATGCTCACTTTGCTGTCTCTGATGCTTACCCACAGGCTTTCAACCTGCTTGTGGCTGTTCTTCAAAGACAATTCTTCACCCTCAATCCACCTCTTGTGGTGGATGCCTCTGCCTCTCCTTCCTTCCCTGTCTCCTCCAAACAGCCTATAGCCATTCATAGCTGTACTCTGTCATCTGCGATGATCCTTGTGGGTCCCTTCCAACTCAGGATATTCTATGTTTCTATGATGCCAGGCATGCAAGCTATCCTACCATGTCTCCTTGACTGCAGTGAGATCAAAGCCCTGTCAGTGCATGCCGTTCTCTAGTTCCTCCTGTTTGTTCCCCATACTGCATATATTGGTGTACAGGCACTTTATGATTAAGTCAATATCCAATGGGGATGAGAAGGACTGCCCCATAGCCTTGTCTTGTGGTTATGTCTTTGATATTTGTTCTTGCTGAAGTTATCCCTTTCTGAGCCTCATTTTGCTATTTGGGTGGTTGCTATAGTTCTCCCCATACCACACCTTATCTTTGTCAAGCCTATGTCCACATCCCTCTTCAAATCTAGTTTAAAGCTCTCTCAACAAGGCCTGCTAACTCCTGGGCTAAGATTCTTTTCCTCCTTTGAGACAGGTGGACCCTGTTTGTTGTCAGTCAGCTCTGTATCATATAAACTGATGCATGATCAAAAACCTCAAAATTCTGCTGGTAACACCAGTCTCAAAACCAAGTGTTCATCTGCATGGTTTTCCTGTTTCTTCCCTGCAACTTGCAGGACAGAACAGAACACACTTTGTGCTCCTGATCCCTTGACCAGTTTTCCCAAGGCCCAGAGGTCCCTCTTCTTCATCTGCAGCCTTCTTTTTGGGACTTCACCAGTATCTGCTTGGAAAACCAATAATGGGTAATAATCAGTGGGCAGCACCAGGCTGGGAAGTTTCTTGGTGACGTCCCTGACCCAGGCCCAGGGAGGTAATACACCTCCCTGTGGGTCAGGTCAAGTAGGTATATGGGGTCCTCCATTCCTTTTAAAAGGGAGTCACAAATGACTACTACCCTTCTTTTTTTTTTAATTGCGGGGCATTATGATGTGGGGAGTAGGCTATGAAACACAAGCATTTGCAATTTTAAAACAGTTCTTTTTTATTCTTGAATTTTATTTGCATTTACTTGATACTATGCTCATTCTGAGTCACTCTGGACTTGCACCAGTATTTTAGATTTTAATAATGTGATCCTTTCCTCATTTCTGGTACACCCTATTTCTAAATTTTGACATTCTTTTAAGAAGAATAAGCTTCAGAGCATCATTGAATAACATTTTACCTTACATAGTTAGACAGATGGGCCTTGAAGACCAAGAAAATTAGTAAAAAATTTTCACCTGTTGCTTGAGTATGTTCAATTAACAGATTTAATTGCACTAATTATTGTTATCATACTTTACAAACAATTCCCCTAGTATTACATGAGGGTGCTCTCACCATTTTAAACCATTTGGGGAGACTTTGGGAGATATTGCAAGCATCACAGATAGCAGGCAGGACTTGAAAAATGATATTTCTGGGAGTTGTCTGCTCTGAGTCATTAGATTACAGTTACTTACTTCTTTATGCTGTTTGGTGCTTTTGGAATGTGTACCAGCAGCAGTCATGGATTTACCAAACAGCGGTAGTTTTCATTCTGGTTCTTGTGTCCACAGGTACTCATCAATTAAATGCAAGTCTATGTCTTTAATGCAGTTGGTAATTTTTTGGTGTACTGCAGTAGCAACATAATTTGGTCTATATTTCTAATAATATATCAACTTTTAATTACGAGGCTTAAGTACTGTAGTTGTATGGGTAAAATCTGTCTCTAAACCTTAAAAAACCAAGCAAATAAACCTCCCCCAACCAACCAACCTACCAGCCAACCAACCAACCCTAAACCCACAACCTCCCCCCCCACCCCCCCCAATCCAAACCAGGAAAACCAGGATTGTTTCCAGTTTTTCAAGATGCAGGATATCTCACTAGGCAAATGTGGTCCATGACGTCAGGGCAGCCTGTTGAAGCAGTGTATCAGGACTTAGAAATTTGGGGTTGTTAACCACTGAAAGATACCTAATATTGAAGGCAGCAAGAGAAGGAGAGTTCTATGAATAGTGCACTCCATAGCACCAATCCTACTGAAATGACAGACTTAGAAAATAATAGCTTCTGGAGCAAGAGTACATTTTGTTTAGCTAAATTTTGTGTGGGATACTTCTCCCATGTCTGAGGAAGATCCTTGTACCTAGTGTTGTCATTGGCCCAGGAAGCATGTGCAATTCTGAGCCTCAAATACTGAATGCAGTGTTGGGCCAGAGCAGCACATCTCATGAACTGTAACCCACAAGCTTGGTAAATATTCATCAAGTAACTCTGCACTATTCTGCTCTGTTCTGAGCTTCTTACAAGGCAATGTGGGAAGGTGACGCATGTTTATTTTTTCAGAGTAGCATAGACCATGCTTGATGGATGATTCTTGGTTCCAGCCAAATTCAGTGTCAGCATCTGACCTTTGTGTAGATCTCAGCTGACAGAGGGAGCCAGAGGCTATATGTAATTCTGCCTGGTTCTTGTGCTTCTGAGAGGTAGTAGCTTTTGGCTCCCAGCTTCCCATTGAGCACAAATGCAGTAGAACTGGACCCTCCAGTTCCCTCTGTCCTGGTGGGTTCTGTACCCTCTACACTGATAACACCTATGGCAAAGTTGCAATGCACTAAGGATTAGTTTCTGAGCTCCGTCAGGTTTGAATGAAGCTTCAAGTGTTGTAAGAACTCTCAGTTTGCAGAGTTCAAGTCCCTGGTCTGGACCCTGAGATCAAAATCTTCACTGGTTTTCTGTGAAACCTACAGGTATTTAGCCACATACTGCTGGGGCCAAGCCCTGATACTGTGTGCTACAGAAATGTTGTCACTGGCTGAGCTTAAGGAAACTCACTGCGTTTAGCCTTCAGTGGGTCTTCAAAAATCCTCATGCTGCAAAGTGTGCACAGTCACTCTTTTAATAAATCCTTTTCTGATTTAAGAATAGTGGTTTGGCTAAATTAATTGTGAATTAATTTAGTAAATGTATTATTAGATTAATTAATTTGTAAATCAATTACTAGATTGTTGCCTTCTTAAGAAAATGAATTTTTAAAAGAAAAGTATGCTTTCCAGTTGCCTTTGCAGCATCTGAAATTTACCTTCTTATGAGAGCAGTGTTATAAATATAGTACAGTGAGACAGAGAGAGAGAATGAGATATTATAGCAGTTTTATGGCTATGTAAACAAACCTCCTTTGTCAGAATTCAGTCATCTTTAACAGCTAGGAGGTGATGCTTCTAGTGATGGTGATCACCTTCCAGGTGATGGTACGTACTTATCCATCTCACAGTAATTTAAAGAGGAGTCACAGCTCATCCATCTTTTTCTAAGAGTTACAATGAATATATTTGACTGTAAGAATTTAGCATTTACCCTTCATGGGTCAGTGGATGGGTTAGTCTTAAAGCATCTTTAGGGAGAGATTATTCTAATAAAGCCTCTGTACACATAATATACTGTACTAGTATTTCACACTTCTTTTTTATAAAAATAAATGAAACAGCAGGCTATGTTTGCTAATAAGTCATGTTTCAGACATAACATCCCCATATGCTGGGGATGATGTGGCCTTTTAGACAGAACAGATTAATGGCAATATTTCATTTAAATCCTTTTTGGTGAACTAGATTCCTTAACAGGCTCACAGGAAGGCACTTTGATTATTGTTTTGAGACAGTGTTCTAGGAGCATCTTAAAAGTAACCATTTTTACATTCCCTGTTGCTGCCTCCTGATTTAATTTCATTAATTCATAATTGTGTGCAGAATGTTTCACCTCAAAATTTGCAAGCCATGCAAGCATAAAGTGAGATCTTAATTTAGTGTTTCTTAGGAAAATGTGTCAGTCATATTTTACAGACATTGAATTTTTTACCATGAAGTACATATGTTACACAATTTCATGTAGGCTGCACACTTTTCTTGCCTGATTTGCATCTGCAACACTCGCTGTGCTCAGTAGTTCACAATTTCAGAAAGTAGTTAGGACAGGGACTGAAGAATATAATGTTTAGTTAAAAGCGGAAAGGGATTTTAGTTCGTAAATATGAGGGCAACTTTTTCTCATCACATTTCCTTGTTCTGTCATTAGAAAGAAAAGTATAGTTTCTTCTCTATGTTAAGAAACTAATGGAAAATCTACATGGCAAAATTCTGTGCTTTTACATTTGAAAATACTGTGGTAAGCACTGAGGAAGAGCTCAGCTTTTTTTTGCTTGACTTTCAATACTTACTACTAAAACTGCCATGCTGTTAGGAGCATTTGGCCTCCTATTAGTGTTTTTCTCAGTGGATAACAGGTCTGAGCTTCTATAAAATATTAAGAAGTGAAAGACCTTAACCTCTCCTAGACATAAAACAAATCTTTAATCTGAACAGAGGGTAAAGCAATGCACTGACATCTACCTAAGGTCTGTGAATCTGCATAGCCTCAACTAAGGGATGTGGAATTGGCTCACTTTGAGATAATCGTTGAATCTTGATTATACTGGAAACTACAACATAACCAGCAAGCATATTTTTGGGAATATTTGGCACTTTCTTGGGAGTACAGCAGTGTTTACACTCCTGCTAGAGAACTTGTTCCAAGCAGGCTCAACCAGGGAGAAAGCCATATTATCTAAGGTAAAACAGCAAGTTCTTTATATAGACAAGATATAAACTAGTAATTAGCATACATCCTCTAATTTTTAATGTGTGAAAAATCAAGGTTTCACTTCAATGCAAAGTAAAGTTGCAGAGGCAGTAGCAGTCAGCTATCCAGAAATTAGTATAAAGAACTATTTTGGCAGAGGAATGAATGTGTGAGCTCCCAGATTTTGGCAGTTGCTTTGGTGAAGACAATTAATTTGTGACAGATACCAGAGAAAAAAGATGGTGCCTCAAAGAAGGTCTTTCTGAAGGATTCAAGAATGGACAGTTCAAGCTGAAGCTTCTCCCTTTTCATGCTTCTTGTGACACTGGTGGGTACAGCTCAAATTTTACAGGTATTAAAACAGTGCCCAGCTGGTTTTTTTGGGAGTGCCTTAGGTCCAGGTTATTCATCTGTGAGAACTAGGTATTTAAACACCTTTAAAAATCTGGTCCATGGGATTTTAAAGGTTATCTTTCATTCATTTCTTGTTATAGGTGCTGTCTATAGTAGTAATTTTTGAAAATGCTTATGGAACAAGGGACTCTCAAAATAGTTGAGGAGGATCAAATAAAAGAGGAGGGACATAAATGATGTGTTTATATGGACATTCTCCTAAGAGTTTCCAAGCACCTTAACTTAATGCTAGATTCTAAGCACCTAAAAAATGTGCATTACCTTTGCTTCACCGAGGTTCCCTCTGTATAAAGTAGGGATAATAGCTTGGCCCTGTCTCACAGTGATAAAAACTTTAAAAGATTGTGAGATTTTTTCCAGTACTATAGTAATGGGGGTTATATAAACATCTAAGATAGTCAAAAGGTAAGTTGAACTGGCAAAGCAGAGGTCATAAACAACTAGAGATGAGATGTAGAAGGGGGCAAAGTTGCACAAGGCCTGGAAGGCCAGTAATAACTTTATATACTGTATTATGTCTAGGATGGAGACTTTCAGTTTTCACTGACCTTTATTTTGAGTTTTTTCTTCTCTATTTTATTTACAGCTACATGTACTGACATTTGTACAATTTCACATTTGTCAAAGACAGAAATTTGACAATTTTCTCCTTCAGACTTTTTTTTAAATTGTGCGTTTATGAAATTAGCCTCCTGTGAAATTATATGAAATTAGCCTCCTGTTAACTACTATTGCATGCAATTAACACTTGCAGCATGGGCACAAAACTACTTTTACTATAGAAATGGGTGTAGAGGTACCCTCATGTTTGATCTGAATATCAAATTTAGCTAAGATATGTCCTGAAACATTTTTTATGTCATAAGAATGGAAGAAACTCATATATATAGGCTTGCCTAATATTTTGCAGTGTGTTTTCAGAAATGTATTTATTTATTAAAGAGCAGCCTTAAGTTTTTAAAATTCAGACTAAAACTTTTTGTGTCAAATGATTCCTGAGGGTATGTTTTGCCTGCAACAATGATGACTCAACGATTTACTGATATAACTGTAGGAAAATATGTATTATCCAGCATTGTTAGTTTATTTATGCTTTGTCTTACATATACTGGAACAAAATTTGGCAGGGTGATAGTCTCTCAAAGCCTCCAAATTTGGCTCTTCTATCATTATTGAGAAATCACCTTTTTCACACTCAGCCCTGTTAATCACTGGAAGGTAAATTACTGGAGGGGTCCAGCTTGTACCCACTCATGAGCATCATCTCAGATGTACCAAAATTGAACTGGACAATTGTCACTGCTCATCCATGATTCTGCAGTGGCTCTTGAAAAAAGGACATGAGAGCAAGTTTGGAGATGGATATGGGTTGAGATAAGAAGTTATTGAAAGCCTAAAGCAGCAGAATAAAAAATGCGCAGTAACAGCAGCAATATTAATAACAAAAGTATATAAAAAGAGGAGGTGTTTTACACACAAAAAGGTGTTTACCACCTCGACTTAGTTCTGTGTGGCCGCCAGGACAAAGACAAGATGGCAGGCACTCCCTCTCATGGCACCACTTGGCTTCCTCAGACAAAAACAAGATGGCAGGAGCTCCCTGCAGTGCTCTCCCTGTCCCTAAGCCTGAGACAATGGGAAAAAAAATGACGGACAATCCCCCAAAAGCTAGATCGTCATTGTTGTGCTGCTCTGCCGCTTCGTTCCCCATGGCTGCTTCCTGCACTGGTGCTGGTGCTGTTGACCACTCCACTCTGCTGAGCCTTAGTTCCCTACAACACCACTGCTTTTGACCACTTCACTTCTCTGCACTGGGCTCAGCTGTGTTCTCTGTCCAGAGCCACACTCTCGTAAGGGACAAGAAGCGATGAGCAGCAGCAAGAGAGAGCACGGTTCACACAGCTGGCCCAGCAACCTCTCCACTGAAGAGAGGGAAACAAAAATGGTGCTTAACTTCTCTTGCCCCTGGAGCCATCAATGCTAGAGAATAGCAGCCTAGCCATGCCCACACCGCTCCAAGCGCCAGTCCCTCCCTGCTCCCAGGACACCTCTGAAGAAAATTACTTCTTCCTGCAGTTCAGAAACTACTCTGGGGAATAAATAATTTCAAAATCCCCTAGAAAAATGCATGTTACTCACATGGTAGTGATTGGTTGGTCGGAGGATCCCTGCTGCCTTCTCACTTAACCTATATGTGCAAGAAGTCTCAGTCTCACTGCAAGCCCTTATGGGAGCCATGGCTGTGTTGTGATTCCACCTCCCCTACCTTAGTCTGTTTTGACTGGTTTTCTGTGTTAGGACATTAAAATCCGAGCTTTAGTCACTTCAAGGTTATGACATGGCCCCCCTAAGACCCAGACAAACTTACTATTAGTAATTTTTATTTTCATATGCTTGATTGCAATCTCATTTTTCTTTTCCTAGTGGTCTGAGTGAGATTGTGGTGCTTCACTTTACTTGAGCACATAAAACACTAAACGTATTTTCATGAGATGTATCTAGAAGGAAAATCACTTTAGCCCCAGAGTTGTTTGTAAATTTTATAATTTCATCTCCTGTAGTCTGTGGTCATCTTTAGGAAAGCCTATACTTTGAATAAACAGATGACCCGATCCTGGTCCTGGTGGAATAGTGGGATTTTCCATTACTGAGACACATAGGGGGCTCAGGCCTAGAAGCATCTGAATTTCTGAAGGCTGGAAGAAAATGATCTTGCAGGCTCTTTCGTGATTTTAAAGGTGTTCACTGTGTGATTCACTTCTTCCTTGCCTCATTTTGACACTGAGTTATCTGGCTAAAAAACAATCTTGGAAAAGGCCCTTCCGAAGGTGATGGTGCCAGAGGGTGTCTGCTTCTTTAGCAGTGCAGAACCCTCTCACCACCAGGGAAAAGAGTTGTGTATTGAAGATATTTGCCTCTCAGCACCTTGCAGCATTTCACTTAATATGCCTCATCTCGCAAGTATGTCAGATCTGTCACTGTCATGAGGCATGTTTGCAAGATTAGCCCCACCTTTTACACTTTAAAACCAGTTCTCTAGCAATGACAAAAATTTGTGCATGTATGTGTAGATGTGTGTATATATGTAATATTTTTATATATATAAATATATTTATGTATATACACACACGTAATGTCTATATATGTAAATATATGTGTAGCTGTATATATGTAATATATGCATATATACATATATACACACAAACCAGGTGGGTATAGGTCGGCTGACTGTCATCTGTTCACATTAGATAGCAACACAATTTACTGTTTTCTGCTTAGCATGGAACTTTCAAAGAAAGTCTATAGGCTAAAAGTATATGTGGATACACGTATACATACATACAGATGCACGTGCACAAATACTTTCATCATCTACAGTGCATTAAAAAGAAAGACATTTTAGTTTGTTCTCATGATGGAACTTGATAAAAATGTGTGTTAGTGTATCAGTTCCTACATTTCAGAAGAGAGCAGCACAGAGACATTCAATCCAAAGTTTCTTGGTATTTTTAAGCTGAAATTAGATTCATTGCTTTGATTATTCCATTGTGGGTCTCAAGTTATATTTTAGTGTCCTTCACCCTTTTCTCCTTTATTATTTATAAGCCACACTCTTTGAGCAATGACCAGGACTAATCTGTAACCTTCTGTCCTTCTGCCTGATTCGTTCTCTTTTGAAACACAAAGATTGAAGCGAATATTCTCAGTCTCTGTTAAAATATAGATAGATAGCTGGATAGATATTTCTCCCATATGTCTTATACTGAAATATGACTTAATGGAGGTTTTGCTTTTCTAATTCAGTCTCAGTGGACCTACTTCAAAGGAAATAGTAAAGGACTGGGAAATATATATTTGGTATTCATTGTATTATAATGTATCTACTGCACACACATCCGCATAGGTACTCTATAGGCCTCCACCAAATCTCTTGTGTGGCCATCTTGATTGTTAGATTAATACACACATGTTTTGCGGGGTTTTCCTCCCCTCAATGTATTTTTGTTTCCCCTGCAATGTTAGCTGCACCTAAATAAATAAATTAAATAGTAATTCATTTGTGCTCACTCTGCATCACAAAGAAGTGGGGCATAAAACAGCATTAGCAGTGAATCCCCCGAGGACCAAAGAACCTCACAGGGGGCTGGTCCTCTGAATGGTCTCTGTCACTCCCTAGCAGCTAATGACTGAAATAGGATCCATTGCCACTGGGAGCTTTTAATTTCCTTACATTGTACTGGTTGCCCTGATCCAATGCAAAGTGACAGCTACCATTTTGGTACAGCTCATTAACAGCTTGTGCAAATGCCAGCATGCACCGTGTCTTCACGTATGCTATATTGCCATGATCTGTGTTCATGCAAGCTAGAATTCAGCCTTTGGAGAAGTTCTAAAATAAAATAGTTGCAGGCATAATAAATGCAATGTCTTAGATACCTGGGGAAAACAGAGAGTGTAGTTAAACTTACCTTGGGGCAGACTGATTCATATCCATACTTCAGAATAACTTGAGAAAACTCAGGGATTTATTTGCTTGGTGAAAGCTCAGCAATAATTTATTGACGAGCAGTGAGCACATAACAAGGAAAGTTTTCCAGGAAATTTGGGAAATACCAGGATTGCTAACAGGGGAAGAATAAAAAGGTGACAATTCCAGAAAATAATTTGAAAATTAAGGGAAAGTTCTCAAATTCTCTAAGGCACATGGAACAACAAAACAGTCTGTCAAACATAGGCAACAAAACTAGAATAACTTTTCTTGTGTTAAGTTGGTTTTGTGTTTGTGTATTTTTGTAAGCACTAGTAAATTGTAGCCAGCTGTGGTACCTTCAGAATCAATGGGAAAATCTTGCTTTAATTTGTACAGGAGTATTTATTTTTCCAGGATATGCGTATATAGGGAAAATTGTATTGGCTGGGTTAGCAGTCCTGAAAGCAACTTTTGGGGGTTTTGGAGGGGAATTTTTTTGGGGTGTTTTTTTTTTGTTTGTTTTGTTTGGGTTTTTGTTTTTGTTTTTGTTGTTGTTGTTGTTGTTGGTTGGTTGGTTGTTGTTTGTTTTTTTTCTTGTTTGTTTTAGGTTTTTTGGGGTTTTTTTTGGCTTTTTTTTGGTTGGTTGATTCGTTGTTTTGGGGTTTTTTTGTTGTTGTTGTTTTATAATTTTTGTTAGAAAAACAAATGCACTGAAAAAGAAAGAAAAGCTTGGATTTTCCATTTCCAGATGGAGCATCTGTGTTGATTAGGAGAATAGTAGAATAGGTCCGGAGCACACTGGTGTTTCTCATCAATCAAACCTATGAGAGGGGCAAGAACTAGAACTGTCCAAGTGCAGTCTAGTAATTCTAATATAATTGATGAACGTGGAAGGGTGTCCCAAATCAGAAGCAATGTCAATATCTGCATTATGATGAGTTTGTGGGAACATACCTGTGGTGCTTCCATATCACCATCTTGGATGTGAGCATATCAGAGTAGGTTCAAAGACTGTAACAAAAGTATACTGTTACAGTAAACCCAGAAGCCATCTCTGAGTAATTTGTAAGAATGGTTTTTATCCACACTTCTTCAGCTCACTGAAACTGAGGGTATTCAACACCTTTAATGGTTATAAAGAAGAGGCTTTCTTGGAACTGAGAGTATAAAGTATTCGGTGGGTATTTGCTGAAGGCAGAATGAAAGTTTGGAAAGTCCAATGGGAAACAGGGAAATCTTCAGTATAAAGTCCTGATTCTGAAAGATGCAAAACCTGAGAGACTGAGTGTTAAGTGTGCCTTTCTAAGTAAAGGCAGCCAAGTTGCAAGTAGTTTTCATTTAAGTTCTTTCCCTAGTTCTGCTTTTGACTATTTGTGGGACTGTTTGGAGTATGTTTGCCATGGGAAGTTTTTATTAGTGCATGAAGCAAATAGCATCAGGTATGGGTAACATAATGAGAAAAGCGGTGATATATTTATGTTTAGAGCTTGCAATGTGAGTGCATGAGCTAATGAAAAGCTGTAAGATGTGATACAATTATTTTAAGGTGCAAGCTTCCATTTTGATGAACTTCTTCAATTCTTTTTATTTTCTTTCTAATGTTGAGATGAAGTGCAAATCCTGGGCATATAAAGTAGATGAGTTGAAACCAGGTCACTGACAGCTTAGAAGTGTAGAGCTGGTTGACTTGTAGTGACAAGAAGTAGTGAAGTTCTCTGATATCCTACTGAACTTGTAGCAGGCAGAGAAACACCCAGAATCTTGTGGTTTTAGGGAGGTACAGAATGGGATCTCTGAGGAAGTACTTAAGTATGTGGAGGTTCTGCTATTCAAATGGCAAATATATGGTTTAGTGTTCAATAAAAAGAGCCAATATATTGTCAATATAACTATGCATTTTAGAAGAAAACCACATTTGAAAACATGCAAAACATTACCCAAAACACCTTGTTGATTCTATCCGCAAAACACCTTGTTGATTCTATCTGCAGTGCTCCTTTGACACCTCTCATGCCTCACTCATTTTTCTATCATTATGAAACGTCAGCATGTAAAAACAATACACATATACACATTTAATAAATAATGGAAGTATAGTTTATAAAACAATAGTGGATATATGTCCCTTATAATATGCTTAGGGAAACAAAATAAGATTACTTATAGTTATAAATATGATCACATGGTGAAAAGACGATTGACTATATATAATCTAGAGTATCAGAAACAGTGTTTTAAGATAATTTTGCACCAAACTTCTTTATGATAGTTCATTAAATGTGTGTGTATCAAAAATATGTTGTGTTAAGATGGAATAATAGTAAGTAAATATTGATGAATTCAATGGACAGAAAATATGGTGGATCCTCATTAATCCAAAACCTTTGAAGGGCTGTATCTTAAGTATGTATTTCTAAAGGGATCATGATGCGAGTGTGAGTACATAGTCTTGGATCAAGTTTTGCCACAAAGAATTACTGTTTTCACCTTGTAAAAATGTCATACCAAACATAATGGTCTCTCTGAAAACAGAAATGAATGGAGGGGAGAATGGCTGAACAGTAGCTGAGGCAGCCATTTTATAGAGCTCCAGAGTAGTCAGCATCTTCTATAGATAACAAGTTGACACCGATGGCTTGTTGGGACTCCCTGCTTTGAGAAAGTGTCCTTATTGCAGTCTCTGACCTCCTGCCAGGGAGCTGCTGTCTCCTAATCCTAGGTTGCCTCAGGGCTTGCCTGAGCGTGGGATTGTGCATGTCCCACTTCTAGCACAGCTTTGAAAAGTCTCTGTAGCTGAACTAGTGTAAAGGGCCAAATTAACCCTTTGGGTGGAGGTTATTCAGCCTTATTTGGCCATATTCACCAATCAGCAAAGGAGAAAAATTTAAACTAAGTTTAAATAAACCAGTTAAGTGAGTAATGATTAAGGAAGCTAAAATTAAATATGTATGTAGAGTGCATTTGTATTTATTTAAAAATGCAGTTAGTATCACATATACTCCCAACCCATCACATGTTGGTTCAATTAGGTGCATCTCTAGTAGTAGGAGAAGCACACCAGCACTGTATTTTGTGATATACCTCTAATCATAATTTTCCAGTGTTTGGTTGGAAAAACTCAGTTTTACACAGCTGCATGGCATTTATACAGTATGTTGTGCCCAAGGGTAAGGCAAGAAAGCACTCAGCCACGTGTCTTGTATCTCTGATTGAATGCATAGGCAGCCTGAGTATTTAAGCTCTAAACAACGTTATGTCATCTGTCTGTGATGCTCAGAAGAAGTCTACAAAACAGTTGTCTCAAAATTAATTTAAATTATGAATTAATATCATTTAATGATGCTTAGAAAATTTTATTTTCACCTCTGACTTCTTTGTAAAGTGGAAACATTAGCTGACTACTAAGGACCTACCAAAAATCCTGTCCTGTGGCCTTTTTTGCATTGTTCCCCTGAAATGCAGTGGTAGTTTTTCAAGTGGAAAGGTTACATGTGTGAGTTAAATTACAGGGTCAGATGCTGTTCTTGGATGTGCATGAAGAATCCAGTTGATGATGATAGATGAATCAGGTGGTGAAACTGGGGTATTTTACTCCTTAGGTTGAACTAGAAAATGTGTGGCCATGTTTTCAGAAGTACATAGTGACTGTGTACCCTTAAGAAAATTTTTCTAAAATAATTGTATTGGTCCTCATGAGCAGGCTGTGTTTACAGCTGAATCACTTAGGGAACATCAACTCCTGAAATCATGAATGTAAAAATCAGAGGGTTTAGATTTTTTTAAAGAGTAATTTCCTGCTTCTTGGGTTTTGAGGCTTCATGGTCGTTGTATTCATGTTTCTATTCTCCAAGCCCATGAAAAGATGAGATTTTTTTTCTTTTTC
>VZRZ01007221.1:293058-309840 GCA_013398175.1 Climacteris rufus | reverse complement strand
TTTTTTTTTTTTTTTGTGTGGATGAAGGATGGTGAAGAGAGAAAAACAATCTGTATTCACTTGACTCCCACAACAGGGTTTTAGAAAAGCATTAAATACCTTAAGTCTCAGTCAAGCAAGGTGACTGTCAAGGCTGCATGTGGTCACTAAACAGACCTTGTAAAAAATTAACAGATGTGTCGGTTCCTTTTTTATTATTTGGACTATAATTTCTAGGACTTGTGATGAAAGGTGTATCCTGGGATGGGACATAGTTATGTATTTCTATTTAGAGTTGAATTCTTTGCTGGCCCATGTCAAGAGACAGCCACTACAGATACAAGGTAAACTTTGAGGAGATATTTAGCTTGGCTCCAGAACTGCAGGAGGATGACTGTGGGGAACCTGTGGAGTGAGTGTGCTTCTATTGGACTAAACTCCCAGAAAATAATGGGTGACAATTTTTAACACCCCTAAAGAAAGGAGGTGTTGCTGCATGGGGTTATCCCACTTGCTTTCCTTTTTCAAATAGTACAGGGGAATGTGGGTAAAAAACCTTTTTGACAAAGAGGAAATGAAACAGAAAAACTTTCATCTCTGAAAAAAAAAAAAGCATAGTTTCTTTATTAGGGTGCAGGTTTGACCTCTTTTTATTTGTCAGTTTTTCAGAGAGTGAACTTAGCTGGTTTTACAAGTCTAAATCTTTATCTCAGCTGGTGTCCCTCCCACCTCCCATGTGAAAGACTTGGGGTAGGCAAAGGAGTGAGTGTGTCTGGGAACAGGTTATTCTAGCTGCAAGAAAGAGGAAATGGTATTTAAAAAACCCATTTAATTAAATGACAACACTTGGGATTTCATTTAATTCACATTACAGGAGGAATTTAGACTTCTACTGCTACCACCTGCTGCCAGGCTGAGCTGCGAGCGTTGTTCCTGCGTCTCACCGATGCAGGTGAACTTACTGCCGAACCACTTTCACAGTCCAGAAAGCATGACATTCCTTGTTACCAGTGGGAGGAAAGGCTAATTGAGAAGTGTGTATAAAAGCTGTAATGAGTAGCATTTACATGTATTGATTAGAAGTAGGGCCACAGTCTCTCATTTATCACCACCAGCAGCTGTGAAATTTTCCCCACGTCAATTGGCACGGCTCATATTCCCGCTCCTCTGGTTCTTTATTGCTTTTTTCTTCCCCCCACCTGCCCTGAACCAGAGTGCTGATCCACCAGCTGGAATGGGCTGGTAATTACTCCGGCTTCTCCACCAGCTGCCACAATTGCCAAACCGCTGGAGTGAAAAATTCCATCCTGCATTTCCGATTTTTTACATTACCACTGCATAATCATATTTGACGAATAATTAACCCGGGTTAATACTTCAGGGAGCCATTTGCAAGTAAATTGATAAGTTGAATGCTGTAAAGGTGCACAAGGGCTAAAGGCTTTAGGAAGCTGCACAAAACAGCCCACTGACTGTGCTATTTTAATACGTGCACACCTCTTGACCATCCTAATTAAAAGTGGACAGTGGGTGCTGTCCTCCAGCCTCCTTAAACAGAGTGGGATCAGGAGGAGGGAGAAGATGGGAAACACACCCAAATTAAACTCTCTGCTATGTTTGCCTCACAGCAGTGGTGCACTGGATTTGAATAAGTGCACTTTTCCTCCCTTTTAGACTTAGAAATGAACACTGTTAGGTCAGAAACTTGCTAAACAGAGTTGAAATCAATGAAAATTTTCCCTGCCAACTCAGCTCAGATTGGAGATCTGTTTTCCCTATCTTTAATAATAGCATACAGGTCTGTGAGAGAGCAGAGATGAGTCCTTTTGGAATCATATGTATTTGTATAGTTTTTTCAATTAAGGCAGCTGCACTGTGTTTTAAATGCATGCCTTTGTTTTGGGGTTGATCCTGGAGTTCTAAGATAAGTGAAAAAGCTCACTATGTGACTTCTGTGGTTTATAAATCTACTATTTCCTCAACTTAAGCTTTTAGAATGTATGGCATATATCTTATTTGGAGCTTGATTGCAGCAAATACCTGATTGTAAAAATTATTTTTGTTTTGTTCTGGACTTTTAAAAAACAAAAAGACAAACAAACAAAAACCCAGAGAATTTCTGTTGTGTTGTTTTTTCTGGCACAATTACTATTATGCAGGCAAATATTTCTTCATCAAGGTGGCCGTATAGTGCCATCTAAGTATTCTGTAGCATAGTTTTGGACAGAGCAAGATACACTAATTAGAGTTAAATGAGAGTCACATTATTGCAGATCTTATCTGGGGTTTGCTTTTGTTTGGTTTTTGCTCTGTAGCAACATTCCTTAGATTCAGAAAAAAAATTCATAAGGAATATTACAATATGTTTCTATTTCTGAGGAGACATGCCATAAAACGGTGACTAAATGACTTGAAAAAAGAAAAGAATTGATGACTTAATATATGCATATAAACTGTGTGATTTGTTATCTCCTCAAGACTTCCAATCTAACTCCTGGTCTTTGGGAACATCTGGTTTGACAATCTTGGTTGCAGCCCTAAGGTGTGCCATAAATATGCAAAGCTGTAAAGTGAGAGAACAATGGATGGATTTGTATATCATGCCAGCATGTCCTGAGCAGGAGCCAGCACCCAGCCCAGCACCCTGCCTGCTTTGCCCTGTGCAAAGCCCTGTGAGCTCCTCGAGGTGCCTTGGAACATCCCATCACTTGTGTCCCAGGAATACTTCTGAAGACCGTGAACGGGAATGTGGAAGTTACAAAAGCCATTTAAGTTATTTTATCTCTACAAATGAAAAAGAAAAATAGTTAAATAAAAACATATATATTAGGGTTTAAGAAATCAAAGCAGTTTTGTTATTCACTAAGATGACTTGGGAGAGAGATACAGATGGGATTATTTAAAATTAAACATTGTCTCTATGATCCTAGGAAGAGCAAGGCTTTCTCTTACACAGCTCCCTCTTACGAGTGTGCTGACTGTGGGAGCAGGTCTGAATAGGCTGCCATGAAATTATAAACTGGGTACCTGAAGGCAACATAATTTTTCTTGAAAGGAACAATATTTCTTTAAGAAGCATAAGCCTTAATAATGTGGAATATTGTTTTTCTATTATATAATTTGCTTTAAATAATAGGGGTTTATCAAAATAACTTATGAATTGTCTTATATGTAGTTGTTTACCCTGTTGCTAGTGAAAACCTAAGGATTTCTGGGTTGTCATTTGAAATTTCTGTAGTTTCAGAGAATTTTAGGAGGAAGAACAACACTTCAAAATATGGAGGGGTTTATGATTTTTAATGATTTTATTATTTTTTGCAAATAAACTTAGTTTAATAAGTATTTTATAAATAAATTATTCATTGTCAGGAGAAAGGATAGCCAAATCACGAATTTCTTTAAACCACAGGCTGACAGCGGTATCAATTGGGGCAGATGTATGAACGCCATATAAACCCCTACTAGAAATTTGGTGCAGAGGGTTTTCACTGCAAATATGATACACTAAAGACCACTGTTGTTAGATAATTGCTGTTCAAAACTCTCATGCCTGATGCGTGTTTGCCTTAGCAAATATTTCTAGAAACTGAGGCAGGCACTTCAGGGTGTGGCAGGCTCTTCAGTCACAGTAAATATGAAAGGAATTGGCCTTTTCAGTTCCGTTTTCCTCCAGTATGCAGCTTCCCGGGTCTGCCTTATCATTTTCATGTGAACAAATTGTCATCTGTCTGATTGTCTACTCAGCTGTTTCTGTAAACAACCTCTTTCAAACCTAAATAGAATTGCATGGCATGGCCTGGCAATTCGGCAAATAAATAAAGAATAACACTCATATGACTATCCTGCTGTATTCCCCCAGCATTTAAGTGGTCAGAGCTTCTCTGCATGCTGTACTGAAAGTCAGCGCTGGGCATTTGTCACCGTGTGTGGTAATGCAGGGGAAAGCAGTTCCTTTCAGAGCTCAACTGTAGCACTAAGTGAAATCAATGGCCAAACAATCTAACACAATTGGTCACATATTGATGGAATTAAACACTGCTGTTAACGTGACTTGTCATTGATCTGGCAAAAACAGAGTCCAGGGTAAAAGTCGCCTGAAGCCTTTCGAGTGTGTTTACATAGCAAAGGTTGGGAAATTATTCGCTCCATCTGCTTCTAACACTTTGGGGTTTTTTTAATTTTTGCTGACAATACTCCTCACTCTAGAAAACACTTGCAGAACTTTAACCTCTTCATTGTCAGAAACCTGACACATAGACACAGAACTCCACCCACCATGCAAATTCTCTCTTGGATCAGACCATGGAGTCTCTTTCCCAATGCATACACAGGAGAAGGTTTACAAAAGTTACTCCAAGAACTGGGAAGCTTGCCCAGGTCAGAGACGTGGTCATCTGGATCAGCTGCACGCAGTTTTGCCAGCAGTTTTGCCAGCAGGCAGACACAAATGGTGGAATATAGAACATTACTGCTTTTAAAAACAGGGTAGGTATCTGAAAAGTAGAATTAGGCCCATACCTTCTGGTGCATGACATATCTGGATTGTGCAGGGTAAAGCCTGTTTTCAGGCAGTGGTTAAGGGGGTAAAAATACCAAACAAGACAGCAATTAAGAGGTTCTCTACTAACATCACTTGTAAATAGTCTGCATTTCAGGAATCTGTTTTATTGAGATCCAGCTTTCCTTCTGTAGTTTAGCTGTTGGCCTTTTCTTGGTGTGTCAGAAACCAAAAGATTTTCCATTATGAAATTTTCAGCTAGCTGGAATAATTGCCATACATGCTGGAAACAAATTCTTAATGAGCACCTGAAAGATCTGAGAAAATTGCTCCAGAGTATTTGCAGGGGAAACTTGTTCTTATATTGCTGCTGAGTTCTCTGATCTGACCTACAAGTCATGCTTTGCTTTTAGGCTGATTGCAAACCTGATAATGTTTTCTAAAGTACCGTAAGGGGAAGGAGCCTGGATTTGTAAAAAGCATGTCTTAGTGGTAAGTCATAGTCACAACATGTCAGCCCTGCGTTTCTGCACCATTCTCAGTGTCAGGATAGGCATTCTCACCTGCTCCACTCTCACAATCACTTCTCTCCTCCTCTCCTACAGCTCCTCGCCTCTTAGACGCCTATATTGTTTGCTGTAATCTTTGTGCAGTGCTAGAGGTTACAGATACTTGACACTTTGATAGTGGGTATTGCTTCTTTGTTTATCTGCTGGCTGCTGAGCCCATGCATCGCCGGCGATGGTGCTGGCAGGCTGTGCTCCGCACACACCACCATGGTGTGCGGTGTTTCTGGACAGCCCAAGCACCCCAGAGTGATCAGCAGGAAAAGGCTGCCTTACATCTCCATTTTGGGGGAGAGAAAGGAGTAGCTGTGTTTGCGGGGCTTTTGTTCACTTTTTTTTTTCCTGATGTTACAATTGTATAATAAAAGCTTTCCAACCAAGTTCAGTGTAGATATTGCTGGTGGATTGTTGTTGCCTGTGGCAGCCGTGATGTCAAGATTTGCTGTGCTGTATGCAGCCTAGGGACTCTGAGGCAAGTTATCACACCTCCACAACCCCTTCCTTTAATTCACAAGCCTTGCAAAGGTGTAGGGAGTGAGGGAAGGAGAAAAAACTTTAATGTACACAGTAATATAGTCACAGTGGGGAGAGAGTCAGAAAAGACTTAAGCTGCTTACTTGCACTTCTTGCAGTGTTACAGAAGCAGACAGGTTTCTTCTGAGTGGAATATGATTTTTTTCCCCCAGATTATTAGCAGAAAGACATTCCCCCAGCAGGAAAGGAGCAAAGATACCTGTGCACTGGAATTGTGTTCTTGCAGTCTGAAGCTCTATGGAACACAGTGATGGTGCTAATTGACCTTCTCCACATCCTCGTCATGAAATACCAGTGCATCAGTAGTATATGCATATGAACTGTCAATGTGAAATACTTGGAAAATAATACTCTATACTGAAGTTGAAAGCTAATTGCCCATCATGAAAATTCCTGGTAGATTCATACATTTGAAGTCTCAGTGTGAACACAAAAAGCTCATTCCAGAGGTTAAAGAACCATACTGACAGATGGGATGTCAGGAGGGAGTCATAATTACACTACAGAAGTGGTAACCTATACGTCTTGGGAAAAGAATAGGACAGAACTCCTGTATCTGGAAAGAAATAGCTGTGGCCAGGTCTTTGAACTCTATCAAGAAAGATCACACTACCAAGAAGGCAGCAATGTGATGTGGCCTTCCTTCATACAAATGCTGTCTTCAGACTTCTCTCTCAGTTGTACTGCATCTCTTTTCTTAAAGTGATCTAAAAGACCCACAACTTGGTGGTAGCTTCATGAAATGCCCTGATGAAAGATGTAAAGAATGTGTGAATGACAAACATTGTACTGCAGACTGATGGCAACATAAAGAGAGTGCAAACACGAAGGCTTTCTTCCTCTCATCTTGCTATGCAGTGGTTTGAGTAATTTTTATGAAAGTTCTTCACCAATCGTGTGTGGTTGGTTTGGATGCTTATAGCACCTTAAAAATCTGTTGAAACAAAAATAAATTATATGAAATGAATTTCAGTCATTTCAGACTGGATCCATATCTGAATAGTGCTCGTAATTTTAGAGAGACTGCATTTACTTGCAGTAGGGAATTCGAGATTTTTTATAAGACATATATTTGTATTTTTTTATGTAAGAAGCCTTACCTCTAATAGCACTTTTTTTTCCAAAATAAATTTAAAACTATTTAAGGTGAGAAGACTACATGTATTTATCTCAGTATAATTTTCATACTGCATTATTAGAGAAAACTCAGAAATGCTTATTTCATCACTCACTGCAAATAGAGTGGATAAAAAAACCCAAACCTTTTAATGTTTACTTGACACTCCTTTGTGTTTAGAAGATAAAGTTTAAGGACTTCAGTTACCTTTTTGCTTCTAAATTCCAAAGGAGCAGAGATTTTTGTTGAAATCCCCAAATCTAGTCCTTAGAACTGTAAGTCTGTATTTGTAGTACTTCACTTTGCAATTTTTAATCAGCAAATAGAAATTCTCTTTAATAGCTGCGAAAATTTCTGTCAATTAAATTTTTTTAAGCTTCATAGGATGCAGAAACAATGGCAAACTATAGCCTGAATATATTGCTATTCACTAGAACATGGCACTTAATTTTAAATGAGGAGCTAGTTAAATAACTACATCTAACCTTCACATTAGGGTTATTTCATCTCTTTATCTCTTTGTGTCCATGAAGTGTTCAGGTCTTATTACAGCTTACTTATGCAGCCTAGGACTGATTTTTTTCCCCCTTAACTTAGACAATTGGCTGATCAAGGACAGCTCTTTAAGCAGGGTTGAGAGATTTATAATAAATTATCATGGACCTGTGAAGCTAGCTTCATAATAAATTAAGCCAAGTCCTACGCAGACCCTGGCACTGCAATTGGAATTCATGGGAGCCTAGCTTGACATGTCTCAGGGAAAAGTCTTAATTCTTCAAGTGAAAGTCTGAGGAACTTGGTATGACAGACTGTGTAAGATAAAGCTATGATGATCTGCCAAAACTAGTTTAGAAATTTTGTGCTTAATGGCCTCAGCTGTATTTCTCACTCGTTTTGTTCTTCCTTCAATGGGTCTTTAACTTTATTGACGTGGTAAAATATGGATAGGCCATTTGGACTGGTGAACTTTTAATTATCTGTGTGCCGACTGGTTTGTGCAGTGAATAGCATGGTTTGATAAATATTTTTGTGTGTCCATAATCTTACTGATTTGAGTAATTTTACTGATGGGAGCAGAACTACCCTGCCCTGGTTCATGGAAGTGCAGGGACATAGAAATAGGCAGAAAAGTGAGGTTTTTCTGGCACTTGCATCATGTAAGGTGTGAACAATAACTAATGAGGCCTGGTGCCCCCTTACCATTGTGCAATGTCTCCATCCACTGTATCAGTTCCAGGATAAAAGAAAGTACATGCAAACATGCCTGCAGAATCGGAACTGGTGGCTACTCAGCATTTGTTTTGCTGCAGTTGTTTTTTTGATTCTCAGGTGTATTTGGATCAAGCTGAACTGAACAAGGCTTAGAGGGATCCATAAAATCTTCTGGAAAAAATAAGAAAGCCACTTACAATAGCTTTTCACTACATAAAATTGTAATGACATTGAAGTGTTTTCAGTGGAGATTTTCTAGAATAGAAAATGTGCTGCTTTGGGAAGCCAAGACTTTCCCTTTTAAAGTAATATTCTGTAATTTTTTTTATATAAGAGTGTGGTGAAAGACTTTCACCTTAAGCTTACCATTAAATCAAGATACTCCATTTCTATATCGTGAGCTAATTTAACTTTTGATAGAAGCTTCATGTTTTTGCAGAGTGATAGAAGAGAACATGTTGCTGGAGCAGAGAGACTGGAATCAAATAATTACCCATTGAATCAGTCAGCTAATCAGAGGATTAAAGATTTTTAAAAAACCATGTGAGGTGCATTAATTAAATATTTGTATGTGACATGGCAAGGTTTGAATGACAGATGCATGTCATGCCTTGCAATATCATATGGATAAAGTATCCACCTAGATTTTGTAGTTCTGTATTGTTTGTATTGAAGTGTTTTCTAAAAAACCCAAGAAGTCTTGCATATTATTTTACAGTGTTTTTATAAGCATTGAAAAGCTGGTCAGAAAAGTGAAGAAAATATGTGGCATGATGACTGTAATAAATCCAAGGAAAGAGCAATGGAAGCAAACTTAGGGAAAATGTCCATTGGCAGATGATATGTTGTGTATTGCATGGTCTATCCATAAGACATGTGTGACACTTCATATAGGAGTGGCAGCAGCTATGTCTGCACATGTGGCATTAAAGAGAGAATTCATCTTCTGCATAAAGATATTTTGGTGTATGCCCAGGAGTCAATCTGTCCAGCCATTAATATTAGTGCTATTTTTCCCTTTTGGTTGAAATCTCTTTGGAGGGGAAGGCAAATTATTAATATTAAGGATTACTAATGTTGCTAACATACAGGAGAACTGTTACCCAAGTTGTGAGGTTTAATCACAGTATGCTGTTCCTCCAGAAAGATGTTCACAACCCCACACAATACAGTGTCCCCTGGCTGTGAACCTGCAAGGCACTTATGACCAGTTTTAAGAGCAGGGATGATGCACTGGATCAGCCCTAGAGGTTCAGTCATTCCTACAGAGACCTTGTGAGACCATCTCTGCAGAGCTTGGGAGGCAGTGAACAAAAAATTAGGTTTCCTTCCGCTGAAGATGTGGGAAAGATCCCTTTACTGGAATAAGCATTTTACAGGACTAGATAACTGACGATGAAAGAAATTTCACTATGTAAAAGTAATATTTTTTTTAAATGCTTATATACCTGCTCAATTTTTTTTATGCGTGGTGTAAAATCAGTTGAAGAACTAACATGTAGGTATTTGACAGTGGGGTGTTATCTTGGGAGAGACTCAGTTTTGTGTCCTGAATCAGATCTTAGTGCCCCCAGACTCAATCCAGTGTAGAAAGAACTGGGGCACTGTCTGTTCTTAGAAAGCCTGGTCCATTTCTTTCCCCCTCCGGTTCTGGTTGCAATCTGAATTGTATTCTAGATGTGAGAATCTAGATGTGAGAAATGTGAGAGTGTTCTGCTATAAACTGAATGTACCCTTCCTCGTCTGAAAATAGAGTTTTGGTGAAATTCAAATAACTGGTTTTAGTTACTTTGGAATTTTGCAATAAAAATAAAATAGCATAGAATCAGACATTTTCTACCTCAGTCTACAGGTCAAATTATTCCCATGTTGACACATAGGCTTTATAGCAGTCCCTACTGCCAAGCAGGGAAAATTAAATAAGCAAAATGTTGGTGTCTTAAAAAAATAAATAAATTCAGAAATTTGATTTTAATTAGTTTATACAGTATTGGGAATTAAATAACATAAGAGGATGACTTTTAAAATTTTTAATAGAAAAAATATTATGTATTGTTAGCCCACTGACTTTGGTCAAATTCAGGAATGTTGACTGTTGTATTATCTCTTTGTAATTCCATGTTTTGTTCAAGAGATTTCATGGCAGTAGGTTCTGTGTAACAGGACAAAAGGATGCAGCTATACCCAGAAGTTACAGAATTTTTGGAAAATAAGGAAATGTTAAGGATGCTGAGAATAATAAATTAGATAATGGAAGTGAAAAGTAAAGAATTTTGGGCACTGTTTCTACTAGGCCCTAATTAATTCCAAGATGTGCCAGAATGTTCCCAATTTTCATAAACTACAATATAGCTCAGTGTCTGGTGGGATGGAACCCTACAATGATGAAGCAACCCTGACATGGATAAGCAGAAGTTTTGTTAAAGCATTTTCTTCATTTTATTTATTCTTACAGAAATGAAAAGAGCAGAGTATACAACAGCAAGAAATGGAGCATGTGTTTTGCATACATAGAAAAACAGAGTAGAAATAGCAAGGCATTGATGCACATGAGAAATATTGCATCAATATTTTAGTCATACATCAGCTTATGAATACTGTATTGATCTGTTTTTCTTCCAGCATCAAGATGAGATTAGTGTTACATGCATGGAGCTTCCTTAGCTATTGGATACAGGGATTAATGATTGGAGCATAGAGACTGGTAGTCAAGAAATCCCGATTAAAGAGATGGACAAAGCACTCCTGACTTTCTTTTCTTGCTTTCCCTACCTGACACTGTGACCAGAGAGATACTTTGTGCTTTGCCTGTATTGCTGATCTGATGTCATGTAACTGCTGGACAATTAGAGTGATTTTAAAATTTTGTATGCGCAGAAAAGGTGTTGTGCCTGTTATTCTGGTCTGTGAGTGTCCCTTTCAGACTGTCACATTTTTTGCTTTATAGTATTTGTATCATTCTGGCAGCTGGAGGCCAAAGCTGAGCGTTGTTTCAGACACTGCATGAGCATATCGCAGGCAATAGAGACTGTGGTGTCTGCTCTGCATATTGAGCCTAGGTGCGCCAGCTTGCAGTGCTCCCTTCACCATCCCCAGATGCCTTATGCCTCCTCCTGACAGAGGCAGCCTTGTGTCCTCTGCCTCTCTGCCAAGTAATGTGCCCTCCCATTCAGAGCTTCCTGAGTATTGATCCAAGTTTCCTCCCTCCTCCCCTGTGTTTTTTGTAGGAGAGAGGGTAAATAGGAAAAACAAGCCTTGTAACTGCACATCCTGAAAACAGATAATAGTAAGAAGTTTTAGTTGCCTTTTCTGCCTTAGTGCTGCCACTCTCCCTGACAATTTGGACGTGCTGACTAAGAAGGATAGAAAGGAGAACGGAGTCTGTACAAAGGAAATAATACTTAAAGAAATTTAGATTACTGTCTTCCATAGGAAAATGTTTTTATGAACCAGCTTTGCTTTACAGCTCTAAAAAGCTGTAGTTTTCCTTGTCATGTCTGGACTACATTAGTGTCAAGAAAGTGCTTCCCAAATAAAGTATGCTTTTCAGTTTATAAGATGTGGAGTTTGATATAGTTCCTTGTGATGCCTGTTAGAGCTTCTCTACCTGGTCTTATTGGAAATTAGTTCAAACATGGTAGTAATGGGAAAAACGTGTGGTCTCACTTAAAGTCCTCTTAAGGTGATATGAATATGTTATTATGAATAATAACAACTTGCTTTCCCTGGTAATTAACATTTTTAGGTACAAATCCATAACTAAAAACCCAGGTCTCTGCTAGCATGGGGTTTGACCAAGCCTTGACAAAAAGTTACTGTTTTGCAATCCGAAGAAGTAACCATGGAACTCCTATATCTTTTATGAGTTCCTGAAGTCTGGCAGTCTCAGGTTTGCCTTCTACCTGCAAATCTTTTTGTTTGTTTGTTTGTTTGTTTGTTTGTTTTGTTTGGGGGTGGGGAGAAAGTGAGAGAGAAAGAAATATGAAGAAATCAGACAGGTAAACAGGCTTTGCACAGCGATTTTTAACACACCACTGCTTTTATTTAAAGCATGCTGTTGGTTCTATTTAGCAACTCTGCTGCCAAACACCGAACCCAATCTAGTTCAGGCTTCCTTTGGGAGTTGCATTTACTGAATCTGTGGCGAGTCAGAAAGCATTACTACCTGCCTCATTGTGCTCCTGGGGCAGGAGAAGCTGAAGAGAAGAAGCTCTTCTGCCTTTTTGTATTGGGTTCTGATTTGATTTGCTCCCATCAGATGAACAGGTACTCCTTTGAGGGGGGCTTACTCTTGTGGCTGCCTCCATGACAATCTGGCACTCCTCAACAGAAACTATCTTACAGTCTGGGCCAATTGCCTATTTGTTTCAGAGCAAAGAGGCCAAAGACTTTCCTTTCCAGGCTCATGTCTGTGTGCCTTCAGTCTGCAGCTGAATACACAAATCATCATGCCCCTAAACCAGGGCTATCTGTCTGCTTTCTGGCCCCTTCTCTAAGCTCTATGAGTCCATACTTGCTAGCAGGGTGTATTGCTTATGTGCAGAAAGACATTGCCGATGCTCTCCTGAAAGCTGCCTGTAATACTAAATGCTCATTTTTTCAGTGACAAACGTTCAGTGCAGAATGCAGTGCTATTTGATACGAATTTCATCTTTTTACAGACTTTCCATGCCATTGCAAAATCAACCCACATGCTTCACCTTTTTTTGTTAGTGATAGATGTGATTCTACTGATCCTAAATATTCTTTCTCTGCATCTCGTTCATCCAGAACACTTGTAGTGAAAATGCATCGATTTGTGACAAAATTCTGAAAGACTTTTCTCTTCCATCCCAGATACAGGTATATTTACCACTAGATTGAAAAAAAAATTGAATGGAAAATAGTGAATATACCAAAATAAAAGGAAAGAGAGTTGCTACTCAGGCATATTCTTTATTTTTCAGATGGTAGAAAAAAATGTTAAAGTAATATAATTGCAACTCCATCATCAATTAATTTTTTGAATCTGTTGTGATCCTGAAGATTTTTTATGTTTTTGAGGTGACTGATTTACAGAATGTAAATAGGTATTTAAAACAAACTATTGATGTAGTTTGAATACTTCAACTTTACTACTGGTACATATAACTACTGCATACTGCAGATACAAAATATTGCTTAAAGATGAGACAGTGGAGGGGGCTGACTTTCAGAAGAATATTTATTTTGCAATTTTTTATCATTCAGAATGACGCTGAAAAATAAACTAACACTAAGGAAGGAGGGAAATTGTATTTTTACTTGTGTGGGTGTCAGCCTGCTTGTATTTGTGTGAGGTGATCTGAGGATAGTTATACTCAAAAAGGAGAGGAGAGGGTAAATATGTATGTATACATGCATGTAGTACAGTGAGTTATTTTAAAAATTATTGAATAAATAAAACATTTATTGAATAAAACTTTTTAAAAGCACCCAACCTACTTCCAATGCTTTGTGCTATATACAGAGAGTATTGAGCAAGAAAATAAATTGCATTCCTTTTGCATTAAGATTGCATTAATATTGTAGTTTTCTTCTGCTATTTTGATTGTTGTCACATCCATTTTTGTTTGCTTCTTTCTCATATTGTTTTGAGCAGGCTTTCAGCTGGTGGAAATGTGCGGTGTTCATGTTTTAGCTGGGTATGGACCCATTGAGCAGAAAGTGTAGTGAAATTTGGTTGACTGCATTTTTATCTGATCTTGCCATTACTAATTCTTTTTTAGCATGTTAATGTTTTAAAGGTGGCAGATAAATATTTTTGTTATGAACCACTACTTCACATATAGTCAAATGGTCCTTGTCCAGCAATCAGCTTTCAAATAAATGGGAATCATTCTGTTTGCCTTGCTAAGCTCTTCTCTAATTGGGGAGTTTATGTGTTTTGAGTGCTTTGCCAGACTGAGGTTTAAGCAATCAAAGTAGCACACCATGGACAAGACATTGTGCTGTCTCATGCCCTGTGCAGCCACTCTTGTCAGGTCTGTTTCCTCCTGTTGTTCCCAAAATGATCATGTTATGCCTCATAGATTGTGCTCACACCAGAAAGTACTGAGTGATGTAGGATTGGGCTCCCTATGTTTAAAATTGTCTTCAATCTATTCTGTCATTGCAGTTCTTAGGATACTAATCAGATGTCTTCCTTGCCCATGATGTGATGTCTATCCCTGTGGTAGGAGCAAGTTCTTTTGAGGCTTTGTTCAAGCATGAAGCTGGCTCCAAATGGTCTCTTTGATGTCTTACTCAGCTTTGCAAAGCCGTTATGTTCTTAAAAAAAAATAAAATAATATCACAAAATGCTTTTCTCAACTCTGGAGTCCCCTGTCCTGAAGCAGAGCTGGTACTTCTGATGACTGGCTTTGGTTGTGAAGTGCCATACTGGTTTTGACACCACAGTATTAGGCACCATCAGTTTTGAATGTAGGGGAAGGCTATAAAAGAACTGAACAGTCCCAATATCTAATAACCCTAATCTTAATTTTCTTTTCAGTTCTTAGAAAACTTTATGAAGGTGAGGTGACTGAAAGCAGCATTTTAAGATATGGACATGCCATGTTGGCATATGATGATAGAACTATAGAGGAGAAGAAACTATTTCTCCATTCCTTTATTGATATTAGAAGTTATTTCACATCCTCTTGAATTGAGATACTGAAGTCCTGTTTGGTAAAGATTTTTCTGAATGTGCTGTTTGAAGCCCCTGAACAAAGATCTTGTCAAAGCCCATTAACCAGGGTTCCCCCCGCCCCCCCAATCTTTTCTTGATCTTTAAAAAGGACAAAAAACTTTGGTATACTATTAATAACAACAAAATAATAATAATACATTAGCTTTTTAAAATTTGCTGTTGAAAATGAAAGCAGATAAAGGTACACTTTTTTCTTGGGTTTGAGTTCTTTGTGTTGACAGAATGTTGACTGGAAAATGTGCGCGTGACTCTTTTTGAGTTGTATCATTACTTGCTACCATGTTAAACCTGCAAACCAAAACACCAATCTTTTTCTTTAGAGAGAAATCCCACTGATATCTGGGTATACACTAGATTAAAAGTACTTTTGTTTATATGGATGGACCTATTCACAAGAGTAAAGTCCCTTGTAAAGTAGAAGTAAGTTGGTTCCAGACTGTGGACTGTCAGCCTAGTTATTTGCAGAGGCACAGGGACACAGTGGGAAGCAGAAGCAATTTCTTTTATATTGTGCATGGAAATCCATTCAGATTTTCTAGAAGGGTCTGCTTTATTTCTACTTTATTAAATGTAGTCTTGCTTATCCTTATAGCAATTGTGTGTGTGTGTCTGTTTTCTGAATGTATCTTCCTTTATTTATTGTGATATGGGAATATTGTATTTCGCAGTCTGTAAATTAGATATTTGAGTCAATGCAGTGGCAGAACACAGGAGTGTTAAAAATGTCCAATTCCAGAAGGTGAAGCCAAGGGATGTTTAAAGCTTGGTGCATATAATATTTATATTACGTTAAGTACTGTGTTATTGCACAGGATGCTTATTGTTAGTGTCTGTAGGGAGAATCTGTTCCAAAGATTTCAATTTCAATAAACTGATTATGCAGTTCCACCACATACAATTAGGAAGGTAGTAATGAAATGGTTATGGAGTCCCTCGGCATTCTGTAGTTATTTTTTTAAATTTTGTGAATAACATCAGGAGCATTCTGGAGGGAAGTGTTTATGTATTTATTTATTATTGATTAAAAAAACTACATTTAACATTACTAGTTATTAGAAATCCAGTCTCAACAACAGGAAGGAGATAAGCTGTTTCCACATTATTAAATGCAGGATGCCTAGGGAATTGAAGAGATTTATCTGTTATATAAATATATTAAATATTAATGAATAGTAATTACGAAAATTAATTTGTAGCTGCATTTAATTTTCTAATAACATTTCATAGCTTTATTCCTTTGTTGCAAACAATACATATTTAAATATAGCATCTTGACAACTACCTTGGATGACTACAGAATTATCTCGTCCACTGATCAGAGTACTTCATGTACTTCACTGGATAAGAGAGAGGATAAAGTGAAAAGAATGTGAATCTAATCAATGCTCTATGGTTCAGAAAGAGAGGCATCTCACATCTTCTGAGGGGAAAAACGGGGCAACACAGGAAGGATTCAGCAACTTATAAAGATTGCTGTCTGTTACTACAGGTTACACTTGGACCTTTTGGGATACATTATTAATATCACCTCTTTTGAAACGCCTAAAAATACCTTGTTTGCACTTTTTCATCAATTTGAGTGGAATTTTTTGAGTTTTTACAGCTTGATATTATTTAGGTTTCTTGGGAAGAATACTTGCATTTATCTCATGTGCAAATTTTGTCCCCACAAGCCCAGTTTTCTACTTTTCCAGATGCCAGTAACATTTATTGTTGTTTTGTGGTTGATTTTTGTGTTCATTTGAGCTCATGTCTGGGCACAAAACAGCTCCAGAGGAAAGGTCAGTTCCAAATCTGACATGGATTTGTTGCATCATCCTGGACAGGTCAGTCTTGGGCAAGGTCACATTCAATCTACTACCTGTGCCCGAGTTTCTCCATCAATGAAGCAGGTGGGGGACATCTTATTTCTTCTCCTTTTTTAGTGGTCTAAACAATTATATGCAGGCAGAGAAACGTCTCTTGTTTCAGGTTGCTAGAACTAAGTCCTTGAAAAATATGTTGGATATAAATTGTATCTTACTGTGTCTGAGTGCTGAGCTTCTAAATTTCCAAAATCTTAATAAAACCCTTCCCTTCCCTTCCCTTCCCTTCCCTTCCCTTCCCTTCCCAAACCTTCCCAAACCTTCCCAAACCTTCCCAAACCTTCCCAAACCTTCCCAAACCT
>VZRZ01007221.1:139019-292813 GCA_013398175.1 Climacteris rufus | reverse complement strand
CCTTCCCCACATAAACACTATGTGTGCTTATTTTTTCTGGTTCAAGCTTTGCCTGGCTTCTCTTGGGAATAAGACAAATGGATGAGTCCCCTTGGTGGATATGAGGGCCACCAGAGATCTATGAGGAATTTCCACAGTTTTTAAATAGCCAAAGAAAAATAAGTTTTTTGTATCCTTTTCTTCCCTGAGCATAATTAGAATTTGGGTCATTACTATCTAACAGGAGAACTTTTGACTTTCAGGAAGTGGGTTTTCAGTGATTAACTATATTTGCAAGATGAAGTGTCCCTGAAAACTTCACAAACAATAAATGTGTCCTCCTGTTAGCAAGACAGTTGAGCGAAATTTGGGGAAGAAGACAGAGCGGGGAAAAGACAGCCATGGATTGTTGCCTTCAGAGGACATGAGTACCAATTCCCACCAGTTCAGCCATGCAACAGAAATCACAGCAAATTTTCCCCGCAGAATGTCACAGAATGGTGTTGTACCTATACTAGGGTGGCGAAAGGGATCTGTACACAGGTTGAAAATGCCAGTCACTTGAATTGCTTTGTTGAGTTATTCTCACTGTAGCTACAGTGATGGGGAAATATATTCATTATCTTCCTCATGTTAGGTTGATTGCATGTAACAGTGGTGGTTTCTCTGTCTCATTGTAATTGTCTGCTAGTGCCTGGTACATATCTGAGAAACAAGGCACTTCTAAGTGCATGATAAATTATCGTAAGAGTGAATTGCTGGGTTCAAGGATGATTAGAACATGTCTGAGGAAATATTAAAGTCAGATGTGGGACTCAGATCCCTCTTGAGGGACATGAAGGGAGTGGTTCAGCATTTTCTGGGACCTCGGCAAACAGCAGAGCTTTTAAATGTTCCCCTGGTCTTTACTATAAGATGTCATGATGTTGACATGCTGTATCAAACCTACGGAAACCAGTTAATGTATTTTTACTGAAATCAGTTAAATTTGTGTCACATCTTCCAAAATTAAGTTCACTACCCATGTAGTGTTTCCCTGGCCACCAGGATGCAGCAAATCTCTAAAGAGGGCAATTTCCCTTTGCAGAGTAGATGTATCTAATTCAGGATCAAAACTGCAATTTGACTAAACAAGCTTGTGTTAAATCATCTAGAGCCTCTTAATTAATTAATTAGCTTTTAATCAAAAGAAGAGAGTCTGAAGAGTCTAAAAATTCTTAAGCACTCAGAAGCAGGGGAACTCAATGGGAAACCACACTGAGAACAGTGAATGTGTTGGCCAACACAGTGTTGAGCAACATGTCAACAAACAGAGCGTCAGGGAGGACTGCATGGAGTCTGTTAGCTTGAGCATCGATTCAGATGTGTTTTAGAATACAAAGCGCTACTCTGGATCTTATCTCCTGGCCTGCTGCCAGGTTCATTTCCAAATTGAATGTTTCATGCTGCCAGCCTGAGTAATCCATGCTTTTGTGTGTCTGGACATACCAGTTCTGCTTTCTCTTGATGCAAGGCATGTTCCCTTCTGTGTGAGAAGTCAGATGACCCCTCTGCACGGCTTGCTGTGCTATTTGGAAGCAAGCAGTGTTCCATGAGAAGAGGAATTTTTGTATAACACTTAAAATGTCAAGTTTTCCTACCTTCTGGAATGAATATATGAGAATACAAAGCTGTTGGACATTGGTGTTTCAACTGTATTATATTGTGCTTGTCCAAATTTTGAAAACAAGGTCTTCAATATGGTTTGCTGCTTGAAGTTTTTTCCAGTTCTGTCTGCCAGAGCACAGTCTCATAGGATTGAGTTTTGGGGTCAGAATCATAGGAATGACTATACACTGTAGGTCACTGAGTGTGTTTGAACCATTCATATGAGTAGATACCCAAAGATGAATGCTTTCTGTAGTAGCCATTAACACCTTCAGTTTAAGCAGAAGCTAAGTTGTTTAAGTTGTTCCTCACTCCACACTGACCCTGCTCTGCCCTCTGTACTGAACTCAGTTGATGACCAGATCAGGGACCTGATCCTGCAGATAAAAATATTTTTCTTGTGTTCCCCCAGTCCAGCTGTTAACAGTTACCCCATCGGAGGCACCGCATAGGTGTCCCCCCGAGGATACAAGCACGTCGTGTGGTAGTACATGCATAAATACATGTTGTTGTATCTTCATGTTCTTTGTAGAGGACATGATGTTTAAGCACAGAAACATGCACGCAGAAGGTGTTTTCTTCAGCTGTCACTTAATCCCCTGTCACTTAATGCCTGTACATGTTGGCAGTGTGACTAGTTATACTGAAATTAAACAGAAACATGTACACTTAAAATTGATCACTGAAAGATGTTGGTGCATGCCTGCCTAATATAACGCATGTCAAGACGAGATCTATGAACTCCCAGCAGAGCTGTAGGACAGTAGACCTTGACAAGATTCACCTTTCTGAGTCATCCATTGGAACTCAACTCCATTCCTGTATTCACCTGAACTTCATGAATGTCAGAAGGCAGAATTTGGCAAAGTGGTTGTAAATTTGGGAAGAAATCTACCACCCTGGACTTGACCTTTGAAAAAGAAAGAAAGAAAAAGCCCCAAATATTTACTGAGAAATTCGATGAGAGAAAAAATAGTTACACAGTTTTTTGCCTAGTCTGTAATACAGATTAACATAGTCAGGTAATAATTATGTACTGTTTATACATGAAACAGCTACCCAAAGTCCTTCACCAACTTAAACCATAGTAAGTAAATGACTGGAAAGTCTTCATTGAGCATCATCATTGCTGCTGAAATGAATAACAACTATAAAAATTAATACTTTGCTAATAATATTTGTTCCAATAAATGTTGTGTTTCGTCATTTTTATTCATGGGTTATTGGGCAGAAAATAATTCAAACCAATGACTCTAAAGGTAGCCAGACATGTTCCCACACAGTCTTGGGTCTTCGGTGCTAATGGGCCCCTATATCTTAGCAGAGTGAAGACCTTTTGAGTGAAAGTAGATGGTTGCCTGGTGACACAGGGGGACTGGCTGAAATAGTTGTGAGTGTGTATAAATGGTAGGGAATGCCAAAGAAATGAACTTAGGGAAAATGCCATGCAAAGTAGTTTTGTGGAAGTTTTCAAACCTAGGGAACGGTAGTGGTGCCTAAGCATTTTGTACTGCTGAAGTGTACTTACTATAGTGACAAAGAGATTTTAAAAATTCTCAATATCACCTGGGAGCGCTGCTACAGTCCTGCCAGATGAGGGTGTGGACTATTGAAAATCCTTGACAGAAGGGTTGTTTTGGTGCATCCCCTGTTCAGTATTCACTGCTTTTGCCTAATCTGTAGATGATAGGAGTTTGATACAAAATTGACGGTGGGACTGAGCTGTTTAAAACACTTCTTGTTAGTTGGAAAGATGAAGGCTGTCACTTCTGATGTGTTCTCAGGTGTTTGCCTCTGTGGTAGCACATGAAAAGGAGAAGACTGTACAGGTCTGTCAGATAAATGAGTTCTTTTCAAAAATCCTGAAAGGGGGTTGTGTTTGACTGCTCAGTTTGGGATGTGAATTCACTCCTGGCCTTTGTTATCTCTGGGAAATTGTCCTTCAAGTTAAACAGACCAGAAAAATTTGATGCTAATAATCCTGTCAACTACTGTTACCACATAATTAATATTTCCTGTCATTTATTAAAAGTGAGTGATAATTCCTTGATGTTCATTGGAATTACAGTAGGAATGCCCTGTAGTTTTGTGTTGCATCATCAGTAAAATCTATCAAATGAGTTCAGGAAAATGAATGGACCCAGAACCTGTGAATTTCCTAGAGGAGGTAAGAAAGGGGTTTTAGCCTTCAGTTTGTGCATTTGGGGACCCATGTAAAACAAGGTATTATACTTGGGCTGAGATTGTATAAATGAATCCACGCCTTCTCCAGAAAAATTTAGGGATTCGGAAACCAAAAATCCTGTGGTACATGAGGACTGAGAGCTTATTAAGCAAGCTCTGTTATATGTAAGCATATGGCGCTGCTGTCATGATGTTTTGTCACTTTCAAGTATACTCCTTCAGAATAACACCAAATCAGTGTATATTAAAGGAACAGAGAGTTATTTGAAGTCAGGTATTTGTCTGGAATCAGGCCGTCTGTTAAACTGTGGGATAGAAATGTGGTGGAAAACTCTGCTTGGCCAGTGAGATCTGGCCTCCAAATACAAAACCTCAGTTTTGGCTCCTCTTCTCTTCTCTTCTCTTCTCTTCTCTTCTCTTCTCTTCTCTTCTCTTCTCTTCTCTTCTCTTCTCTTCTCTTCTCTTCTCTTCTCTCTTCTCTCTTCTCTCTTCTCTCTTCTCTCTTCTCTCTTCTCTTCTCCTTTTAATAAAAATATAAATTACATTTTGAAAATATAGAAGTAAATTGAAACAGGAGAATTATGACAGTGGCAGATTTAATTACCTGAATTATTCCCATCAATTGTACAAAATTACAATAGCAAAAGGATTTTAAAACAAAATGCTCTTCTTTTCAAATCCAAATTATGCACATATTGTTTTGTCCCAGGGTTGGCTTTTAATCCCCAAACACTGTAGACTCGTAAAACCCAGGATTTGTGGTGGTTTTAATTGATCTCAATGTGTTACAACTGAAATTTGCTAGCCAATAGAGAATTATTAGTAAAATCAAGAATTTCAGGAATGGGGACAGAGAGAGAAAGTCTCTGAATTTTTTTTCAGCATGACTTTCAGCCTTGCTCAGGGGCAATAAAATGAGATGACATTGGGAAGAAAAGTACCTCACCAGGCTTGTAGTTATTGCTGTTTTGAATGTTTATGCAGTTGCTCCACTGGAGCCACTGATCCATTCCTAGGCAATGATGATTATATATCATTTCATACTGCAAATGCAATGCTTTTCTTTTAAGTTGTCCTTTCTGCTGGATGTTATTGTGCTGAATCTTATTGCATTATATTATAGTTCTGAAGTATTTAGGTATTTATGTATTTGGTTAGTAGAGGAGTAGCGTGTGAATATGATATTGCATTTGAAAATATTTGTCTTTCCAGAGTAGGAAAGTACTCTTGGAAGATGAGCTGCTCCTAATGGGGAAATTCTACTTTCTGTTCCAGCATGAGAGGATGAAGTGTATGGGGCCTCCAGCCTCCAGGATGCCCCGATGTGTTTTAAACCATTGTGTAGTAGCAGGATCTGTCACCGTCTATTCTGACTTCCTCCATTGTTCCCATTTTAATGCAAAATATTTTTTCATTTCAAACATAAAGTAATTCTCAAAAACAAAATTGTGTTTAAAATGTGTTTAAAATTACCTTATATTCCTGATTTGAGTTTGTTTTTCCAGGAGCCACCCTGCCTGTAAAAACATAAGAAATTAACCCCATGTATTTTTCATATTCTTTCATTCTTCACTGTTTCGAGAGTTTTGTCAAAGGATCTTCATAAAAGAGGAAGAAAACAGCACAAAAAAAAGGGGAAACTGAGCAGGAAGAGCAGCCAACCCTTTAGAATTCTGTGCTGCAGAAGGAAATGAATGGCAATTAAAACAGCACTCATTTTACCTAGACACGAGACAAATACCACAATTCTTTGTGGTGACTAAACCACTCTTTTTTCCTACTCCTTGAGTTGTGTCTCCCATAGTGGGTCAGTCTGAAGTTCTGATATGAAATTATTTCAACGCTTGGAGCTTGAGCACAGAGGCTCACTCCTCATGCTGCCCAATTTTGTAGGTAGCCAGTACTGCCATGCCTTCACTGTCCAAAGGGTGGGCCCCATTCCTGTGGTGTACAGTGTATAGCATGCTCAAATTACTGATCAAGTCAGCAGTGACTCTGCCTTACTTGATGGTGGCCTAATATTTTCGGGAGCTATCCCTAGAAAGGCAGATGCAGAAACTTCACCACCTACTAAAAACAGTGAGCACTGACAGACATGCTGCTATATTAAGTCATTTTCATCATGTTGCTTCCCATCATCCTCTAAGTCTGCCACTTGTGGAGCACTGATATTTGTGCTCCTTGATCCTTTGCCTGGCACTTTGTGTGCTGCAGAGCAACACCACAGTGCTCTTCTGCATAGCCCACTGGTATTTCAGAACAGCTGAACTGCCAGGACGACTGCTAAGGTGTCCCAGCATGGAAGAATAGGTGAGGACTGTACTTAGAGACCCCAGCTGCAGTGCAGGCTCCCCTGAGAATGCACAGCATTCCAGCTTGCAGCCAACTGTGATAACCTCCAGCCCCAGCATATAACACAACACGACACGACCATTATGCCATTCTGAAAGGTCAGAATGCATGCACTGTCATATAACCCAGTGTTTAAGATCTCCAACTTTGCAAAAATCAGAATACTTTGAAAGAAACCTTCTCCTTTAATATAAAACAGCAAACTTGTATCTTACTGCCACAATTTGTCTCAGTGTTACTATACATCAGATGAAACTTATGGGGAAGAAAGTAACTTCCCTGAAAGAAATTTTCATGCTGTTCACAATAGGTATCTCTTGGTATTGACTATGTACTTGCATCTGTGCAGCTGCCAGAGCCTGGTTTTTCAATAACAAACAAAATTGTGTAAATTAAAAGAAAATATTTAAATTCTTCTGAAGCCTTGCAAAACCTGCTAAAGCATTACAACCTCTCTAAGACCTGAATAGTACCACACGCTCCCTATCCACAGGAGTGTCTTACTCTGGAGCATAAAGAAGTGTCATGAGTGCTTCATGATCACATTTATTTTAGTAGACTGCTCACAAGTGTAGATTAACAAAGAGTAGGAAGGTGTCCCTACTCTCTGCTGTTTTGGGCAAACACTGTTTGTGGTCATTTTTCAAACAGAAAGGATTTACAGGATGCTGTTATACAACATGTACCTCCTGTGTTTCTCTGCAGGTAATCTATGGGCTGCTGGAGCCATGCAAAAAGGGTTTGCATTTGTCCTCCAACCAGTGCTTCACAGAAATCTCATCCAGAAGCCAAATGCAGAGTTAGGATATATTTCAGCTGTGAACCAAAAGAGCAACATCAGAACATGAAAATTTTTGTTGATAACAGATCATGTGCTCAGCTAGCTAAGGAGAATGAAAGAAAAAGCTACTGTATCTGTAAGTCTAAGTAAGCCTGTGGGTGTGCATTAAGGACTTAACTCAATTTGAAAAATGCTGCCCAAATTTGTTTCTACTGTGTGTAAAGTGTTTCTAAGCCTCAGATGAGCCATTATATCTATCCAGCATGACATCTGTTAAAATATTTTTGAATAAGGAGCCTATGTGGAGCATACATAATAAGATAGCTTTTGTGAGCATGTTTGTATCCCTGATAGATGAGAATGGCTCATTTAGAGCCCTCACAATTTTACACTGTTTAGGAGGTGTGCTAGATTCCCAGATGAAAATCCACAAGAAAATGTAATTAGTGGAACAAAATTTAGTGCATTTGCCCCATGGCTACTTTTTACATTGCAGCAGCTTTAATGTTAATTTTTCTTCTTCTTCGAAGTACTAAAACCAAGGGATTTTTGAGTTAGAGACTTAATCACACCACAAAATCAAGCCTTATTTCCCAGTCCTTCCATAAATTTTTTTCTTTAAAGAACATTTTTAAAAGGACCCGATCTGCTTTTCGTTAAGAAAATAAAACAGCCAGACTCATAAATTTTGACCTTGAATTGCAATCTGACAGAACCCAGCTAATGGAAACACTCTGACTGAAATAGAATGGCCAACTTTCTTGAGTAAAGATTTGTAGAATTGTACTTCTGGTTCATCAAACTTCAGGCCAAAGGAAATTTTACAGCCAAGTTATAAATATTTGAAAAATGTGAAGCATAATGGAAATGATGACAGAACCTTAACCACACAGGCATAAGCAGGTCAGTGTTATAATCTAGCAGTGCTGTTTTGATATCATTGCTGTTTTGTTTATCATACAATGGTTGTATGATAATGTAATCCAGGTTTGGAGAACTTTTAGCTAAATGTATCAATATGAACCTAATCTACTTAGACCTTAATATAATAATTCACATTAAAAATCTCTAGACCTCTAATGTATAGATCAAGACAGTTTATTTCTCCCTGATTTATACCGGTCAGGCATATGTTAAAGTACACAATAAATAGGAAGAGTATTAATTTGCTGAGGTGGTGTTTCTTCAGACTTTTCTTCCGATCACGATTTACTGAACAGTATCACAACAGCTATATATCTTTCAGAGTGTTAGTATGTAACCAGAACAAACAGAGAACATAGGAGAGGTGGAGAAAAGTTAGATATATAAGCAAGAAAAAGTGACTTATTGATTTTATTGACTGGTTTGTTAACTTCTGACATTGCAATAAAGCCTTATTTATTTGTATACAGAAGACTCAATTACATGGATACATATTATTTAACCAACTGAGTGATTTACAGAATTGCAGTTTCATAAATAATATAGATCTGCATTTCTCAAGCTGATGTTTACCCATTGTTGCCACTTAGGGAGCTGTGGTATCCACAAATGCTCTTTGGAGGAAAGTCATTAGAATAACAGTAAGTAAAATCCATGCTATTATAACAATACATGTCCAAAGTACACACTAGCACATAGAAGCTGTGTTCTTCAGAATGACTGAAATACAAACTATTACATCCTGTTTTCTGTGACTGGAGGAAGCTGCATGCTAGCAATACCTGTCAATGCAGACACTCAATTGACATGCTCCTTTGGTCCAGGACTTCTCTATGCTCTGACAACCCAATAACAACCTGCCTGTGAGATGAAAAGAGCTGGTGAAGATGTCGCAGGAGTGGTTGGGAATGAGCCTAAATCATCTTTTTGCTGGATTAATACCTGCTCTTTCTTTCCCTTGTGGCAGCTGTAAGGAACAGACTGTGGCAGTGTTGGTTATTTCAAACCAGCCCTGGCTGTCTTTTGCACATACTTAAAGCTGGGCACGCTAAAAGAAGATGTTAGGAAGGCAACATCAATCCAATTCCATAAAGCACATCAGGTGTACTAAACCATCTTTTGGCTACCAAAGGGTCTGAGTTGTAGGAAAGGTGGACCCAGGGTCCTCTTTGCTCCAGATTGTCTATGCTCCATTTGTAGCCAGATTTAAGATAGCTCCTCTGGTCAGAGAAGTAACACAGCTGTGTTAGGGAGGCACAGAGTGTGCAACTGTAGACCACCATGTGAGAACAGCTGTATGACTTCCACACCAGCACTGGCTTCTGTCAGCTCAGATGGGATTACGAGCAAAGAGGTTCAAGTCTGTTTGTCTGTATGCACCTTTAAATGTTGTCTTTATATTTTGTAAATACAGCCCTCTTCTAAAGGGCTGCATGGGTAAAAGTCAGGTGCCAGAGCTCTTACAGAATAGTTAAATAATCTTTTCTTTAAAAGCATTTTTAGAAGGAATCAGTGATTACTTTTTGCCCAACTCCAAGTTATGTTTAGTAGACACGAACACACAGTCTGAGATCTGACATAATCCTCAAAATAAGTAATATGACAAATGGAAGCTGATGCTGGCTTTGTGTTGTTGGGTAATGGAGTTAGAATAATGACAGGACAATAGTATAATAGAATTCTTCAAAGACCCCACTCAACTTGACTCCAAATGTAAGAAAAATCTTAGGAGGACAATAAAATAATGCTTTGTAAAAAAGATAAAGAAATAGTGTTACCCAAGTCTATTAGTGACATAACACACTGCGAATGCACTTAAATTAATAGCATCTTTTACCAGTAGTTATATTTCAATTACTGTAATGCTGAAAAAATAAACAGACCAATGATATAAAAATTAAAGTGATGTAGGAAACTGATTTGTTTAAAAATATGTATCTATATAGAGAGCCATATGTGTATATATAGGAAAACAAGCATTCACATGGATTAGAAACATTATATTCCATATAATTTAATCCTGTTAAGATGTGTTGCAGTGCCCTATCTGAAGTAAGTTGCCTACCACTTGCTATTTTAGCAAAGCCAGGTTGGGTGGCTTCCTCTTGCTTTTTTCCTTCCTTCATGCCATGTTATTACAAAGAGGTCTTGCCATGACAGGATGTTACTAGCCAGGAGATCTTTCATGCAATTCAACTGTCCTGGGATATATGCTCCTTGCATAAGATTTTTAACCTGTGCTATATTCTTAAACCTTTCCTAGAAAACTAATCCAACGTGTTTATAATCCAATGTGAATTTGATTCACATAAAGTCAGGATCAACATATTATGGTAACAGTAACAAAATGTTTGTCAACCACTTGGTTATTTCTATACAGATCTATTTTAGGGTATTTTCAGTGTACAAATGACTACTTTAGTGGCTGCTGCAGGATGTTTTGTTATCGTTGACTGGCAAAGAGCTGCTCAAACCTAGACACAATGATAATGCTGGCTACTAGTGCTTTAACTATTTTTTATATTTTTAGGTTTTGATGAACGGAGGAGGGAATGATAGATTGGGGCAAGGGGTGTGAACCACAAGCTCTTGCTGTGTGGTTTAGGCTTGGTTTAGTGATGGTAAGGCTTGACATCATTTACAAGACCTGGTCAGAAGACTGAATGCTCTTTAAAAACATAAAATGTTTGGGAACTCCTGGCAAAAGCTCACTGTAAATAACCACTACAACTGATTTCATACCATAATAAAGGTATGGAAGCCAATTCAGTTCAGTATTTACAAGATCTGCAGGCATGTATACCATGAGTTTCTGCAGCTGTCAGCCAACACTTTCATTTGAAATAATGTCTCATCCTGCTGAGACACATCATGAGAACTTGCTGCAGATATTCAATGGCACAGGTTACTTTCTAAAGGCTGTTGTATTTTTGTAGCTGGGAATTTCTGACAGTACGTGTGCCACTAAATAGGTTTATAATGAAGGTTTACCAGTTTCATGATGTAGTCTGATCTAGGAGTGTGGTCTCCTGCACACAAGGTTGCTGCCAAGGTTAACTGTTTAAGGTTTCCTCCTGGATCTTAACTGGATTCCTTCAGTATGCCACTCTGGCTCTTTCAAGAATCTCAATAAAGTCTGAACAGCTGAACAACCTGTAATGAGACCCTTGATGGAACTGCTCCACAGGGCTGTGAAAAGACCGCAACAGAGACTGTAAAGTTGTTAAAGACACCACAGGGATGAAACCAGTGAACTCAGTAGTAACAGCGATAAACACTGTTGCTTTACCATACTTGCTGGTCAAATTGCTCCAGTAGGAGTTTACCAGTAGGATTTTACATATATTATAGGGTGCATTTTGCAGAACACATTTTGCAGACTCTGCCGTGAGGTGCTTTTACTAGGTTTAATTAAATGCTTCCTTCCTTAACTGGGTGTTCTCCTCTCACCAAACTAGGTTATTTTAATTTTTAAACAGGCTCTCATAGAACCAATAGAATACTAGGTTCATCAGCTTCCCACCTTATGACTTTTTCTTTCCAGTCCCTCGTCAAAGTTGTGAGTTGAATTTCTGTCATCGGCCACCTACCTGTGCCTCTCTGTTGAAATTAATCTATCAATGGTACTTGTAAAAAGAAAAATATGTCAGTCATACTATACTTTTCTTCCACTCAGAAGCCTGAATTACTGTGCACCAGAGGCCATCCACATGTATTGCCTGGCTTTCAGTAGTCTGTAGTGCCAGTAGTCAAACATATTAAGTAACTCTGCAGAGTTCCCCAGGCAAACAGCAATGTATATCATTACAAGATATCTTCACAGTCTACATTATTTGGGGGAAGGGTACAGAAATCAGATGGGGAGGGTGAGTGTCAAAAAGTTAGGTCTTTGGTGGAAAGATTGCCCTCTTCCCTGTTAGGAACAAAACCAAGATACATAGATAAATGCTGCAGAAAATCATAAAGAAATCTAAGGTAGCTAGAAAGAAGACAATTTATAACAGTTGTTCCAAAATAGATGTTTTTTAATATGCTCACTCTTTGGCATTTAGTAAGCTTCCAGGGCTGGAAAGAAAGGAAAGTTTAATTTAGAGAAGCCTCCTGCCCTTCTTAGATAGGAATCAGCTGCCCAACATGAAATAATAATGTTTTCAACTGTCCATCTTCTGGTAAGTAACCTTTATCATCATTGCATTCACTAGCACTAACAGCAAACAGTGAGTATGAAATGTTGTATGAATTCAGAGAAGACTGATAGGGTCTTTGTGGCCTTAATACTTGTGCTAATGCATACAGTATAAAAGGAACTAGAACTCCCAATATGAAGGGTCCAATTAATAAAAAATGTATGTACCATTAACAAGGGATTTTTATGCACTGTACTTAATGGGTGAAGAAAAGTAGAATGAGCCTATTTTGAATAAAGAACATACTTTTGCAATTATATCCCTTCAGCTGTTCTGCAGTAGCAACACTTCTTTTCTCACATGACGTATCTGAAGGGGAAGAATATTTATATAAGCACCAACAACAAAAAGATTTCACTTAGGGAAAAGAGAGAGAGAAAAAGATGAGACAATGAAAGAGGAGCAGAAATAAAGATGGGAAAAAAGAAAATTTAGGGCCCTTGGGAGAACTGGGATTTTGAATTGTGATTTTTGTGCCTTGGTATGGTAGATTTTTGTTAGATGGTGCATATAGCTTGTAGTTGCCCAGGAGAAGTTCTTTGTAACTTGAATCACTTTAATAGTCTGATTTTCATCATAAACAGTCATGGAGTTTTGATGTTACCAGTCCTAACCCAGAAAGATGCAGGTGCATAAATAAGAAACAAGCTCTATGCATACAAGGTAACAAGAACAGTGATTTCATCTACCTCATGTGCCTTACGGAAGAAGATCCTTTAGGAGAAAATATCCCTAGGGACCAGGCAAAGATGGCATTCTATACTCTGCTGGCAGAATGACTTTGAGCTCTCCAGATGATTTTAGAAGCTTTGCAGTAGCAACTGCATGACAATTTCAGATAAGTATAAAACTGTGGTATTTTACTTACTTAAGTACTGAATGTCACACTCAGTAAAGCAAATCTGCTCTATTCATACTGCTGTCTAATTCAATACATTTTTGCAGGATTTTTAGCTTTTCTGTACAGGATATTGCATTGACATATATATCAATAGGGTAAATCAATATACCATTTCCTTATCACACCACAAAGATTTTCAAAGGTAAACTAGAAGGGTTTTGTACATTGGTAGGGGAAAACTAAGAATGAGGCTTATGTAAGTTGACACGATCTGATGTTGTGGAAGATGTGCATATTGTTTGTGTGTTGCATTGAAATGATTGAAAAATAAAATGGTATCATCAACATTGCAATTTTGTTAGGTTTCAGAGTCAACAGGTGCTGGTAGTACTTCTACACACATTCAGATCTCTATTTGTTCATGTTTCTTTGTGAGGGTGAAATTACTGCCTAAAAGTAAAAACTTAGAATCTGAAGTATAGATCAGCAGGAAAAGGTGAATTGCTTAATCATCTGTGGGATAACCTGATACATAGAGAAATTTTATACAATCCAAAGGAGTGAATCCTGTGCTACATCTTGATCATGGACTGGAAGAAGACAACTCTCTAAGTACTTAAATATGAAATATCTAAGCTTAAATTCATATCTTTCAGTGGGAGAATCATTATTCTAATGTAATTTATGAGATTGGTTTTCTTTTCTGAGGTAACAGGAATATCTCCTCTGATAACCATAGGACAATACCAATGTGATATGGAATCAGCATAAAATCTCAATTTTGTCTCCTGCTAGTATTGTAAAATTTAGATGTGTTTGTGAAATTTTGTGTAACAACCTGATTACTAAGGTTTTACTATGAAGTAATTTGTGAAGGCTGCCTCCCTACAGGTCCAAATTCTGATTCTACTGAATGAAAATAATGACATTAAGACCCATAATATGGTGGTTTGTGGCAGAATGAAGACTGTTTGGAGGGAGTGTTATATTTTTTTCATTATCAGTTGCATCTTTTTCTTTTCAGCTATTAAATTTTGTTCAGCAAGATTGTTCTTGGTATAATTGCTGACAGCTAAGCTTTCACTTCATAAAGATCTGATAAATGATGGACTTTCACATACCATACCTGAGAATTTGAATATTATCAGTTGGTTTATTGAATTTCCTTAAAAAGTTATATTTTTTTTCTTGATAGTATGGTTTATGATCTAGATGCAGCTTTATTATGCTCAGACTGTGAGTTTATTAGTTTCAAAAATGTAAGACTATTTTTCTCACAGGCAGTATTTTTACTTTAATGATTTTATTCTCAAAGCTGTATCTTTAATGTAAGTTGTTTCAGTGAGTAAGAAAAAAGTCTACTTTTGATTTCTTATTTTTATGCTTACTGAGAGATAAACACAAGTAATTTAATGTCATATTGTAGAACTGTATCTAAAAATTTTAATATGAACTGTTTCTTGAAATGTATTCTTTTATTAATGTTGATGCATTTAAAATATTTTCTTACATCTCAGAAGGATTTATGTATTCTTTTGATTGCTGAAAATCTAATAATATTAAATTTGATCCATCTTATTTTTCAAAGCATTGAGTACTAAGGAAAGGTGGCCCAGCATCTCCCTGGTTCTGATACAAATGTGAGACATATTGAATTCATTCAGGAAGACCATGAGGAAGTTATTCATATCCAGGTCATCTGCTGAGATTAGTCCTATGCTTTGGTGTGAGCATTGGCTTTGAGTGAGCTTTGGCACAGAGTTTGAGAAGGGATGCCAGGGTGCATCATGCCTTTGAGCAGACGTGCACAGAAGGGCCAGGGTAGAGCTGGACTTACAAGTTTAATGCACTCCAGCATTTATCCTGTAATGCTGTTCAGTGTAGTTCCATTTGCCAGTGAGCTGCAGGTTCCCTGCCAGCACTGGACACCAGGTGAGCCAAGGACCACTTGGACAGGCGTTACATCCAAGTGAGGGTGCTGGGGAGCACATGCAGGTTCCCCTTGTCAGAACTGCTGAGCAGCCAAGGAGCCACAGAGCAGTTTTGTGTTTTACCCATGCTTTCCTAAACAATGGAACTACAGCTGAGGAGATCCGCTAAACAGTGCTTATTTGAGAATCCCTTTTTCCCATCAGTTGTAAAGTGGGGGATTAGAGCATTCTCACCTTCATGGGGCACTGGGAGACACTAAGAACTGAATTACCTGCTGTGTTGTGGAAAATGTGTAAGAAACAAAATGGAAGCAAACTGTGGAAAGCCTATTTTAACCAGTACATTTACAGTTGTAAATTTGTATGAGGCTTGAAGGCCTTGAGATGTGGAATTCCTATTTTCCTTCTGATGTTTCTCTTGTTGTTTTCTCTTTTTTTAAAACAATATTGTACAACATAGTTTTTCACTTGGTTTGTGGTTTATTTTCTTTTTTTTTTTTATAAGGGGATAATAAGGTTGCCTTTGTTTTACTTACCTTTATTTTAAATAAAATTTTATTTTAAGAAGGCTATTTTACAATGTTTACAGTGCACTTCAATTTTTTATTGTGTCATGCCCTTCCAGTCCCTTGGTGGGATGAGAGGTGAACGTATTTATTATATAATTTATAATTAATTTATGATGAATCACATATGATGAATACTGCTTATTAAATATTAAAGCCTTGTCTACAGTCATGGCAGTACTATGGCAGCAGCACTCCTGCCTGTTCATGTGGTACTACTGAGCAAACTCATTGACTTAGTTAGTGATGTCAGCACTCAGTCAGTTGTAAGAACCCTGCCTAGACAAACGGTGTTAAGGACAATTGCCTCTCTTTTCAGAGTAGGTGTGCTGTTGCCGCCTTCCCCCTGCCCCTTGTGCACCAGAAGTTGGAGATGTAATGAGAGTAGAACCTCTGCAAAGTGTAATTGCAAACAGAGAAAGTGCTGCTAGTTCCCCAGCTCCATAGGGACTATTATAAGTCCTGGTTCCTTGCTGACAGACCCCTCACTGATAGAAAGCTGAGCAGAGTTGGAGAATAACCTAACAGAAGGTAATGGCCTGAATCTGAAAAAGTGGAAAATCTAGGCCAAATTTTGACAGTCCATTTTTATTAGTGAGGACTGGAATATTGCCAGGGGAATAACTTACCTGCAGAAGTCATTACAGTGTCTGGAACTAATCAACTCCCAAATAAGGACATTAAAACAGAGTTAAAAAATGGTGAGAGGATTGCGTGCTGCCAGTTTAGGGCAGTTGGTCTTAATGAAGGTATTTTTCCAAGTTCATACAATGAATTGCTGAATCAAAAATAGTAGAGAAATCAGAAATAGACAGAGCTCTCTTGACTCCTCTGAAATCAGGGGAATCCCCCCAGTCAAAAATATATTATTATAAGGCAGAAAAGGAAAAGCAGTCTTCTACCAATTTTTGTGCTCTGCTTTGCCTTCCTTGGAGTGTTGACCTATGTGTCTCAGTGAATGCAACGTACAGTGAGATAAAAATGCTGTCACTGTGTGATGCAACAGAGCTTAACCCTGAAATCCTTGCTTCACTGTATTTACTGCCAGCCCAGCAGGCAGATTTTCTTGTGCATTTTATTGACTCTCAGATGGCTGTTATAGCAGGTAGATTAGAAGGGGCACGAGAGATGTGAGAATTTCAGTCAGAGAATACAGCATGAATAATTTCATATAGGATGCCGTGTAAGACCACATGCATGCACATGAAAGTGTGTGCTGTTTTCCTGAGATGCCTGCACCCTGTAGAAAGTAATCTAGAAGCAGCAGGCAGAGAATTTGAGCACTGAAATAATAAAAAAATAGAAGGATCATCTGCAGTGAATATCTGTGTGACAGGAATGTAATCCTAAGTGATTCCAATTAGTACAATGAAAAAGGAAAGGAGCGTAGTTAATTTTGGCTTGATGGTCCTATATAGCCAACTTGTACTAAATGAAGTTTATGTGATCAAATATTGAAAAATCCTTACGGTGAAGATAACAGAAATCTGTGGTTCTTTGGATAGCTGTGTGGAAAAATGAATACTAAAGCACAGGCATATTACTTCAGAACTTCTTATGTATTTTCTGACAACTCAAGCTATAAAAATTGCAAAAAAATATCATTCTAATGAATATTTGACTTTGGTTTTGTTCTTTTCCCAAAGGTTTCATAGGAAAATTTAGTGATATAACAAATTATCAGGAGCTTGTTTTAATATTAATAAAATCACACACAAAGACAAAATTCTTAGCCCTTAAAATTATGTAAATAAAATTGATTTACAAGATTTTATTTTAATGGAGAATGGTATCTTCATTGGTATTGAGCCTGATATCACTTTATACATACAGCTGTGAAGAGTAAAAACAAAAATACCATAACAGTATGTGGAAATTACCAAAGGAAAAATTATGTTTAGTAACATAGTGTTTTATTTTGTGTATGAGGAACTCAAACAGGAGAAACCCTGTCTTTGGTCTTAGGGAAGACAGCAGCACTAGGATTGTTATGCATTTGAAGGAAAGAGTTTTCACTGAATCTCACATGTGTAGTACATTTCTCTCTTTTCATTTAACTCATATGAGTAAATTGTAGCTAAAAAATTTAGTGACTTCATCTCTTTATACGTGTTACTATGCAATTGTTGGAATTCTCACTGATTATAGGTCCACTTATTCTCATTATTCAATGACAGTGCTCATTAAAATGCCAAACATATTTTAATAGAATTCACTTTTTAAGATGTCAGCAAGTTTGTATGTTTTTATTAGTTCCAAATCAGATATTTCAATAGACCATTTGTAAGTATTCCCAGAGCAATGTCCATTTCTGAATTTTTGAGACCACACAAAGATATTACAAATTAATCAGTTTTTCAGATTTCTGCAAAATAACTCTGCACATTTATTGTTTAATCCAATTCTAAAATGCTGTTATGATTGACACCTTGCTGTAGAGATAAAGTCAATTGAATAATATGTAGCAGTCAATTTTATTTGTACCTTAATGTGGTGAAGGTGGTTTTTTTTCACATTTCCATTATTTATAAGTTGTTCTCCTTGGAGAATATATAAAAGAATTTGTTTTAAATGAGCTGATAATATCCTCTTTAAAATTTATGACAGAATCATATCCTTTTTCCTCATAGCACAAGGGTGTGCTACGAAACTGTTTCTGAATTATCTTGCTGTTCATAGGACAAATATTGGAAAAGATAATCTTGTTAAGGTTTACTTAGCATGGAATTTCAACCACTCATCAGAAAAAAAATAGCAAAACAAGAGGTATTGTACCAACCAGGAAACCTGGTGCCATTGCCAGGGTTTTCTTCATAGGGGACCACAGTATTTTTGCGGCTACATTTTATACTTGCTGTCATTCTTACAACTTCCAAAATCAATGTAGGCTTGATCATGCCATCAGCACTGAAAAACTGTGAATCAATGGAACCCTTCGCCTAGAGGAAATGGGGGACTGGGCTGTAGTTTTGAAAACATCTTGGTACCTTCTTACAACTGATAGGATGTTTTTACTTTTCTTCCTCGCTTTCAAATCTGTATTGCAGACTTCAGCAAAATCTAGTAGAGCTGGACTGTGTTCTATGCTTAGCAAGTCATTAGTGCCCAGCATTTCGTTCGATTGTTGGATATTGATCATCTCAATAAATGCTGGAAATCCTTGGTTTCACAGAATTTTGCTCATCTTCCACATGCAATTTAAAAAACAAGCTGTCATTTGGAAGCATACTAGTTTTCAGTTTTCATAGTGCCTTTTTATTGTGCATAGTAGAGCCTTTGCTGCCTCAGTAACCGACAAAAGAAAATACTTTATTAAGATAGAAAGTAGACGTGACTTGATTGTTTTTCAGATAATTTTTGCTTCCAGAAATTGCAATAGCTTATGCTCACCTAAGCATAAAAAATGCAGTTCCCACATGCCCAGAGTACTCATGTACTCTATGTAAATTGCTGCATAATGCAACCCACATTAGCTGGGTTGATGATAGCTTCAGTTTCACTGCTGTCAGATTTCTGTAACTCTTTGAATGAGTTGGCTGGTCTGAATGAACGTTAGCATAATTTATGCAGCTGATAAGCGATTTGAGTGCTTGAGTTATTGATAAAGCACTTTAACATCTCATTTTCAGCTTCATGTTATGTGACATCAGAGTAGAAGGTAATGTGGCAGTCCCCAGGCTTGATATTAAAGTCAATCTGTTCTTTGTATTTCAGAGGCCAGAGGAAACACAGTGCTGCCTGACACAAGCCCAGCAGACCAGCACCAACCCAGTCAGTCCCATCCTACATTCCCTGTTGGGCCTCAGGTCAGTATTTTTCCTTTTGCCTAATCAAGACATGCAATTTGATGAAAAATAAGTAAATGTGATTGATCATCTTTGATCTGTGTAATGTAAAAAATGGCTAACACTAACAGTGGCTGAATTCAGTGTTACAAAAAGGGAGCATGTATGTATCACATATATTTTGAAAGTCATGTTTGGCAAGATTAGATTTTGTATGTTTTTCTAAAATAAAACTTAAGCAGTTTTGCATTTTTAAGAGGTTAAATTATTTGAATTTCTTATGTAAATTACTTTTGAAATTAATGTAATAATTTAATATTAAAAAGCTTGTGCCATTTTAATGCAGAACTATTGTCTCTGACAGTTCTGTTTGTCACACAGAGATCCTGCATTAGTAAAGGTATTTCATTGTCTTTTATGCCAGATGTTTATTTTCTTTAGAGCAGAATGCAGGTATACTAGTATGGTAGTCTATAAGATTTTAAAATATTTCCCATCTCACTTCACAATTTTATTCAAGTTCAGTCATATTCTAAGAAGACACTCAGTAGTCTTCCACTTCCCAGGACACAAAGCTTCTGGTAGTTGTTACTGTTGTGTTTTCCATTATTACCAATCAGTATACAACCAGGAACATTTGGGAATTGTTTGCATTCAGGTACTTGTTGACTAAGTTTAGTTAGGTCTTCTTTCACTCATAAATTATCTTTGGTGCATGTGTAATGAATTTTCCAGTCTAGATTCAGCTGGGATAACTACCATGTTGTGTGACTGAGGCTTACAGTTTCAGTCTGTCATGTTTGCCATACCTTTCTGTGTTGGTGAAAATGTATGCTTTAAGATATTGGAAGCAGTGCATGTCTGTAATGGAACACGAAAAGATCCCAAGCCAGAAGAGTTGTGAGTGTGCAATACTGAGCTATACACAATAAAATGGTTTTGTGTCTGTGGTTTTTTACAGCCACTACTGACAGCCCAACAGTTAGCCTCAGCAGTAGCGGGGGTGATGCCAGGAGGCACTCCAGCCCTGAATCAGCCAATCCTTATTCCTTTCAACATGGCTGGGCAGCTGGGGGGCCAACAAGGGCTCGTCCTAACTCTACCTACAGCAAATCTCACCAACATTCAAGGACTGGTAGCAGCAGCTGCAGCAGGAGGCATCATGACTTTGCCATTGCAAAATCTACAAGGTAAGTCATGTTGATAATTTTACTAACAGGTTCTTTCACCTGGTTGTTTCATGCCATCTCTCTCTTTTAAGCTGAGTGATCTGTTTTTCAAATTAAATATTGCTCTCCATGACTGTTGACAATTAATACCTGGATTGTTTTTGAATGCTTAAAAGATACCTAAGGGATATTTACATTTTTATAAAAACATATTGGAGGTTGGGTCTTACATTCTATGGGTCAGTAATGTAAACCACTTGAATGAATCATTAGGCTTTTCTGTAATCAGTGATTCTCTACTCACAGATCACTTTATAATTGCAAATAATAGAATCACAGAATATTAAGAGTTTGGAATGGATCTTAAAGATCACCTAGTCCCAACCCCACCTGCCATGGGCAGGGAAACTTTCCCCTAGACCAGGTTAATCAATTTCTTATCAAACATGGCTTTGAACACTGCCAGGGTTGCAGCATCCACAGCCTCTCTGGGCAATCTGTTCCAGTTTCTTATCACCCCCACAGTGAAAAATTTCTTAATAATACCTAACCTAAATTTCCTCTCTTTCAATTTGTACCTATCCTATCACTGCTCTCCAGCTTCCCTGTAGGCCTCCTTCAGATAATGGAAGCTTGCCATAAGGAGTCCATGTAACCTTCTCTTCTCCAGGCTGAACAGCCCCAGCTTTTTCAGCCTCTCCTCATAGGGAAGGTGCTCCAGTCCTCTTATCAACCTTGTAGCCCTCCTCTGGACTTGCTCCAACAGTTCCATGTCTTCCTTATGTTGGGGACACCAGAACTGTATGCAGCACTCCAGCTGGGATCAGACATGAGCAGAGCAGAGGGGCAGAATCACCTGCTATCACCAGCTGGCTGTGCTCCTTGTGATGCAGCCCAGGATTTGACTGGTAAAGCGCTAATGCCAAGCATCTGGGCTGTGAGCACGCTGTGAGCATGTTGAGTTTTTCATCACCTGTCACCCACAAGTCTTTCTCTGCAGGGCTGCTCTCAAGCACTTCTCCACCCAACCCATAAGTGTGTCTGGGATTGCCCCAACCCAGGTGGAGGACCTTGCACTTTGCTTTGTTGAATTCATGGTGTTTGCATTAGCCCACCTCTAAGCCTGTCAAAGTCAATCTGGATGGCATTATGCCTTCCCTCCAAGCAAGTTGACTGCAAGATACAACTTGTTTCACCACTGCTGATTAAAACACCTGAATGAATAGGGACAGGAAAAGTACAGTGTTGCATGAAAGTAACTTTAAAAAAACTTTTACAATAAAATCAGAGTTTTTTCATCTGTCATCTGTGCCCCAGATATATGTTTTCATTCTCGCTGTGGGAGGTCTGCTTTATCAATAAAGTCCTGCCATCCTCTTTCAAGCTGTTGAGAAAGTTGCATGACTCCAAAGTAACAACCAAAAGTTAATCTTTGGATATATTGTCCCTATTGTCTGAGCTGTACCATGTTTGCCACAGTTCTGCCCTGAGAGATCGGCTACATTTTCCTGGTGGTCTAAAATCTGACTGAAAGGAGTTCTGTAAGATCTCTTTCCTTCCCTAATATTCTCTTCTGTTCAATCAATGTGTCTAACACTGATAGGAACAGTACTCAATCCAAATATATATGCTATAGAATACAGATGTATTTATTTACTACTCTTAACTATGTTGATGCTTCTCAGAATGCAGTTGCTGCTGAACAGAACTGAACAAAATATATCAAAATAATTGTTAGTCGATATCTTACATAGTAATAGATATTCTTAGGATATAGAATTCTATAGTTTTAATGGAAGAGGATAGTAAAGGAAGTGATTGTCCAGTGTGAAAGTGATAAAGGTGTGAGCAGGAAGTGTCGAAAGCAAACTTTAACTCTTCAGATTGATTGATTGATTGTTATTTCTTTCCTATAAAAAGGGTAGGAAAAGTTTTCCTTCAACAAAATGGTAATTTTTGTAAGTTAATCTTCTGCACTGTGCCCTAAATACCTTTTAGTTATCAAACTCTGGTGGCTGCTGATTACCAGATGCATTGTTTGAAGCACCAGATCCTACAGGTTGTCAAACAGAGAAAATGAAGAGACTGCTTTTGTGTTGAACAAACTCCCTTACAAAGTGCATGCATAGTACTTTCACCTGTTGGAGCAACTGCTTGCCTTTACCTTGTGCATGTTTTAAAGTTTAATGTCAACAGACCTCTCTTATCATAGTTGTAAATGGTTTTCACTTTAATGTTTAAAATAATGTCTCTCTCATACCATTAAGCTGCACCAAAGAACCTGTCATTCATAAATCATAGATGAAAAGGACACACTAATGCACAAATTTTGCTTGTTTAAAATTTGAGAGTGCATGTAAAGTAGGAAACTGGAGATTAAAAAAATAATGCAAGAACAGGAGCGGGTAAAAGTAGATACAACAAAGTGAAGGGGAAGTAGCTTTCTAGCGTAGGTGGATGATGAAATCTTAATGAAGAAACAGGCATTATAAAAATGTATCCTTCCACTCCGGAGTGCTCCAGGTTATAGTTGCTGGGTATGTAGTATTATAAATAAACATAAGCTTGTGCAGTTCTTACGTCATTTATTCACCCCATGTTGCAAAGCTGGAGGGTAGGAATTAAGCCAGGCAACCTTTGCTCTTTGGTTTAGCCATGGATGTCTAATTGCTAGCTAAAAGGTGTAACTCTGCTGCCAAATAAATTTTGCAAGCAATGACCTTACCAAATGAAAAGGTTTCCTTTATAATCTTTACTGGTAGATAGGAGCATGGGATCAAACAGGGACTTGCAGGAGCACCAGGTGCAGTTCCCTGCCTATGAACACAATTATACTTTCCATAAAGTATCTGAAAAGAACAGAACTCTTGAATTCATTTAGTTGTGTAACTGTTTGTTGTCTTCTCTACCCTTCCCTCCTGACCTTCTAAGCAAAGCTACTGCCTACTCTCAGTATTTGGAAATAAAACTGATACACATGGCAGCAAAGTAACCTGGTCAAGATAGTTCCTACTGTCCTGAATTACAGCTGTAAACTCCCATTGCTTCCTCTATAGCCCACCACCCAATGCATGCATGAATAAAGATAGGAATCAGGTGAGAGTGTTGTGCGGTATTATCAGTCCCATTGACCCAAACATTGACTTTTAGTCCCTGTTTTTTTTTTTTAAATAATCATAGAACACGTATTCTGTTTTGTAGTCAGCACTTTTATGAGTATACTCATAAAAACCCATACTTCAACACCATTTTGGTAATTCTTTCCCTTTGGCTGAAATCAGACCATAATCATCAGCTTCCACCTCTTAAACCTCGCTGTGTCATGGTCAGCTTAGCTAATGGGAGGACATGTTCCCATGCTGTTTTCCAACCTGTCTTATTACTCCTGTTATTGCCATGTCTGCTGTCCCTGAATTTTCAGTGAAATCAAGCATAGATGTCCACAGCTCCTGTGAGCTGGGTCTTCTCCTGTCTTTCTTCTCTCATAAGTAAACTTCTAAAGCTCTTCATCACAGACTACCCCAGCCAGGTAACTCAAATACACCCTGAAATCTTTTTGAATAATATGTGAATTCAGAAAAGTTCTGATCTGACAGAGTACTCAAATTCATACTGAATGTTGATCAAGGGAGTAATTCCACTATATTTTGTGGGATCCACATACATGTTTAACTGATTTTCTTCACAGAAGCTTCCAGGTCTCATTCAGGGTGATAAGTACGAGACTTCAGGGTGACTGGATAAAACAATGAAAATCCTTTTTTGTGGAAAGAGAAAAGAGCATTCAGTGATATGAAACATAGAGGAGATATGTTAAGTATTTAAAATGAGAAAACAAGAGTTTTTGTTTTTTTTTTAATGGAGCAATTAAGGATATGGAAACTACTCACACAGAATAACTTAGTGAAATTGCCTATTCTTCACTTGCCAATTATGTATAAATACAATTTTTTCTCCAAATGTGTTTGTGTTAAATTGTTCAGTGGCTGTATGGTCCTGATCCACCACTAAAGTGATAGGAATTTCATTACTGTAGGTGGAAAAAGGGTTTAGACCAAACCCCTTCTAAAACTTGTTTTCTTCATACATACTTTATTATTTTCTGTTCATTACACCCTGTCACTTGCCATACACACTGCTATATCATGTCTGTTCCCTGAGCAAATACCTCAAATGTGTGTGAACAGAAGGAAGGAAGGTGAATGTGTAAATTCTTGCTGTGAAACTTAGGAAAATGACTTTCATATGCACAACTAATATGCAAAGAATACAATTTACTGAAATGGAAGAGAGTTGGTGGCAAAATAAAACTATCTGCCTTAGTGAAAACAGAAATCCCTGAACATAACACAGGCTTACCTGTAGAAATTTGGTTTTCTACCAACAGTTCTTTGAAGAAAACAGTAAAATCATCAGCAATAACTTTTTACTCTAATCCACTAAAAGCACTGAACATAAAAGTTTAAAATCTATCCATGAAAACTGTTGTCCCAAGAAATTTACACACCTGTTTTCTGCTCACCATGTCCTAGAATTACAGGTGGAACACAGCCATGCTTTCCTAAAATTTTGGATGTGTTACAATAACAATGGTGAAGTTGTGAGAAGGGAAAAAGTGAGACAGGTACCCTACAAGACAGTGTGTTTCCTGTCTTCTGCTCTTAGTCCATTGCTTCTTGGCCTGTCTGTTGACTTAATGCAGAAAGTAGTCTGACAGCTTCCCTTTTAATCATGCAAACTGCTGGTCATAAGTACTCATCTTACTGCCTTCAGGAAACTTTTCTATGGGCTGAAGAGTTTCAGTTTTTGCACCTCTTTTTCCAGGTCAGCGTTCTCTAGGTTCTGGGAGGAGTGTGTTCTATTTTTTAATTTTAGTTATCCTTCTCAAGAGTCTCTCCAAAGGACTAGTAGTTGCTTAAATCTCAGAGTATTCAGTAATGCCTGGAAGATGATATTCATGAAAGGACATTCTCTCCTTAAGCCCATCTGATTTTTATGTCTCAATGTAATATTTCTGTATTGCAGAATGAAAAGATATCTTTTGAGTGGGGGGGCTGAGTTTGTTCTGACTTGTTTTCTTTATGCAATTTTAACCCTGTGAATTTCCTGTTGAAATAACTGAGAAATGGGAAAGTATTCCAGTCCTGGGTAGTGGCTAACAGCTGTCCTCTCATTTTCTTATATTTTCCATGACAACCAAAGCAGTTTGAAATTAGTAAATGGCAGTGTTGTCTGTCAGCTCACTGCTTGCCACTCACACACCATGGATAACAATTTGGGAGTCCCTCTGCAAAGGGCTGGTCCAAGTATATTTTATCACATAACAATGGCACAAGAGTGTTTTAGATATGTGCACCATTACTGAGCTAGAATGACACTTGAACCTTGAAAGAAATCAACAAGATGGAGATTGTAGTCTCATGGCACTGAAACTTTGTGTATTTTATTTGCACTACCCATTGTACTGCTCTTAAAGTGGATGTCAATAATTTATTTACAAGTCAAAGTTTCTCAGTCTTGAGTTGTGAAAGAAATGAGAACAAACTATCTCTCTAAATCACTAGTGAAAGGCTTCAGTGCTGAAAAGAAGCCTTGCATAGCTGAAAATGTGAAATCATTAAATTACATTATTTAAACAGCAGCAGGTCATATTTTAACAGCAACACAATGAAGGGGAAATGTATTAAACATCTTGAGAGATAGGAGACAGCCATTAAAATGCACTGATATGGGTTACAGTTGACACAGATAATGGTAAAAAAAATTAGAAAGGCTTTTTTATATGGAAATCAGTCAAAAAGGATGTTAGGTAAAGATAATAGTAACAAAAAGAAAAAAAACTATTGTTTACATTTATTAGATCTTGTTTTATCTGAACAAAGATTTGTATCATTAATTGTGCAACTGATAAGGTAAACATGCTCTGTCTCCAAGCTTCCATATACACACATTTGAAAAACAGAAATCAGAGACATGAAAAACAAAAAAGAGACAGAAAAGAAGTAAACTACAAACCTCAAGTGCTTACTGATCTAGAATCCAAATTCCAGTTTCTTAGAACATTTTTCCCTTTTAACTAAAGTGATGCAGTCCCTATTCATTTGTATTCCCCTTCAAGTAACATGAAATAGCTTTCAGTGTCTACAGAAAGGCAGTGTTTCACTGATGTATTTTAATGAGCACCAATGTCAGTAATAATCAAAATGATGTTTTACTTAGAGGAATAGTTTATTCCCAGGTACTTTTGCAGTGTACTAACATAACCAGAACAAGAATGACAAGAACCAAGAAGAAGAGCTGCACTCTTAGCAATTGCTGTGAAGCCCTCAAACCAAATATACCTCCCCTATCACTGTATAAATGCTGCACAAAATGCAGTCACTGTGAAGGGCTCACTTACACAAAGAAGGGGTTAGTCAACCCCGAAGACAAACCTCCCTAGCTTAGTACATGGAAAGAAATAAGAGAGATGTGAGCATCCATAAGCATATTGTGGCATGCACAGAGCATCTATGGATCAGTAGCCACTACAGCAGGTTTCCTCAGGCTATCAGCTGTATCCCATCCAAACTGTTGTAGGATAACTGAAGTAATATGCAGAGATCCCTGAAGATGGGATGGGTTGTCTCTGTCTGGTCTCTCGGGAAATGTATTTTTAGGAAAGCCTAACGTTTGCTTTTGCAAGAAAGGGTGAACTTACTTTTCTGAAGATAGTACAGCAAGAGTCATACTGGGTTATTTGTTTATTTGTTTGGGGTTTTTTCCACATAATACAAGGCTTCTCCTGTGTTAATGCATTGGCTCCATGTTAATTGCTCATCTTGTTCAGTAGAAAATTACTGCCTTCACAGAGGGAATGTGAAAGGTTCAGATCTTTATTAGTTACTAGTTGTTTATTGATCATTCACAGAGTGTTAGCTATTTGTTGTTTGGTTTTTCTGCCCCATAAGTTAAAGGCCTACCATCGGAGGCATTAAAATGCAGTAGTCTTAATGTTTGTGTGCTCTGTTGTTGAATTCCACCCAAAACAGACCTCAGACATGCTTATTTTTTTGCTACGGGTTGTTATGGAACAACATCAATGAGAAGTAATTATGTGATGCAGATCAAATTCTGAGATCAAAGTGTTCACACCTACTTAAACATTTCAGGCCAAGTTTTGACAGAGTCTAAATTTCCAGATTTCTGTGCCAAGAATCAGATGGGAAAGACTGAGATAGTCAGCACCTCCCAAACCTCCCCAGAGTGCCCACCAAAAACTTATTGGTTAACTATCCTCTAGTAGGCATGACCACTAAGATAGGAGTTGTTGTGTGACTGGTATGTGAGACCTGGTTGTTGAGGAATGTGCACCTTTGCTGAGCCCTAAGTCAGACTGATACTGCTCCTGGCAGGAATACTCTGCATGCAGGATTATAAATGAAAATTTCCATCAACCAGAACATGGATGAATTTTAATACTGCTTTAAAAGTGTATCCATGCACCTGTTTCCAGAAGCCTTTAATCTTCCTCTTGAATTTAGACCGTGACAATTTAAATTAATGTAGAGAAAACTCATTCCAATAATGTGAAGCACTTAACTTACTGTAATCTTACAAAAGCCAAGAAATTTCAAATGCTAGTGAAAAATCTAGCTAGTGTTTGTAATTTTGTTCCTCGCCTCTGCATTTTAGCACACAGGCTACATGCAGTACTGGATCATGTGCAAATAGGTAGGTATGTCTAGATCACATACAAACAGATGGTTACATTTATATGGTATATGCACATATGATTCTCATGCTGATCCAAGACCCTCTACTGAAATAGAGTGAGTTGTAGAAGGATTACCAGGATGGATTTCCAGCTTTCACTCTTAATTTCCTTGCCCTAGTGGATTTAAGTCAGACATTTATAGTATTTGTGGTTTAATTTCCTTTGTTTTTCCATGGTCTTTGTATTAATAAAATCCCTATGATTCATGTTTTAAGAACTCCCTGGATATAGACTTGTGTTCCTGATTCACCAGTGAGATTCTAATCAAGCACATATATATTTAGGGACTCATAAAAACAACAAAGTCTTTATTGACCAACTGAGTTTACAGGCATTTTTAACAGTGTGAATTTTGAATGTATGGAACATACAAGTTAACTTCCTGAGAGCTCAGTTTTTTAAATTAAATTTCTTTAATGTCTATATGGTTCTGTACCACAGAGCCATTCACTTCCTCTTTATGGAGACCTCCTATTCTTTCTTTCTTTTTTAATTTTTTTTTGGTCATGGAAAGTTGTGAAGGTATCCTAAGATTTTCTCATTAAAATCTAAAAGTTTATTCATCTTGAAACATTTTATAGCATTTTTTCTCTTTTTTTTTAATTTGAGAAAAAAACTCTGTCTGCCACTGAGATTGCTCTATATATGGGAACAGAATATATCTGGTGACATCAAAAATTAAAAAAGTGAAACTGCCTTCAGTTTTTTCATCTCCAGACCTCTATGCAATCTTATGTCCTCTGGGTAGAAAGCTGTCCTCATGGAGAGCTTCAGGCCTCCATCTCATTTTGCTGCTAATCCCTGAAGCTGCTTTCATTCCTTGAATGTTTTGTCTTTGCAAGTTTCTTACTGTGACAGATGTAGCAGAGAGCATGTGAGACCTGTGTTCAGCTCTGTGCTTTGGCCCAGGTGTCCCAGGTGATGGAAGACAATTCATCCATGCTTTTTGCAAGTCCTCCCACCTGTAAACAAATGTGTGGACAGTTAGCAGTTATGCTTTCCTGTGAAGTGACTTGAATCACTACTGTTATATGCCTTGAGTTCCTCAGGCATACAGCTGGATCTTTGCTAAATGTTCTAAATTCTTAAGTCTTGTTCTTTTATATTCATAGACATAAAAGAGTCTGGGCTCTTTTTTTCAGTAGCTGTAAAAATAAGGTGAATTTTCCTTATTTGGGACCTACAGTGATGTTTTTCAGCTCACAGAAAGCTTGGAGGTTTCCACCAAAGTTAATAAGATACAATGCCATATGGGCTTTTAGATTATTGCCTGCTATATTTTTATTTATTTATTTATTACTTATTTATTTTTACATGAGTATTGCTTTTAAACTTAATAATCTGTAGACTTGACATATCTTAGACTCATTTTCACTTGGTTGTGTTTCGATATGATAAACTCTGTCATGATGAAAATAAATCTCCACCATAAAGACAAGGTACTCATCTCACTTCCAATGATTAATTCCATTTAAGTAAATGGTGATGCTTCAGATTTACAGTATCTTTTCCTTTCTGTTTCTCGGATCCCATTTCAGTTTCTTGTACCTTTCCTCATCCAGAGCTGGTCTGTCCATCCTTTATAGTTCAACTTGGTTTCTTAAACTATTAACAACCTAAGTATTCAAGAATATATTCTGTACTGTATAGCTGATTTCCTATTACATCAACAGTAATAACTGAAGAAGAGGTAAACTTCTGGAGGTGATAAAAATGTTGTAATTTTCCCATTATATTGGGCTTCTGTGTTTTAGAAGATGTAGTTCTAATAGGACATGAATCCTGTCTAAAAGGAAAAGAAATTATAGTAGGACATTTTGAGGAAATTCACTTATTGGCAGCCTGAAAGTTGTTTCTTTTATCTTTGCTATTTAGAAAAGGATAAAACCTCTCAAGAACAAATATTGTACCTGTTTTGCAAAAACTTTTAAGTCTAACATCTGAACAGAGTGATCACTTTCAGATTTTCTGTTCAAGATTCTAGCTTTTCTTTTCCCAAAGCAGTGCTTCTGAATTGTAAAAGAAAACCATGTTCCCCTCTCAACACTGCAGCATCTTTAAAAAATACTCAGTCCCAGATTCCCCAACCCCCAACCTTACTGATAACCAAATCAGTTCTTTAAATATTAGTTTTACCCTACTTTAGCAGGAGTGGTTCTTCGTGTTACAATTATCTATATGAGCACCTTGGCCTGTTGTAACCAAAATTAAAAACACGTACTCTGTGCTCAATTTCTCAAAAGAATAACATTGGTTCTAAGTGTAAGACTTATTAAGTGTATCTTTATGCATTTATGTTCCCATGAGTGCCATTATTTTAAAATTTCTTAGTGATATTTATATATTTTCAATGTTCAACATCAGATAATTTGAGTTTCCTGTGTTTGTAAGATAACTCACAAGGGAGAAAGTTGTACTAAATAAATAATAGAGATAAATTTTATACTTCCATATATTTCAAAGCTAATGCAGCTAACTTTCAGTGGAATGGTAACATGAAGACACAGTGCTATAATATGATTGATTTGTTTTGACAGCAGCCAAATAATTGAGAGTGAAAGGTGTCAGCACAGATGAAATATTGTATAAGCCGCATTCAGAAGGCAACCCCAGCAGCAATAGCAACTGGAGTTTTATTTCCTTTGATATCGCACTGTTACTCACTTCCAGTTTATTATAAAACCATGAAAGGTACGCAACTTTACATATGATGGAGGCTTTTATAGAGGGGATAGAAACAAAAGTTTGTCAGGTACTTCAACAATAGATACTGACAATGGAATTTATAATGGGTACAATATACAAGGGTAAATTATCATAATCTTTCCTCCTGATTTTCTCTCTTATTTTAAACCCTTTTTGCAGACTACTGCTTATCTGGCATCTTACCTCTAGCTTGGAGGGTAAGTGATTCCCTCCAGAGCAACCAGTCTATGGATTGCCTGGCAGGGAATTGATGCAAAAGCAATGCTGCTATTACCCTCCCCAGCAGTCAAACTTAATTTTAGTTCACCTCTTCTGCACTGCAAACTATAGAACTATACACTTTCTGGCTAACTGAGACAGGGTAAGGCTTATATATTTGCATCATGACATCCTATTGCACTGCAAGGAATACCAAGAACTCTGTCATCTTTTGAGCCTAGGAGTCTGCAAGTGTGCAAGTAACCTACTATGGAAGGTAGCCAAACAGACCAGCTGAAATAATGGCCAAAAGTAACATGACATGAAAATCACTTTTGGCCTTTCTTAAAAGAACATTGAAGAGACTAGAGCATGCTTGTAAAAACCCAAGCTATAAAGCTTTCTTTGTCCTAAAGCCCCATTGATTTTAGTAGGAGACAGACTCCAAGGTACAGTTGGAATTGAAATTTATATGTCCTGCCATTCATTTCAGAAATGCTCCATTAAGAAGACACAATTTGATGTGAATGACAAGGGTCCTCAGTAATGAGCTCTTGCTCATGCAAAACAAAACAAACTATGACAACCATCATGTTAACAAGATCAGGAACCCTTGTGGCTTTGTAATGTAGAATCTAATCTATATCTATACCTATACCTCTACCTATACAAATATAATTATCTTACTTGAAGAAAAGTAAGTAACAGAATGGGATGAGATTTCCAATACATACCAATTTATACACAGTCCCATTCTACTTGCATTCTCTTTGTTTCCTGATCTGGTAATGTCATAAATGGCATGGTGGAGATTAGAAACTGAGGCTGAGAAACCTAAACCCACTGTTATAAATTACAGGAAAAGCTTTCATTGAAATGGTGTGATGGGCAGGAAGTAAACCACTGTTCATAAAATATATCTTACTGTGGAGGAGGCTGCATCTACTGAAGTATTTTGGTTTAGAGAGGTAGAGTAGACTTGAAATGAATGTCTCTGTTTTCACCTTTTGCCTCAGGTTTGGCCTGTGCAGAAAAGATTTCTGCTGGAGTAGACTAAACTCGAAATTCCACTACAAGTGCATACAAAGTACATTCCAGAGCCAAGTTGAGATACAAAGTGCCAAACCAACAACTGGCCCTTTGGGCAGCTTCAAGACCCGTACATTCAGTGCAAGAAACCAAAGTAAATACAGTCCAAAGTAGAAACTCTGCAAGTAGAGGGTGTGAAAGGAACTTGAAACAAACTGCTTCCATCTAGTCATCCTCTCATACTGCAGCAAATCATTTGATAACATTGATGTAGACATGCTTCAGGAAGAAGTAATTGGTGGCTATTGTACATGTAATGAAAACAAATCCTCATTGCTTATGATTCAGAGCATATAATTTAGGTAGAGGCTTCTAGAACATATAATTTATGTAGAGGCTTCTCTTAGAGCACTGAGTGCCCAGGTTGCAGGACTGTGTGGCTTATGTAATAAATAGTTCTCTGCCATCAGCACCTGCAGTTAAATTTAGCATGGCAGGTCTGATTTTAGCCAGCAGCAGCTGTAAAGTTCTCTTTAGTAATTGAAGACAGAATGCTGAACATGGAATGCCTGCATGTTTGTGTGTGCATAAATCTATTGATAGGCACTGAAATAGGAAGAGGAAAGCATTGGCTTTCCAAGTGTTGTGTTTTCTGTACAGATGTTAGTCTTCTCATTGAGAAGTACTCAGAACTACATGAAAACGTGGGTGGGTAGAAACACTCTTGGGAGAGTGCATAGTATTCATGAGAAGCCTCTGCTTTCCTTTCCTTTCTTATATGCCTTCAGATATCTTCTTTTCCATGTTCCAGCTTGTACCTATGAGCACGTACATATACTTCTACAGTTCCTTTTAGGCTTCTTCAGCTAGCTCCTTCATCCAGGAGCCTCTGTCCAGTACGCTGGGGAGTAGAAACTCCTCCTGAGAAGGATTTCACAAAGTAGTGTATACAGGTAGAAGATCTAGTTAATAGAAAGATGCTCAAGTGTTTAGCATGCTTCCCGGCCACCATAATTGGGATTCCTCTTGATTATTAGAGGCATTTGTCAATCCATTGCTGATGGAACAAAAAGGCACTGAAAGAAATATGAGTGAGAATATCAAAAAAGAGACAAGTGAGGTAAAATCTAAAAAGCATAGCCTTCTTGCCCTTAGATAGCCAGGCAAATGGAAAAGAGAAAAAAAAAGTAAGCTATCCACTGAAATGAACCAGCTCACAGGCATTTCCCACACATTTTTGTGGGCCTTTTACTGGCTGGTCACATAACCCCACCAACTGCTTGTTTATTTAGTTGAAAATAAAATAGTTCGAAAGTTAAAAGACTATACAGGTTGTCTTCATAGTAATCTCTACTCCATAAAGTTTACAGTGACTATTACTTGATGGGATTTTGGAGACTTCAGCACTGTGGATAGTTTCCTTCTTAGATGATGGGTTTTCTCTAATCAGGAACTAAACATTTTTACACAGCCCTTTTTTTCTGAAGTGTTTCTATATCATTGTTAATAAGTAAATGGTCAGCTCTAAGTGATAATTGCGATATGCCAGCACAGAGCCAGCACAGAGGCCCTCAACTCTCAGTTTTAGTGAGGCAGATTCATTTTAGATGTGATGCTTGAGGCCCTGTTAACATTTGGGAATTTGGGTTTTAAAAAACCCTATGTGAAAACCCTCAAGGTTTGGCTGACTATAACCCGCAAATGGTTTGACAGGACCCTATTTACAGAGACTGCTCATGAGCCCTTCCCTTCCCCCATTTGAGTGGTCAGCACTGACATACAACATTATGAGAAAGAGCCCCACTTAACACAGAACTACTTTCAATTGTCATGAGCACTCAGCCTTATTTAAACTGACACCCTCTCCATCACCCCCAAGCTAGAATCCCAATGTCACAGTGCTTGAAGAACTTCAGATTCAAAGCCATACTGTCTGGCAAAGAGCTATGATAGAGTGATGCAAAACTGCACAGAAGGGAACTTCTGAGATGGAAGGACAATCCCAAAGGTGAAGTGACACATGGTAAATATGGGTATGCTAGGTAAGCAGAGGAAAAGAGAGTGAAGGGAAGGCTTGCATGTGGGTTCAGACCAGGAAAGAGACTTGGAGGACCCACAGTACTCTTTTCCCTTGTTCTTAATCAATTCATTAAACTTCAGTGATTTGGTGTCATGCTGTTAGAAAGGGTTACAATTCCTTTGTGTTCTAAGAGCAGATAAAACCCTTCCTTCTCCCACCACACCACGTTGCTTAAGTACCAAGAACACATGTAAACAATCTGAGATTAAACAGCATGGAAATATACATACTCGATTCCTACAGAGGAAATGTAGTCTATCTGTAAAACAGGAGTTAAGCAACCACTAGATCACTCCTGTTTCTTAATGATTAACTAAATGCTAATGCATTTGCCAGCTCATTGAAGTGGTCCTGTTTAATATGGAAAAAAGCTAATTTTAAAGATCCTCTGTTTACTAATGGAGAAACTAAGGTACAGAGTAATGAAGAGACTGCTCTACATTTCTCAGCAGAACAATGACAAAACTAGCCACAGAAACCATGTGTCCAAAGTCCAGTCTGCAAATACATATTTACAAATTTGCAGGGGGAGAACATTATGTTTAAATTAGTGTAAGAAAAGAGTATTTCAGAGAATACTGTTTCAGAATATTTTCTGGACCTTCCTATAAAATGTTTCTTATAGATTTTTTTAAAGGCTGAATCCTGGCTGTCCCACAGGTGTATCCCCTTGACTTCAGAGTGGCTCCTTCTATAAGTAAAATTAGCAATATTCACTTGAATATTTTAGCCCAAGCAAAGGTTCTGTTAGAATATAAGAAAAATGAATGGTTCAAATAAAACACAGCCAATGTCTAAACTGTGAATGGTTTCCTCCTTTTCGCTCTTCTTTCCCGTAGAGAAGTACACAATTGCAGTAATGGTTTGGGATTAAGTAATCATGTCTGCTTTCTGCAAATCTAGAGCAGTTTATGGTTTTGTCTGAGTTTTTGTTTTAAGATCAAATGTCATTGTCATGAAAGACTTTTTTCTTTGCATACAATTACATTTCAAAAATATACCTGCATTTTAGAGGTGGAAGGGAGGAGAGGGAAAGGAGGAGTACCACTACTTGGGTCTCATGCCAGACTTTAATGTAAAATTAATTCCTTTAAAAAGATTTCTAAAAAACCACAACATTTTTCTAATGTGCATTAAGAATGTTGGAGAGCTCACTGAAGCATATACTTTGAGCTTTCAGGAGCAATCTGTAGTCAGGCATTTTAAATGAAAATTGATTTGTGATTTACATGGTCAGTGGAAAGAGAATTAACTTATGGAAGGTTGTAATGAAATATTAGACAAGTAAAAAAGTAGATGGTGATCTAGTGGAACTAAAAGTCCCATCTGGAAGAATTCTGTGACATTTTTACATTTATCTGTGTTCTGCATGAGTTGTAATGTTAGTGGTAATTTTATGGGACTGAACTGAAATGAAAAGGGTGTTATCACAGATTGCCTACAATATAGGATTGTGTTCAGTGGAGAGTCCTGTATCCTTTTCTCCATTTTCCTGTAATATGACTCATTGCACTTTTTTCAGCTACTGTTGTTGAATTCATTCAGCCTTTTACTTGAGGTTATTAAAGAAGAACATCAAGTGTGCACAAATACAATCCAGCAGCACATTGAAAATCAACACGGCTGCTTCCACTTACTCCTGCATAGTTGAGGCACTGTCCAGGAGATCCTTTAAAATATATGCTAAAATTGCACATTGTCATTCTGAAACACAGGCTATTAACAGAGATTTAAAATATATTCTCTTTTGATTTGTGACTCATCAGCACAGAAAGAGTAAAGAATTAAAGTTTTCCAGAAAACATACTGTCCTACTTCTGTTCCTCTGTTCATTTTGTAGTCTGATATTCACTGTATGACATCTCTGATTGCTCTTGCTGTCAATTTCTTGGAGAATGAAGAAAGGGAAACATGTCAGAATAACATGATGCCATACTCCTTGCATTCTTCTCCTGCTTTTGTACTAGAAAATCTTTCTCCTGTTTCAACAATCCAGACTTTACTGGTAATGGAAAGAGGAACTCCTGTACTACCTTCTAATAGATAATTTTCTTTCTTCTGTAGACTCCAAGTATGGCAACCACTAATTTATCATACTTTACACAGTTTAAAATATAGGACTCTAACTTGGCAGAAGACTAATATTCCTTCGAACCAGTAAGATCTATTAAGGTCTTTGTCAAAATTAATCACATTGTGGGTTTAAAATGCCTCAAATTTTCAAAATCTAGAGGAAAATCTTCCTGTCATAGGCTTGTTTACTTCTGTTATTAAATGAATTAGTTCTGTGTCCTATCAAAGTCTCCTTTTCACAGGAGTGGTGAAAATATCTTTATGGTACTTCTTCTCTGTTCCTTTAGGAAATACATAGGTATCACTTGAATGGATGCTAAGCATTCAAGTTTTTTTGAACTGCACAGGTTTTCAACATGGTTTAGCACCATGCAGGGGTTGGACACCATTGAGTAAACACAGGCTGTAAACTTGTCCCTTTTCTCATTGTTTTTTTTTCTAATCAAGGCTGGAGAATCAGGTTTGCAATTATCCCACGTCCATATTACTGTTAGCTGAAGTAGTCTTAAAATTAGATTGTACAACTGATAGATGCAGTGTTTTAGCTTGAATAAGTGCATTATGGAAGAATATAATTTGAAACGTACCATGTTATTTCTCCATGAAATTTATTTTATAAACATATTTGAAAGAGGGGAAATATCACAAATCCTTTACAAATAGTATATATGATTTTCAATAGAGTGATGTGGTTAATCATTGTAGGAGCCGCCTTTCTAATCACAGGATACTGTAAAGGTCAATATTAGGTATTGGCTTTCCATCCTATCCATCTGAAACAATATACCATAGTGAATGTAATCAGTAAATGGTGGCAAGTGAACCTATAAGAAACATTAGCATTGCAAAATGACAGTTTTTGAGAAATAGATGTTAAGTGGATCCTGCAGCTGATAATTGTCATCCTGGGAATAATTATACTAATTAATAGCTGCTAACCCCAGACCCTTGTGACTGCGACTTTGAATGAGTTAATGATTGCTGCTTTTGAGACCGTATTGCTGGTAGATTTTCATTAAGTGTCAGCAGAGTAAAAAGGCCTCAGGGGAGATACTGGCTCTGAGGATCTTTAGAGTCCCCCTTTTTACAAACCACAAGTACATCACTGCATGATCAGATAACGTCTCCACAGACCACAAAGTAGTTGGAGATTGTCTAGTGAAGAGATCCATTTCATCATAAAGTTCCTGATTTGTAAAGTTAATATTAAGTTCATATAACCTCAGATTCATAGCACTTGCAATCAGGTTTTATTTTTGAGGCTGTGCTTTCAACGAACCACAAATCCCAATTTTTCCCATTGTCTTTCCTCTTGACCCTACTTAAGTAGACACTCTTTCTACTGGAATTAATTTAAAATGCTACTTTACTGGCAAAATTTAATTTCTGTAGGCTTTTAAAAACTGGGAAGCTTATTTTACACAGGCAAGTGGGTCTGATTCGTTTGACTATTCTGTCCTCTTTCTCTGTGTCTCTTTCATCTCTCCCACCCTCCAATAACTAACTATATGAGTCCTGTAATATCCATAAATTCAGGGAATATAATCTAGCTGTCTTCTAAGGGTGAATATGAGGGATAATTTTGTATCATTAAAATCAATAGTTGATTGATGTCAAGCTGGCAAGAGAAGAATTCCAGTAAAATCAAGATTATGTTATCAAGCACAAAGGAAAATGTAAGGAGAGCTGTATTTCTCTTGGTCTTGCAGTCAGTGAATGAAAGGATTGTTAATATACTTTTGAATATTAGTCCATGGTCTTTGATCAGATGGAATGATAAAAGAGATTGAGTGCTGTCCCGTGCCGGAGACTACTTTTGTCTAAACAAAGAAACAACTATGTAGTACTACAATATCGTAAGTCCAAGTAACTTACAGTCCAAGTAACTTACAACTACTAGTTGATGATTCCTTAAGATATCTTCAGGGATTTAGAAGACATCATAAAAATAGTTCTTTTCTCAACTGCATTTGCTGCTTCTGATGTTTTCCCATGACCCTCCACACAGACAAGAGAGCTCCTTAAGGTCAGTATGAGTTGTCTTGTTCTGAGCCATAAAGCTGCTAGTTAACAAAGATCCTAGCCATCTTTTGTTCTGTAGAAAAGGAGAACTGCTTATAGAAAAATCTATGAAAGTTTCAAAACATTGGAAAAGTTGGTGCTTCAATGTTCCTTTGAACATAGACTGTGGAATATAAACCTGGTATCTGCACAGCACATAGAAAAAGGATTAAATATGGAAGTTGTAGGGCAGTTTATTAATTTCTACTGTCTGCAGAGAATTGTTTTGTAAACTTTTTCTCTTTTTGTCAGCACTTATTTCTCATAGGCATGTGGCATTTTATATTTACTTTGTTTTGCTTACTAATTATGCCCATAAGACAGGTGTGCATAGTGCGAAAGAATGTTAACTTTTTTAAGGAAGAAAGTAATATGAATTTAAGGAGACACCTAAGTATTACATGGCTCCTTTAGAGATCACAGTGCCATGTAGACTAAGAGGAAAGTGTGCCCAAGCTTTTGAAACTAGATAGGAAACTTTAATCATTGCTATCTTCCTTCCTTAATTAAGATCCTGTGTTTCCCCACATCACAATTTATGGAATACTGTGTTCTATAATGGTAAGTATATTATTTGTCTCAGAAGGAACAATCTGTTAGAAAGGTATCAAAGTAGCAGAGCAAAAACGTACAAAATAAAGAAACATATTACTTTGTCAACTACCATCATTAGTTCTTACAGTTCTTCCAAAAGATTTAAAACCTGACATGTTAAAAAAAAAAAAAAGAAATATTTAAGTAGTTCACATTGCATTATGCCATCGCAGCAGTGATGAAATTCAATTATCTTTATCTTCATTCTGACCCCTGAGAAGGGTGGCAAGTAGAAAGATGATATCAGGTTAACTGCAGGTCTGTTTATCCTCTGTAAAACAAGAAAATGAATGAGATCTATATTTTCATGTATTTATACAGAATGTTTCAAGGATACTAATGTCAATTTTGTAAGTTAAGCAAAAGAATACCAGAATGTTATGGACCAAGAAAACAATCCCAAGAACAGGAGACTTTGGAGGAAAGATCAGAAACTGGGTAGAAGACAGTGTTCATGGAAGCTGCAACCTACCCAACAAGGCAAGGAGAAACAAAAGGCATTGAAAATATGTGAGTTGTCCAAAAAGGTAGGTATTATATACAGCAAGAAAGGAATAGAAAAATAATGGTAAAGAAACTACTCTCTGAATACAAGCAAGGACCTGACTTTCAGAACTAGAGAATGGCTTTCAGGCACTACAGTTCCTGAGTTTTTGAACGTGGACAGTGGCAAAAGCAGCTGGCACAGAAGATACTGGCGCTCTGAAAATGGTCACAGAGCCCATCTGGACTCCTTATGTCAATGGTGAGAATGAGCCTGCCCCTGGAAGACAACAGTCATTGCTTAGTGACAAAGTTAACCAGACAGTGCATAAACCCTTGTCATTTGGCATCAACCACGCAGATTAGGTCTTTTGTTCCAGACATTGCAAAGATCATGAGACCTGTAAGAGAGAGCAAAGGACAAAAACTGGAGGCTTGCAGCGAGTGATCTGATTTACCTCTGGATTGCAAAATTAATTAATTTTATTTTGAAAGTTAGTCCTTAGACTACTCTTGCTGAAACTGGTAATTTGGTGCTAAATTTCCAGAGGTCTATGGCTAGACAGAGTCTAGCCGTGTGTACTAGAGAAGCATGAACTTCCTTGCATTCTTCCTGTTTAAACCACAAATAGCTCTCACTGACATTATTGTGTGTGTTTTTAGACTTTGATTCGCTGTGCTTCAAAAAAAAAAAACGGCCTGTCTAAGCAGGAAAATTTTGATTCTGAGTTAGTATTAGAAAGATAAAAGGTTAGAGGAAAAATCACAACAGAAAAACTAAATCTGGATTTGAGATGGACAGAGAAACAGTAAATCCAAATAGGCAGTGAGGCACAAAAATATTAATCATAAAGCCAAAGAACATTAATGAGTAAAGGCTGAAGTTAAGAAAAAATGTGAAGACATGTCCTGAGCCTACTGGATGGAATGGTCAAAATTTTGCCATTGTGGAGATAAAACAGAAGGCATAAATACATGGACTGAAAAATGAAGCCAGCCTGAGAATGTAAGACATATTATCTCTGGAGACATGGCGTATCAGAGAACATTTTTATTCTCCAATTAAAATCCTTAAAATTAAATCCTTAAAGTCAAATTGCATCAGTGCTGCCATTAGGAAAAGCCATATAGCTTAGAGGATGAACATGGCAAATTTATGTCCAGAAGAGGGGATAATTCTTGTTTATTAAAGAAATATTACTTCTTTTCATCTCTTTGTGACTCTCTGTCACTAACACCTTTGGAATAACGTGGTGATAATTCAGCCCATGGAAACAATACGTCCACCCCAAAATACATTGGCAAGAAATATAATATTTAAGAAATAAATATTTGCGTGTGACTGTAGATATATTTTACTACTGGTTTTGAGTGGGGTGTTGTAGAAGGGTTGCTAGCTGGAAGTAAGATGGAGAAAGATATGAGAGGGAGACTTTTCTGGTTTAAAAAAAAAGGCAATAGAAAGACCTTATGGCCCAAAGTATGTTCTGCTGGTTTTAAAATTATTGTGCACAGTAAAACTAAATCAGCCAAATCTCCCCGCAGGTATATTTTATCTGGTAAGGATTTTAAAAAAGAGCAGGAACTACTTCTCAGTTTACAAAATTGTTTCAGAATTTAAATACAGACACTACCATAATATATAGACACAAGTAATGTCATTATGCTAGATTTCTTGCAGTGCAGCAATTAAATTTCAAGAAATTACAGAAGCTTCTTTCAGATAAAATTGCAGAACTTGACCACATTTTCCAAGACTCATCTCTCTGCAGTGGGGCTATACAGCTGGTAACCATAAAAAGAGACACTTTCAATGTATTTTTAGCCGTGATTCCACCGGCCACAAGAATGCCAAGAAGATTCTCCTTGGTATTTGGTGTATCTTTTTGCAAGAAGATTGGAGTATTTATAATTTGTTAGGATTCAATGGTTGTGTGTCAGAAATTCTTATTATGAAATGTTTTTGTAAACAAACTAAATTCCACTGGGAAATATATAGGCACCATTGTTTTTTTTTTCCCCTCGGTTTTTTATTATTATTTTTAATTAGTGCTCTCCACAGAGTGTTGAAGGTTATGATAAACATTTCCTGGAGCAGATTTTCAACCTGTAACTCTGAGGAAGAAATATGCATTTAAAACGTTGTTTTATATTTTGACTCTGAAGGGGATTTAAAAAAAATATTCTCTGTAGATGCTTTACAGTTTCTTTTCTCAAAAGAAGTTCTAGGATATCTAATGAACACAGTTTATCCTAGTATTAAAACTGAACTAAATTTGTATGTATGTTTTTATTATTTTCTAAAATACATTACTTCAAACAGTTAAAGTACCACACTCAGCCAATATGGAAATACAGCTGAATTTGAAATTTACTGTATGCTGTTTCTGCTTTTCATTTTTTGCCATTTCACACCTTGTCCGCATCTTGAGCAAGCTTGTAAGTTTCCAGCGCATACATTTCTTGTGATGATATATTGTCCTGGTGGAAAATTTCATTTACTGGCTGTGCCCTTTGCTGAACCTGTTGCTAGTCAAGGAACATGATAAGCGTATAAGTAGCATGCTACTTCATTTATCATACATCGTTTTAGACACTCAAATATCTCATATACAATTCTGCGTTCTGCACCAAGAGAAACTACTAAACTGGAAAAAAATCTACAAATAAACAATCAGTTTATAATATATAAATGTATCATCCTAATAAAAATTAATCATCGTTTATACTAAGACTGTAAGTACCCTTTTCCTTTTTTTTTTAATGGCCCCAGTAACCACATGCTATCAAATACTAATAGAAAATATCTGGCTGGCTTTTGTGATTTTGTCTATAGCAGAATTGTAAGATATAAAAATATTGTCTATTTTTAATAATTGAATTACATTGCAAATAAATCACAGGCTAGAAAGATCCGGCGTTGCTAAGAATCTTCTTCTCTACTAACATTTCTCTGTGGTTTAAACTTTCATCACATCTTGTATAAAACAAAATTTGATTTAAAAACCCACCAGAACAGCAACACCAATAAAATCCTTTAAGTTTAAGGAATTTAGAACTCACCAGAAAGAAAAAATGGCAAGAAATTTAAGGTCAAATAAAATGAAGTCTATCTTCTTCTGCTAGGAAGGCTGTTCCTAGCAGAGCAGGTCAGGTCTCCCTAATTTCAGTAACATTTCAGTCATCTATTGATTTCAAACCTTCTTCAGATCATCATCACCACAATATTTTATTACAAGCAGCTTTTTATTTCCAACATGAAATAATCTACATCTTTACAAGATGTTGCATTTGAAATGTTGAATGCAAAGCTCTGAGTTATGTTATGCCTTTCTTACACTAATTACAATCTTTCACTAAGATATTGGACTATTAAAAAGTGTATTTTACATTTATATAGCACCTTTAATCCTGCATCTTGTAATAACTGTCCATAGAAGAGTCACTTCAACTACCTCTCATGTATATCCATTTCTAGGGAGGAGTAGAGGCATTTAATGGGTCACGGTGACATTGAGTTCTAGCTTTGAACTAGAACTGATGAAGAATTTTTTAAAACAGAGTTTAATTACATGATCTATAATTTGACTAGGTTATCAGAGCTGATACAGCTATTTCTGGAGAGAATAGAGGAGGGAGGGAGAGAAGAATGAAAAAGCAAAACAAACACAGATGTCATCCCATCTCATTGGGGATAGGGAAAAAATCTGCGTACAGGGTGTGGTTTTCTTGTACTTTTTGAAAACATTATCTTTAGAAAAGGTGCCAGGTAAGGTGACAGAATGGAATCTCCAAAACAGGTTTTCTTCAGCTGAAAGGTTTTCCACCAGTCCCCATTGGAACTCATCATCGTGGTGTATGAAGTACAAAATGTTGAGATATAAGTGATCTGAACAGGAAACCTGTTGTTTTGCAGTCATAATTCACCTAGATGAAGAGAATTAAAACATCTGAACCAAGTAATTTTCTCATGTATATATTGTAAAAAATGGATGGGAAAGGAAGAAAGTAGTACTGGTGCTGCACACAATGATATAGCTGGTCTAAAATATGTCAAGGTGATTTTTGCCATCATTCACGCCTACATCTCTTCATTAAAACAAAAGGGTCACGATTTCAGTATGACCTATCAGATCTACATTTGAAACCGACAGCTGTGATTGGCTTATAAGAAGTTTGCAAGATTAATTAAAAAAAAATAATAACAATATTTTTCCCTTTTAAAACTCAGTGATAAAGACTTGGAAACTCAGATTAAAGACTTGCAAGTTCTCCTCTAGAATTGTACATGTAGATCCATTTACAGTTGCCAGGATACTGTAGGGGAAGAGACTCTGAAGCTTCTGTATAGATATGGATGACTTGCTAAGGTTCAATGTAATTGCTGAAATCAAGGCTTCTTATAAGTTTAAGTATCTTATGTTTATCTCTGTAGCAAGTTGCATATACTATGTTAGCTGTTGTTTATGATTACATTTTGTTCTTTCAGGTCATGGATTAAAAAAATGCTGTTTGTTGTATGTCTCTAGTGTTTTATGGTGTACTTCTCTAGTGTTTTAATGGTGGAATTTGGAGAAGGGATCCATTTTATACAAGAATTTTGCACACAAACAGATAGTTTCTCAATTAAAAAAATATCACTTTGTTTTCTTCATGACCAGGTACTTCAGGTCAATGCAAGAAAAAACATATTTGTTGCATTTAGTTCTCAGGAAGCAACATGATGTAAAGTGGTTAATAAAAATGTTCAGGTTATGCTGGGACAAACTAGCATGGAGGACATATGTCCTGCTTTAGAATTGTTTGAAATGTAAACAACCATGGCTTTTTCAATACCAAATCGATGAGCTCAGCACAGTGAAGGATCAACATAGAATAGAAATAATTTCTTCTCATATTGAACATGCCTCACTTTCTTCACCTTGCCAGCTTTTTTCATATGCTGTTAAAGTGGTAAAAGATGCTCATTCACTTTGCTTTTTTCAAGCTGCTGATAAAACACATTGTATTTAATATGAGAATAGAAGACAGGAAGAAACTCCTATGTATTGTGGAGGAAAGATTGTTGAGATTCTTTAGACAGTGACGTTCTCATTTGTTCTCCTGAAAGACGCCCAAGCCTGGTTAGTAGAACTGTTGATTTTATTGTGGTGGGTTTGTAGATTTAAAGATAGTCTTTGAAGAAAGTCTGTGCACAGCTACATTAAGAAAAAAAAAAATCAAAAAGCATGCAACCATGGCTTTATTGTGTAGAAATAGTAGCCGTGATTTGTACCTTGCCATCTAAACATGCACTAACACCATTAATGTCACTATTACATAATGTTATATACATTGCATTGCTGAGGAAATTAAGATGCTGAAAAGTCAGGGAACAAGGGAACCCAAGATCTGCCTCCAAACCTTTCCCTCTGAAGTGGTCTCCTTCCTACATAGTATTTTCTTCTCTTTCATGCTTGGAGTCTAAAAACACTCACAGAAAGGAAACATCCTGGGAAAGAATGGAGATTACAGGATCAACAGTTGTTTCTTTAAAAAAAAAAGAAACATCCATTAAAGAAGACATGGACCTCTCATTCCTTGTTATGTATTCCTTCACACCACCTTAATTTTATGTACCCTTGATTTATGTTTCTGGAGACAAAGGTTTTGTGTTGATGCCCTAGATTTGAAGTATTTCAACTTCAGAAAAAGTTCTGAACAAGGAGGAAGACAGAAAGAACTCTGTTATGCACTTACTACAGAGCTCCTTGGCAAAAGCAGAGCAATAGGATGCAGTCTCAGCAGAAGTATGCAACCACCCTTCGTTACAGGCTGTTGTGTTCCCTTGTGCTTTTCTGTGAAGCTGAGGACACAAAGGAAGGGAAACATGGTGCACCAGCAGTCTGTTAAGATTCAGTTTATTAAGGTTATTTAGACATGCCTCTGCCCAAATTAAGGTGCAAACGAGACCATGTGCTAGTGTCAATAGTATGGATTTTATTTGGTAGTAAAGATGGGAGAGAGAGAAAGAAAGAGAAAGAAATAGAAAATGAGGTGGGCGGACAGAAAGAGAGTGACAGAGAAAGAAAATATCACAGCTCTGTGGATTCCAACAATGTTGCATTGATCCTCTCCAGCTGGTCTTCTTGGTGGTGAGGGTCCCCCAAAAAGCATAGAATTCCACAGATTAATAATATACGCTCAGGCTGGGTAGGAAAATCCAGGCACCTCCCCTGGGGTGGGACAGGTTTGCCATTGTTTCTTGCAGCAGACGCTGGATCTATTGCATCACTTTACATCACGTGCAGTCCTGTGGTGCCAGGCCTCAGGAATGAGTCTGGGGTGCACTTCAGGGGGTCTTTGGTGGATTGTGACATCCCTGCAGCTGCCCCTCATGTGAATGTTCCGTAGTTCTCTTGGGGTTGGGGATTCCACAGCTGAGTCAGGGAGGATGGGTGTTCATTGCCTCTGATCAGAGGTTACACCACACTCAAAACCGTCTTCTCCCCACCTCAGCTTGGGGTAAAATCTGTGCAAACCTGCTCTCAGCTGTGGGCTGTGGCCTTCCCCACCCCAAACCCAGCCAGGGATGATCAGCACAGCTGTTGGCTTTGGCTTTCTTGTGGATGCATAGTCTTGTTTACTTCTCCTCAGACCTGAGAGGATTGAACAATAGTGTTCCCTTTATCTAATCTCAGTAGTTTATCTTACAGTCCAAAGTTCCAGTCAGACATCTCCAGGGAGGGGTGGTGGTCATGGCTTCTTTATACAGTTTTGCTATAACAATGTTTAAGGCAAGAACTATTTCAGTCTCTGACACACTTCTAACTTTACACAGTTCAACATGTGATGGCAATTTTGCTCAAGGTTTTGGTTTAGTGTAAAGGTTCCCCTTTGACTTCTGAAAGTAGCTATTAAACTTAAAAAGGTGTTAAACATACTCATTAAATAGCTGCCTTAAAAGATTTCTATTAAATTTATTAAGCTATTAAGGAGGTTTCAGCATCTATTTATTATTCTGTTTCCACAAAGCGATGAGGCAGAGCTTGCCCTCAACTTGTTCTTGCTCTAGGTAGAATTCCTAGGTAGGAATGTCTGCAAAAATATATGGCCATTTTTGTTTTGTTGCTTGTTTATAATTTTACATAGATGCCTATTGAACAACCTGAGATCCCAACATGCTGTCCACAGAAAAATACAGAACTAGAAGGCCTCCCAAAGCTGCATGTAATACAGAAGACCACAGATCAATGTGGTTGGATAGGGAGTACAAAAACCAATCAAGCAGTAGTGGTCAGTATAGCCTTAATATATACTGTCTGTCCTTGAAGAGTAAATGAGAGATAATGGGAGAAGAGGGAGGGCAGAGGTGGTCAATACAGATCCTTAAAAATGAAAACAAGTAGCTTCTTTTTGATGTGATGAAAAAGGGTAAATGAACTAAACAATATGAAGAGACATCTCAAATAATAGCCTTGGAGAACCAGCAGCACTCTCAAAGAGTAAAAGGAGATCAAGTTATTTTCTTGTGGGCAAAAAAGGGATGTGGTTGTAAGAGTTTGGACAAGAGTTGTGAGCAGTTAGGGTACGTGTAAAGAAACTATGAACTAGGAACTGACAGGCAGATTTGTTTGCTGTCAGCGTATAGACAGAATTGGTGTCTTTGAGATTAATTAGATAAACTATTATAAGGGCTGAGAATGGGATCTGAAGAAACTGTTACAGAAAACTGGAAGAGGAATTAGAGGGATCTTCTGTAAGGCATGGCAATGACACAGTCAGAAATGTGAGATGTGAAGTGGTCCAGGACAGAGCACTGAATCTGAACAAGTTCTGTTGAGTGCAAATGATGGGAGACAGGTTGTAAAGGTATATAGTGAAATTAGTAAATGATTTTAGGCTTTGATGATGAGTATATGTTTAATTATTAATTAACTGAAGAAGACAGCTGGAGCAGTAGTTGTAGTGCCATATGAGGACAAAGATTAAGTTAAGGTTACTATATTTATATTTATTTATATTTTATATTTTATATTTTATATTTTATATTTTTTATATTTTATATTTTATATTTATATTTATTTTCCAAAAATAAATGAAATTAGTATTTTTTAAAGGAAGAGACATAAAGACATGAAAGGTGATGAACAACTGGAAATACACGTATCTCCGATGAGGAGGGAGAATCTAGTTAGTGGGACCAGTGGCACAACAAATAAGAAACTGATGCTTGGAAAGAAGGTTGTAAATACATTGTATTTTATATTTCCCTTGGTATACATCAGAGCAATATTATGCGTAAAGAGGAGTGAAGAAGAGGACAATATGGTGGCTTCCTCATGAAGAAATATTTGGGATAGTGTGATACATAAACAATAGAGTATAAGGGAGAAAAGACTTAGACTCAGGATTCTTGAAGGGAAAAGCATGAGGAAAAGAGTGATGCAGTGTTTGGAAGCAGAAACAACAGACTGGGGGAAGCATCCTGTTCTGCTCACAAGCTGATTTGGGTCAGGAAATGATGGGCTAGGAGAGACTCCTTCATGGGATGATTTTCAAAATTGCAGCAAGCACAGTGGCACCCAACTGCCAACAAATCACAAATTCTTCTGATCACCTCAGAAATGCCCTAAATATTCCAGAAAAGGTTGAAGAGGGGAAGGCGAAGAGAGAAATTGCTTTAATTTTCTCTCTGAAATTTAGTACTTAAAATTATGCCTCTGAAGTAATGCTCAGCATTAAATGAACAAATTTCTGTACCATTGAATGCAAATCTGAAAAATTAATTTCCAGCTTTAGGGTTTTTTTTTTTTGCTGCTCCCCTCTTATTTGTAACATATTTAGGAGAAAGCACTTTCAAACTTGTTGAGATACATTGATTTTCAAAAGCAAATGGCTTTTCAGGAGTGTCACAGCAGCTCATCTCTGCTGTCACTGTCCCTTTCCAACTACTAAAGAAGTGAAAATTAAGTGGATAATGACTTTCCTCATCTGCTGACTTCTTTAAATTCTTGATTCAACGAATTATCAGTGCATTTTATTGTACAGCCATTTACCCTTGTTTCTACTCGTTCATGCTCCATCCATTAGATCAACAAACACACACCCCTGTAAATATGTGTATTATGATTCAGAGTTATGTATTTAACATAAAAAAAATGATTAGTTTGGTGGACATTCAACTACGATTTCAGATGCATGGGTGCATCATACAAAGGTGATAACCTTAAATTAGGCAGGTAATCCAGTTTGTCCTGCAGATGCAAGACCCTTGTTCTTATAACAGTATATTTTTCTCCTTTCTTGGTTAATCTTGCAATGTATTAGATTATATTGTTTCACAGGTATTGAGGTGAGGGAGGCTTTCTAGGCCCCTATTATCTGTTGAGTGTTCCTGCTCTAGAACACATTGTCTTTACCATGTGAAGTATTATCCCCCTGATGTCTATGTGGTACAGCTCAGCATAATTAAGGTTGGCAGTCTAATAGGACTCCACACGAAATTTTTGTGAGAGAATCATGTTGGAAGATATGTTTTCCAACTGAGTACTTTGCCAGTGGCTAGTGTCAAGAAAACTTTTTTTAATGAAGTTCTTAAGCAGGAGAACAAGACAAAGTGAACCCATGGTTAAGCTCATGCAGAATAATAAAGTGATTGTGTTCACTCAGTAAAAACAGAGTTATAGGATAGGGAGAAGGTAAATAGGTTAAAAAGTTAAAGGACCCCTCTTTCACATTTCTGATTAGTCACACCCGCCACCCCCCCTTTTTAACAGTGCAGAATATATTTGTACTAGTAGTGACATAGCCTGTTAAACTGTTTCTCATTGAATTTCCTTCAAACCTGATGTTATAACCAATAAATATACTACATTTTTTAAGGAAAATATGCCAACACACAAACTGTACTTCTTTGAAGTAACAAAACTATTGTTCTTACTGAGATAACATGAAATACTCCTTAATTATTAATTTTTAAATTGGATTTATTTGAAAGCTATGCTGATATCTGATATGCAAATATCTTTGACATAGCTTCACTTAGAGACTCCACAGCGATGTTTTATGGGTGTATCCATCTTCCCCTGACTTCCCTAATGCTGTCTTGGATTGTCTTTCTGACATTTTGTTTTTCCACAGATGTCTCAACTTTCACCACTGCCTGTCACTTCTGGCAACATCCCCTTCATTAGTCTGTCATTTAATGTGTCTTTAACTTTCCTTCTTCCCTTGCACATGCTAACTTTACCCAAAACTTGCCATTCTAATATTTCCAAACCGTTGGAATAACTGCTCTCTACCATTAGTAAAATTCTTTTGCATAATCTATTGTATTTTGGTTGTTTTCCATCTTCCTTTCCTAACCCACCCTGTCCACGTCCTTTCTGAGCTCAATCACCAGGATCTATAATTTCCAGTCACTGCTAGCAATCTTTTGTCGTTGTTTGTGTTCATGTCATTAACGTTCTGCTCATTTCCTACAAGTTTGCTTATATCTTCTCCCTTCTTTTGGTCAATCTGTTGATGTAGAATGAAAATACTTCTGAAAAAAGTATAAATCTTCTCCTGAATTAGCAGTCCCTTATGCATGGATGTACTATTCTTGCCTTCACTCTCTGGGCACCCACTTAGTCATATGTAGTCTAGGGACATATTAGCATATTATATTGATAGTGGCAGATATGCATATTAACTTCAGCTACCTTTAAGTTTCGTGTGTCTATATATGCATACATTTTCAAAAAGTTTACAGTCTTTTCATTTAAAAGGCTAAATACATCATATATGTAAATTCTTGTTTTCCTTCTATCCTTTCTTCCTGCAATAGTTGTTTCACTAGCAACTAGTTGTTTTCACTAGCACTAGTTGTTTCAATAGCAACTTTCACTGTTTAAAGGTTTGGTTTTTTCTTTGTGTTTTTATAATATCTTTCACATTTAACATTTAACTGCTTGAGTAGATCTGGTAGTGCTAGGGTTTTTTTGTACCCCAGTAGCACCTAGTGGCATTGATCAAAAACCTCACATGCTAAAAACTTCACAAATGCACATTAAAACAATTATTTTTGTCTCAGGGAGCTCCCAGTTCTACCTATGTGCATGAAAGAAAAGCAAGGTCCTCATAATAGGCAAAGTTCTCAGTTCACCATCTACCTGGCCAAAGTTTGCTAGTAAAACATTATAAATGTGGAGACAATGGAATAGGTTTGTGGATACTAGCATACACTTTTTCCATGTCTATGGGTGAGGATAAAATTTCTCAGTAAACAAAGATTCTTGAAGAAAAACCTGTGTATCTTGTGCTGCATTGAATACATTCATGCTCAAAAATTAACCTTTACCTTAGTTGCTGTTATTTTTCAAATACTCAAATACTTTGTATCTGAGTACTAAAAGATTTCTTATAATATATTTTTAATGTGGCATTTTTGTAAGTTCATTTGTTTTGGGGAGAGAAAGACTAGGACAGAGAACTCCTGGGTTTAAGCAGAGATAATCATAGCGATTTCTTTCATGGGCATGATGAGTGGTTTTTGATATGGGACAAATTAAGAAATGACCAAACCAGAAAACAAAAAACAGCCAGAAACAGCTAGAAACAGCCAGAAACAGCTAGAAACAGCCAGCCATGTCTTCTTCTCTGTTACCTTGGACCCTGAAGTTTGGATTCCCTTCAGAGGGACTTTTTGCCAGTTTGGTTTTGTCATCTTCTTTAAGTCAATCTTGTAAGTTGATGAGGAAACCATTGCAGCCAGAGGAGTAGTTTCTGTAGGAAAGGGTTGAGAACAGAGCTGTTGGTCTTCATCTCAGCATTTGTCTGATGGTGGGGCACCTTCAACTTATGTGAATGTTCTGTACACAGATTTTATTCTTTAATTTTGCATGCCTGATGAGGCATGAATACTAACAAGGATGAATATACTACTTTTTAAATAGGATGGTGTGGATTCGTTCCAACAACAGTCATCTATGACCCTGAAATCAGTATTCTTTCTCCGTCTTCCCATTCCTCCACTCAGAGCTAAAATGGCTATTTTCATGGCTGTTGTGCTGTTTTATTTCTAATCAAGATTACCTATCTGCACTGTTAATCATTTAGGATAAGTAAAAAAAGGCATCAAAAGAATCAGTATATTTTATCATTTTATCCGTGATCATTCCTCTTCTTTTTGTTTCTTCTTTCAAATAATCTACTGGAGAGGTGTCTCATTACTCAGGAAAAAAAAAATAAAAACAAAAAAGACAAAACCACAGAAACCTAGTTTACCAGAAGACATCCTGAAACTCTGAGGCCTTTTCCTGTGCTCTTGGTTACAACTCCCATAGGTAGAAGCAATGCATTGCCTCACGTATTTCTCTGTCCTATTACATGTGTGTATAACCTCTCCCCATGGTGGTAGAAAAAATGGGCAAGCAAGGGATTTATATGACAGCATCCATACTCTATGGTGCATTGCCAGTGTCTGTGTTCCTGGTAGGATTTTTTTTTTTCAATCAGCAGGAAAAGGTTGGTTTCAACATTTGTTCAGAGACACTGTAGGCTTGACAGACTTCCATAGAGCTATAATGTGACTTTACTGTAACTAGTTCCTACCAGGCGTCAATCAGCTATCTACTTGTGGAGTCAGCCTTCCTTCTTCCTTCCCTCTTCTAGCAACAAGCAGAGGAAAATTCATCCTCTTGCCCAAAAAAATTCACTGAGTTTCCTTTGCCCTGCCTATGTAGGTTTGATGAAGTTACACGATCAGCCCAGTACCTGGAATGATGTCTTCTCTGCCCCCAGAGGGCCCAAATCAGTGCTGTCATTCCACAGACAAACTTTTTACTTATTTCAGGTTGAGGATTAGCATGACAAAAAAAAAAAAAGAATGCAGGACCTTGATAGGAGGGGAATTGGCCACTCCAGTATTTTTAAAGAAGTCACTGCAAGCAGATGGTCTCACGTCTTTGAAGTGGTGCCTTAGTGACACGTATTGAATGGGGCTTCAGAGCTTGTTTATAGCTGTGTCAGTCCAGCTTCTGTGGATGGCAGAAGTATTTCTTTGGGGTTCTGAAGTCAAAAGGGTCATGCACCCCCACTACATACTGAAACTAAAATACAGAAACCTGATGCCAAATTTAGTCTAAATTCACAAGCCCTAGTAGCAGAAATTTTTGCTTTAGAAGAGGGGTAAAATAGCATAAGCAGGATATTCAGTTGCATGGCATTATTTAGGTATTAGGCATAACTTTGTGAAAATTTTAGGGCGGCAAATAGTCTGTAATTAGCTGTTTGGAAGGGGCTTTAGCTCTGCTGCAGGAACTGCAGAGGTAGTAATTTTTAATTTGCAAGAATTCAACTAGGTAATATTAATTGTATTTCTATAGCATAAAAATACCGTTGCTTTGCAAGGTAGTTTGTGTGGTTTGTTTTCATCAGTTTTTCTTTTTTTTTTTTGTGGTTGGAAAGAAAGGGCCATATTTTTTACTCACCTCAGTGCATAGATGTCAAAAAGCTAGATATGGGAGTCCCGTGTATTTTGTAATAATATAAGAACTCTTGCTATGGAAATCAGGGGTTTCTAAACCTACCAGCAATGCATTTCTTAATCCTTTCTTATAATCTATATCAATAATTTTGCTTGTTATTTATGAGTTATAATAAAAGTAGAAGACATTGATGATCAGCTTGTAATGCCATCTAATAAAATATTTCTGTGTATTTACAGTGACAAAAATGCAGTACATTCTTGTTCTGACCAGAGGCATTTTTTGATGGAGGAAATATATGTAATTTTCTTAAAGTAGTTTAACAGAATTTGTTTCTGATTTCACACATTAATTTTCCTTGTCTATTTTCTAATATCCTCCTCTGTGTCTAATTCCTTGAGTAATTATGGTGGGATGTTCACTCTAACAATTAAACTACATCCTGAAACTGCTGTGTTTGTTAAAAAACTGAGTGGATAAATTTTGTTTCTTTTCTTCTGTTAAACTCCATCTTTGTGGACCATATCCATCCATGTTTAATGGACAGTATTAGCATTTTGAACTATAACAGTCTGCACAATCTGTGCAATATCCCTGGTTTGTGTAGTCCTCCCATACAAAAACAGTTCCTGTGTATGTCTTTTTTAAGACTTATAACACACATTACATTTTGCTCTTTTTAAAATAACATCTGGAAAACTGAGAAGCTTCTTTTGAAGGATTACATTACAGCTTTGATTTTTATTTATAAAACATAAAGGACTAATATATATCAGTTAGGACATTTTGCTTCCAAAGTGCATTGTAACAAAATAATTGGAAGGCAGTTGTGGTGTGAAATATATGACAGCTTTACAGGACATAAAAAGGAGCTTTTTCTTTGTAATAGTGTAATTGCCTTAAACCCCACAATCATAATTGTTATCAAAAAATAATCCCAAGGAAAGGCTAATATAAGGTGAGCAGACTATTATAAGAGCTCTAATACACTCAATTCCTTGAACGGCAAATGCAGCCCCTCAATCTCCCAGTGCTTTTAGTGTCAGTCAGAGAGCACTCAGTCATTTCTGTGCATCAAGCCTGCAGTATTGATTTTTCCACTGACTGAAACAGCCATATAAGCATAAATTTTGCATGAGGCTTTCACTTTGTAGACTCTCCTTTGGTCAGATGACACATGATGTGAACATGAAGACTGTATAATAACAATGCATGGTCAACCTGCAGGCATTAAAGCGTGGTCTCTCACAGCTTTGAAGGACAAAAGCTGGAATGGTGCATCTCTGGTGTGATAGAAAACAAATATCATTTCCATCTTGGCAGCCTGCATTCAATTTTATACTCTGTCTCCCCCCTACACTTTCACGGTCCCCTTTTAGGGAGGAAATGCACACGCACACACAAACACGTACAGACATAAAGTATACTTATCAGTGATATCCAGTACAGATAAAAATCAGCTCTATAGGAAAGAAGAGCTGTGATAATAACTGTGCATCAAACTTGAACCCTTTGCTGTACTTGCCTTCCACTTTTCTTTGTTGGCAGTGTGTTGTTTTGTTTTATAGTTGATGCCATTTCTTTTAAGTCAGCCCTTGAGACTAAATATTGTACAACAACATTTGATAACATCTTGTATCATGCTGAAAAACCCTTATCTAAAGATTCGGCCCTGTGATAGACAGACAGCAGTGAAAACATTCCTTAATAACAACATTGCTTTCATCTCATTGCTGTCCTCTTGAAGTTCCTCTGCTTATTAATATTCCCGCATTCACTCTTTCTCGCTCTCTCTCTTACCCCCACCCCCCCCTCCCCCGCCTCCTTCTATTGTTTAAATGTTTAGTGTAAAACACATTCATCCTGTTATGGGATCACGTCAATGGAAGGAGTCAGAGGAGTAATCCTAACCAGTGTGAGTCTGAAATAATAGCACAAGGAGTAATTTGTCACTAAGAACTGCAGCAGTGCATTAACTATTCCTTAAAGTGCATTAAATTGCAGGCAGTTGATGTGATTAATTTATAATATAATGCAATGCAACCTCTTAAAATTAAGTTGAACTGACCCAGAGGGAAATTTATCTGTAAGCAAAAAAACTCACTGATAAGCCAGTTTTAGTTGGTGGAAACGAGAGAGTCGTTTCATCCTAAATAAAAATCACAGGAGGAGAGCAGGCCCTAATGTAATGAATAAATGCGAAGGAATGCTGTTTTCATTTTGTAAAATGGTCTCAACATAATAATTGCACAACAGCATGATTATTCCAGCAATGACAGATGTTAGAAACACTGCTTCTGTTTCTATTTATGCAGGATACAAATAAATGTTTAATGTTTATATAGAAGAAGTTAGTCTGTAGTACAGGCAGACTAGTGTTCAGTGCATTAAGAGAAGAGACTCATATTTTTTCATTTGAAAATATTCTGCTGGGGATAAAAGAGCTATGACCTCCCTGATCAAGGGAATATTTTAGATTTGTTTTCTTCTTCCTCACCCAAATTTGCCTGTCTCCTCTCTTGAGGTTGTAATAACATACTGAGCTGAGAACTCAGGTGTAAGTGCTACCTTTCCCTCATGGTTAGAGTTGTGAAATTACTTTTATTTCAAGTTAAGCATATCTTAGAATAAGAGGGATGTGCTTTTGTCCTGGGTTGTGTTTTGGTTCAGGTTGTTTTTCTATTTTTTTTTTTTTTTTTAGTTAGTTAGTTAGTTAGTTTGTTTGTTTTGTAATCAAAAAGAGTTACAGTATCACAGCAATTTTTTTTTCCCTGAAATAAGCTTTTTTTCTGGAATGACAATGAACCTGATACTTGCATACCATGAGATTCACTGGAGACATCTGTAATAATAATAATAATTGATCTGGTGTAAAATAGTGAACAACTGTGTATGTATTTTTAAATTTCTGACATTAATGATTAGCTAAAATAGGTAAGTATAAGAGCTACATCCTAGGTTCATTTCACACAAATTTTCAAATGATTTAATAATATTTATAACTATACCTATTCCTGTATCTGTACCTACAGAGTTATGTCTCTCTGCATAATTGTACTCACACACTCTTAATCATGCAAACACTTACATAAGTACCTAATATTAAGGGTAGAGACATTTCTATTGAGTCACGCTGAGAAAATATATTTATAGGGTCTGGGATAAAATTGTCAAGTCAACAGTTTTCTGAATTAGCTAAATACAATTAAGTAATAATGGGGGGATAGAGAATTACATGTCAGTGATTAACATTAGAATAGCCAAACAAACCCAAGCCTATTGTTGGATTGTTTACAAAACAAAGGGTCATTGTTGAAATATTGTAACTACTTGTTTCTTGTTTTCTCCTAGCTGATATGAAATTACTAATGAATTTACAGGAACTGTATATGTGTCGTGTTTCTGGGCACTGTTAATTTTCATAAACTTTTTATTTTGATGTAGTGGAAGTGGAGTGCAGCTCTCAAAGGAGATGATTCCTTGAAATTAAATGTTGGCCATACTACTTGTAAAATGGAAAAGAAAAGGACTGTGTAAAATAGTCCTGCTGAGGAGGAATGATAAGTGGCATGGGTTCTCTGAAAATATAGGTGGTAGGACTTGTGAATAAAAATCAAACTATTTTTAATAATAAATTTTCTCAGGGAAATATTTTGTATGAGATGAAAAGCTGCTTGAGAAATGAAGGAGAAATGCACAGGGGTTAGATGGCAATGAGGAGAAGTGATGGTTGTTGCAAGTTGTAGAAACACATCATGGAGCAGCAAAATTTACTTTGAGGAAAGTAGTTCAAGTGGAAATACACATACATACCTTTTTCCTGCTCTGCATTTCTCTGAAGAATGATCTTTGCCATCTTGCTCCACAGAAGTGGTGGCAGATCTGGCAGAGTACTTTGGAATAATTTATGCATATAATGTTTGATTGTGTAAATAATTTGTTCTTCTGCTCAACTATTTGCATTAATAAACATGAAATTAGGATACCTAATTTATTAATTTATTAGTCCAATGTTAAGAAAGTCTCTTTTAGCATTTGGCTGCTTCTGTTTGAGTAGTGGGTTTAAAGGTGATCCTTAGCCTAGAACAGTGGTGAACACAGAAATCAACCAAATCTTTGAAGCAGGACTAAAGGAAACAAGTTTCAGACAAGGTAGGCTAGAGGAAAGCAGTAACACTGAATCAAAACCTATTGAATCAAAGAGAAATTAAATCAGATTTGTAACTTGGAGGATAGAACTTAATCTCATGTAAATTGGTTCTTTGTAACAACTGAAAGCTTGATATGCAGATATATAGTATAAAGAAGCACCTATAGATTAATTATTATATGATGGATTTCATAGTTTCATCCAAGCCATAACAACATCCTTAAGAATACCCATATACAGATATAGGTGAGATTGTGCTCATGAGTGTAAATCCTCCACAGCTACATTGATTGCAGCAGCACTCCTGTGCCTTGAAGCAATGTGAGAAGAGGTTTTAGCCAATACGTGAGCAAATAAGCAGAGAGGTCATAGCACTCATCTCCTAACCATAGAAAACGTTATAAAGTTCAAAAATAGTCAGGAATTTATGTCAAAGGCATAATTTTACTGAAACAGGAATCCAGACATTCCAGGTATACAGGTATATCTAGCACCTGAGAAGTCTAATAAATCACCAACCTCAAAACTCAAATGTACTGTCCAAACAGAATAAACTGTGTTATATATCTTACTATGTGCTGTAAGATAAGGACCTCTTAAAAATTATATTTTTATGAAACTCCATGAAGGTAAAGAAGGGGGAACAGTAAGAGAAAGATGCAATTAAATTGAAAGTTTAGAATTATGGAATTCCTCATCAAATCTTCTTCTGATTCTAATGAATCATTCAATTCCTTTTCATTTGTCTTTTCTAGTTCTCTCCTCCAGGCATTTAAAATTGCTTTGCATCGTTGTAGTCATAAAAAGAAAAAATTACTCCCCTCAGAAAATATATGCAGTTTTGCAGGAAGTAAAATAGACACATCTAATTTAAGATCAGCATAGTCCACTTTTGAAGAAATAAGTCTTTTCCAGGAAGCATGAGTGGCTTTAGCAATATCTGGGTGAGTAGTTATATGCTCAGACAGAGACTCTTACCCTTGTGCCAGGTTTAAAATTCATTTTCTCACCTCATATGCAGGGAATACCTAACTGAGGTGCAAGAGTGAATTCTCGAGGTGCTTTTCTCATTTGCTAGGAGTGCTCAGAAGGACAGGGGAGTACCAGATCTAAAATCTAAAACTGGAGGTGAATATCACATTTAGCCTCTAGTAAAAAACCTTGACTCAGGATGCCTGGAGATGGCTCCTCCAAAAAGGCTCATAACCCCAAAGGTGGTGTCACTGCAGCCAGTTCCTGGACTGAAAAGTGTAGCAGCCTTGTGTTTTCTGTTGAAAGAGAGTTGGAATTTCCAACTCTCTTTCAAGGATACAAACGCCTCAGTTCTTCCCACTTAACTTACCTGAGACATGTACTTTGGGAACATGATTCCCCTAAGTGTCTTCTGGAGTTAGTATACACGGAGAGGCACCCGGAGCAACTGAATAAGCTGACAAAGGTGTGAGTCATTTGTAAGAAGTGCCTGTCATTTTCCACTGGCTACCAATGGCATCTAAGATGAATGGAGGTGCAGAGATTTAGATGGGTGAATTTGGCCCCAAGTGTCAACATATATTTTAGAAATATTTTTACTGAGTACAAAGATAGCCACTCCTTTAATGGAAAAGATTTTCTCCTAAAACTCTCAGAGGTCTTTGGATATAGGAAAATAAAGACACTGAAGTGAAAACCCCTAGTACCAAATGTGTCAATTTTTAGGTGACTACTCTGTGATATGCCTCAATTTGCAATTACATCTAAAATATCTCTGGTCATAGATGTATACTCTCCTTAAACTGAGAGTATAACTTCAGGTCCAGATTCAGCGCCCTATTCTGGACCCTTGGTTCTTCTTTCAATTGGCTATTTTTCTAAGTAAGCAGCAGCAATAGCTATACAAGTAAACGATGTATGCATTTACCAATATATCCTTCTAAGTGGCTGGAAGTCCAATAGAATAGTAATCCCATAAGCAGTAATGTGCTTGGGTTAACTCCCCACTGACTTTTCAAGGAATTGGAAGTTGTTGTGTAGAGTCCTGAACCACCATGTATGCTAAGTTTATGTCTCCTTGGCAAAAACAGTGACCTGCCTTCACAGATCTTAACTAAGGCTTTCATCAGTGTCACTTTGGATGACTATGCAGGGTTGTCTGTACTTGTTGCTGATACTGATTTTTATTTCCTGCTTCTCCTGCTTTCCTCAGCCACCTGCTGCTTCACAGCAGTTTCCATGAGCTGGTTTTGTTCAATGTGTCTTGGAATTGTTTCACATGCTGAAATAACAAGATATCCCTAAGCAGGGAATGAATAGTAAAGGACTGCCTTAATGTGCATAGACTAGCATGTACAAGCAGGACATAATAATTTGCTTCACTGCTTCCACTCTTTTAATTTCTCAAACTTAATTTGATCACCAACCAGCCTGTAAATAATGCAAAAAGCGTACACAATGCAAAAGGCTGTTGCAAGTGTGGTTTTTTGACTCTTCAGCAGAGTTGCAGCATAATTCAGATCTGAACATCTGATTAAAATATATCCAGTCGCATACACATGGAAAAACAAGTGCCTCAAAAAGTTTGTGTGTGCTATTTTAATGAAAGATTTATTTGGTTTTCAGGAACAGGGAAAAGCTGATTTTAATCAACATGAAATAATAGTTACTCTTTATTCAAAAGTATATTTAATCTTTAACATTTATTTTCACTTGAGCACATTGCTAATTGACCACTCATTTCCTCATAAAAAATGACTCCACTACATCTTACAGAATCTGTTTTTAAAAAGGCATTGATAAATTGAAGGGAGTTCAAGGAAGAGAATCAAAAATGATTAAGTGCTGCAAGTATTGACTTATGACTGAAGATTAAAATAATTGAATGTGTGTGGGCTTTCTAAACATTTCTTACAACTTTGTTCTCAAAAAGGTAGGTGTTTTATTCTTTTTCATTCAAATTGGAAAACTGAATAAATTCTCAGGAAGGATGATCTAATTGTAAAGTATATACACTTTTCAGTTTAAAGGCTCAGGGTATGTATGTTGAATAGCTACCTATCTTACAAAATTCCTTACTTCTTACATATTCACATTCTTACCAATGAAATATTTTCAGGATAAAGAATTAAATAACTCTAGTAAGCATGACAAAATTTAATATACTAAAAGTAAGATTTGAAGAAATTTATTGCCTGAATAGTTCTGAATTCTCCAATTTTTGTGTGTGACAATAAAGATCCAGTTCATCAGATTAAGAAAGCATTTAGTACTGAAGAATAGATTGTTTGATTCTGAATCTGTTACTTTGTTGCTAAAAAAAAGAAAAATAAATCATATTATGCTGCTGTAGCTCTAATAGAGAAAAGTAGATGAGCAAACCATCTGCAAACAAATCCTGTTACTTTTTTCCCTATTTTGCTGCTTTAGTTCTCTGTCATGAAGCCACTATAATGTGAGGAGCAAGAAGAAATCTCAGGAAAGAGAATTACAGGCTTTAGCCCTGAGTAAGAACCCTGCTTGACTGATCATAACATTTGTGGAGATACCTTCTAATGTAGTAACAAAGACACCCAAAATTACCTCAATGGCTCAAGTAGTCCTTCTTACCACCTTCCAGGGTATGTGCAAATTAAAGAAGTAGAGGAGGTTTGTTATGGCCATGAGGAGTTTTGCAGTGAGGTGGGACATCAGAATCCATTTCTTAGGAATAACCATTAAAATTTTATCAATTATTAGAAAGAAATTGAGAGAACAAGCACAAAAAGCATCATGTTGCTACTTTTCAGATACACAGTTTGCTCACATGCTGGGTATCTTTCCCAGTTTTGGTTACTAGTGCAGACACAGGATGTAAGAGAACTGGGAAAACCCAGAGAAGCATGAGCAAAGGGTTCAGAAGCGAATCCCAGGCTTTAGTCTAGGGCAAACGTAACAGATTAGTCTTCTTTCTTTTAAAAAGAAAGAAAGAGTAGGATGCAGAAGTTTGTAAGTCATGAATTGCACAAAGCAAGAAAAAAAAGGACATGGACTGCCCCTTGAAATTGTTAGAGAATAGCTTCAAAACAAGCAAAAGAGCATACTTTTTCTCACAGTGTGTAATTCAGTTGTGGAACTTGGAGCCACAGGGGAGCTGTGGAAGCAAAAAGTATAAATGAGTTCAAAACAGGACTAGATAAATTAAGAATTGGCTTAGTGGTTTTTTTTCATAATAATTAAATTCAGTGGTTTCAATGTGACCTCAGGCTGAGGAAGTGTCCCTCGACTGCTGATTTCTGAATCCTGGGATGATGCAGTAGGGTAAGGATCACTCTAACACTACCCTGAAACATGGTAAAAGTCTGCCAAGGGCCATGGCTGGAGACTGTATGGCATGTTGAATAGATCCAATGCCATACAATAAAACTTAGGCTTTTGTGAAACAACGACCCTATCTCCTTTCTCTTAACTCCCATCCACACATGGTTTATTCCTTGCATGAATATCTGGAGGTACCCAGATTCGGTGCCACACCTTAGAGAGGGAATTTTGTATCAGCAGTAGTGATATAAATATATATGCTTTTGCTCATTATGTCTAGGGTGGATTTCTAAGATTTACTATCCACGAATCTGACTCAAGAACAACACTGTGAAAACATTTAGTGAGAGAGGTCTGTTGCCCTGGAAAAGAAATTACAAAAATATTCAAATGCAATATTTTGAGGACCACAGGTTTTTCAAGTGGGTTTTTTTCTTTTTTTTTTCTTTTCTTCTAAATTTAATTACATAGGAAAAATAGTTTGTTTCTGGTTCTGAAATGCTGGTATTTGTCCCCAAGTGTAAATGGTTTCCAAAACAGATCCATCTGTCTGCAAAAAAAGAGAAACTAAGCAGTCTTTTCATGTGATTTACTGTTGTCAGTGAGTGAAAAAAGCTTTCCGTAGGCAAATCATGGTGGGAACTTCCTTCCCTTAACTTTCTTCCCATCAGAATTCAGCTGGTAGGACCTGGCACAGAACACAAGATGGAGAAGATGGCTTCCCGTATTGTGTTGGGCCCTAATAATGAGGCCTTTTATAATTTTCCAAACATCTCCTCTAATTCCTGGTCTTTATGTGTTGGTTTTTTTTCCTTATATAATTCTCAGAAATATAAATCAAAGAACTGAAGAAAATAGACACACTATCACCTATTAAAAATGTGAGGCAGCATGTATTATTCTTTCCCTGTCTTAATCCACACCTCTTTTTGTTTGTTGTCATCTTTCACTGTGTGCATCTAATTAAGACTGTAAGCACCTCAGGGCAGGGTCTTGTCATTCTAGGTCTCTGTAAAGCATCAAGTTCACCGGTGATGATGTATAAATAATAATTTTTTTTAAAAAGTTGAGCCACACCATTCAAATGGGAAAAGTGTCAAAATGGATCTAAGAAAGGACTTTTTGATGAATAAACCACGTCTTATTTGCATTTATGGTAACTTTGTGAAAAAAAGATGCATACGCCAATAAACAAAAGTATTTTATTGGGGTTTGGTTTTGCTTTTTTTTTTTGTGTTTTTTTTTAATTTGTTTGAATTTACAAACATAATAATTTATATGCTTGAAAAAGCTTTAGAGCCTGAGGCTTATTATTGTAGGACTAAATTTGCTATTTATGGATCAAGATGGCATCATAGATAAAATAACAGAAAGTCAATACTGTAAACAACTAAGGCATGGGAAGTAATTTTTTCCAAACTTTTTTTAGTGGAAGATGTGTCTCTGGTACTTTGATTAACTTCAGTTAACAGAAAGAATGTGCCAGTGGGGTAGGTGTAGTTTAGATGTCCTGCTGGAAAAGGTGCATTTTATTCAGTAAGACCACAAAGACACAGTGACTGCTGTTCTGTAATGTCTGGTGGATGACAGACTCTGTTGTGTCACCTCCCTAAGCCAGGTCATACATGGCTGGGGAGTACTGGGTTGACTTGCTGTCAGTGCAGTAGAAGCTGTCTTCCCTTGTCTGCACAAAAATGCAGTTGCTAATGCGTATTAGTGTTCTAACGGTGAAACAAACACATGAACAAACAAATAATACACCCCCACAAAAAAACCAAAACAAAACAACAAAAAACCCCAACAAAACACCCAAGAACAAAACTACAGACTCACACTTGTATTGTGGCATTTGAATTTGCATTATACAACATTATTGCTTAAATTATTAATATTACCAAGATCAGGTCTGAGCATGTGTCATACTGAAGGGTGAAATGTGAACTAAAAGCTTATTAGAGATGGCTAAATTAATGTAAACCATTTTAACTGCCTTAAAACTGATGAGTGGAATTATTTCTATGTGCAGACAGAAGAAGGGAGTTTGTTTCACTGTTTAGAGCACTACCAGGATCCTAGCAAACACAGTTGCACAATTCTGATAAACGTAATCAGAAGTGGTTTCATTGGCAAAGATGTAGGAAAGCAGATGAAAAATGGCTGGAGAGCTGAGAAGCTTTCTTTACATCTGGAAACTTAAAAATCTGGTGGTTCCTAACTGTAAAAAGAGAAAACTGACCACAGCCTACAATTGCCTAATGAGGGAAACTTCTGTGCTTACAGTAAATCAAACTAACAGACAGACAGATAGCTTTGGATGACAGGTAGCTGAGATTACATGGTGAAAAGAGGCATTTTGATAAAGGCCATGGTAACTAACCCTTGAATAATCAAGACTGTGGTAAACTTCTCTGTTCTTGAAGTCTTTAAAAAAATACTCTGAAACCCAAAGGGCTATCTCGTGCTTCTGGAAGTTGGGCTGCTCAGGTGAGTAACAAAATGCCTGTTGTTCACGTATGGATGGTGCTTTTGTGATCAGAAGGGTTATTTAAGGCCTTTAAATTAAAGACATGCCAGAATCTTTGCTGCATCAATATTAAGAGCTGTATGTCGCCTCCTCCCTACTCCAGTTATCTTTCGTGAGTGTTTTGTAAATGGAAGCCCCACCTCACACAGTACAAGTTTGATTAGCTTCTTCAATGTCTCCAGAAGAGCTGCATGTCTTTTGTTCTTTATTTTATGCATTAAATGCTTACAGTGTGCTTGGGGCTGTACAAGACATAAATATAAAGGGAGTCCATGCCCTGTAGGACCTACTGTGTGGAAGGCAGAGAGGAGTAATAGCTTGGGTGTTAGTACTGGCTGTTGTTCAGAAATAATGCATTATTCTTTTGGGAATAGATTGATGCTCGAGTCCAAGAGCATGGATCTGGAGAAGGGGCAGGCATGAAGATGAGGTAACCAAGGCCTGAACAACAGTTTACATGTTGGGTACAGGATGTAGAAAGTTAAGGAGCAGAAGTCAGAGGATGAAAGGGACATAAAGTGCCACAGAGTGACAAGAATTAAGATGTGAATTGCCATCAAGGACACAGCTGTACAGATCCTGGGAGTGAAGGAGTTGCTTAAACTTGAAACAAGCATGACAGACCCACAAATTGCTAAATTCAGCAGCGAAGAGAATGCACGAAAAAGTCTCTCCTGCTAGGACATTACCAACCTTTACTCTGTTTTACAGAGAAAGCTGTACCAAAAGATCTTAAATAGCCTGCATATGAATGGCATTAAGAGATAGTTTCAGGTGGAATAGCCATCAAATATTTATACTTATTATTTCTTTGATGACCTGGGATCTCTGTTGTCTGACTTTATTCCAAGTCTTTCTTCTCTTCAGGATAATCTTGTTTGTACTATAGTAAATCTTTTGTCATCCATTTATGAATTGTACATAATAAACACCACTGTCAATTTACTTAGTGGTCATTTGAGCTGCTAGAAGTATTTCATAATACAGGTCACTCTGATCTCCCATATAATCTGAATCAGTAGCACTCTGATTGTTAATTCTTTCATCTCAACTTTAGGATTACAAGGAGGATCTGAGCTCAAATTACGTTTAACATATTTTGACATTTTTGATGTAAAAGTCATGAATAGCTGTAAATTGTTTTCTAGATGATTTGTGTGTCTGTACTTTGGGTAGAGAGGAGAAAATCTTTAATGTCATGAAATAGCCCAGGTGTGCAGAAAGCCACAGTGACAGGTGTAACAACCTTGCTCCAGATTTCACATGCATCATGAAACAACATACTAAAGAAAGGGACAAAAAAACAGTTCTGCTACTTAAAGTAATAGCATTATTCATAGGAAAGTTATTTCTAGTATTTGTAGCTATTCAGAAAATACAAACTTATTTCTTCTTGACCTAATTCCAATATGCTGTTCAAACCCCAATTTGTTTTATGTATTTTCATTGTGCAGGTTGAAGGAGAAACTCATTCCTCACATAAAGTGCTCTAGTGCTTCAAGGCTCATGTAACTTTTTTAATCATCATAGTTATTTGATACCATTATCTAGTAATCACTTTATCAAACTCTGATGATCACCCAGAAACACCTTTGGGCAGGATTGTTGAGAACAGTATGGATTGATGAAGACAGAACTATTTGATATTAGTCACTGAGCGCTATGGCTTGTGGGCAGTAAATGCCACTGCTTTTCTCATTTGAAACATAAAAGATATATTCACTTCAGTATAACACTGTGCTACATCTTCTGAAAAGGGAAGCTCTCTTGCAGCCCATAACTCCTCTTGTTCTCCTCTGAAATAAAAAGTGAAGATATTTTGCACTTATTTCAGTTATGTGATGACCTCTCTGTACTTGTAACTTGCATTGTATCGTGAACCTGTCACTCTGAGAAGAAGCAGTACACTTTCTATTAGGAATCAGTGGCTTTCACCCTCATGCAAAAAATGGCACCTTATTTCACATGAACATAAGCTCTGTGAGTAAGTTTGGATATAAAATAAAAGATTCAGCACAAAAATGGGTACAGAAATAGAGAAGGAGAGTGATACAGTAGGATTCACTCCCAAAAGACTCCCTAAAAGAAATGCAGATTAATTCACTGAAGTTAGCAGTTTATGTATATTCTTACAAGTGTTCCAAGGATGACAAGCAGGGATTTTGCTTAACTAAGGTGCTTAATGCTGCCGGAGCCGACATTCAGGGCTTTCAGAATTTAGGAACAAACTTACAGTATAGGTGCAAACTGGACACACTTGGTTAACACTAGAGGTGATATTGTTCTATGTGGAGAAATAGACTTTTGATCCTGAATATGGATGTTTGTACCTGAAATTCTTCTGTTAAGAGTCCTTTGAGCGATGCATGTGTGCAGTAACTGAATACAGCAATATATTGTTTACCGAGGCCCTGAAAGATTTTGAAAGACTTCCATTTCAGACTGTTCTTTACTACGGCCTGACAGCAAATGTTTGTGACCCTGGGAGCTGATCAATGGCCAAGTGAACATGGAGCCCTTGGAGTGCTTCTTAAACAGAGCATGTCAATGCTTCCCCAGTCATTGTACTGCAAGATGGGCTAAGGTCCATATGCCATCTGCTGCCTTTGAAAGGTCCTTCCTCACAGAGGTTTAGATTTTCCAGCATCCTATCCTGGTCCCATGGTGTAACTCAGAGTGGGAACCACACTGACATTGCTCACAGTACAGGGGAATTGAGTAAAGGGAACAAGTACAGGGAAACTACACCAATCATCTGACCCGATGGAAAATGGGGTCACTAAAACTGTCGCTCTTTTTGGAATGCAAATTAGTTTTGATATTGAAGTATTCTTGCATCCTTAAAATAATTCCACACAAGTGGAAGAGAAGCCTGCTGGTGGCAGTAAGGCCCCAAATAGAGTGGGCAGAAGTTGAGTGATCACTGATGTTGCCAGTAGAGCACAGTAAGTAATTCCACCACATGCAACAAAAGCAGAAGAAATTATCATTAAGCAAGTGTTCAGACACCTGTTGGAACTTTTGAGGTCCATTCCATGTCAGTAGGTGGAAAAGATTGATTGTGATCAAGTCCCTGGTATGAATGTTAGATATGGTGGCATATCCTATGAAAAAAAAAACGGTAAAAACAGAAAGTGCAAGTGACATTCTTCTTATATTTTCCAACTTCTTTTTCTTGTGTCTTGCTTGTAGATTTGTTCCTGTCTTGGAGAATCAAACAGCTTTCTTGAGGGGATTTTTTGTGTGTATTATAAGCTACAGTGAATAACATATACTTAACAAAATTACACACTGCATTTGCTGTGAGCAGCACCCCAGTTCCTTTTCACTCCTGACAAGAACACCATCACCAAGAAAATCACCGACCTCCATTTCTATCTCACTTTTATTTGGCAGCAAACAGTCGAGTTTGTCATTGGCTTCCTCTAGTATTGTTCAGCTTATGTGGTATGAGATCACATTAAAGAAGATTGTTGCAATTTGTCTCATCTTCTGAAAGCACATGCTGTCCCTATGCACTCAAGCCATACTTTGAGTGATTGAGTGGACCTAAGGAATGCTGAGTAAATATGTTGCTGCAATTAGGGCTTGAGAAAAAAAGGTGTATCCAGTATTTTCCATTCCTTTACCATTCGTGTATAAAAGGTGTACATGATCTTTCCCCCATAGTCACAATATTTAGCAGGTAAAATGGCCTGGAAAATTTTGTCATATTGAGAGATATTTTCTGTGCTGTTTACCTGCAGAGCAACACAAAACTGCTGCCTGTAAAACAAAAGAGAATCTGGCCTTGTAAATATTAAGACTGTCATTTCTAAAGTAACCTAGTAAAACTCATTTTTCTTTATATTTTGTGACCAACACAGGGAGGTCTGAAACACATTATTCTAGAAAAGGGTGCTGCAAGATAGGAATCTCTTCTCTATGTCATGCAGTGGTTTGATTTTGCATTTAAATAACATCTTTCACCCAAGATCTTACAAGTTTTTAAAGCTATTAATTTAGCTTCACAACAGCCCTGTAAAGAAGTTACAAATGAACAGTAGATAAGAGTAGATGTAATAGTAGATAACTTAATAATAGGTTTATCTCTCTTCTGTGGTCACGGAGACCAACACAAAGCCCTGTTTTATTTTCTGTATGAATATTAGTTTGTGATGCTTGTGGTTTTTGAATGGCAAAGTAAGAAACCTTGGGTTTCTTGTTCAGAGAAAGTGAACATCTGAAATTGTTCTTCATTTCAGCTAAAATTCTGAGTGCTTAGAAAGAAAGTCAAATCTGTGTAGTCTCAATTTTTTTTCCTATAAACAGGGATTCTGTAGTCAATGAGCTACTTCAGGAAACATTACCTGAGGTATTTTGTCTATGTTACACAGTTAGTGTCTAGCCACATAGATAGGATAGACCTGAGCTCCTCTGTCTTTGAAATGACAAGGTATGAGATAGTCCAAGTGTGGAAGCAGAATGCATAAAGCTAATGGTCTGCAGAGGACTGGTTGAATTTCCAGTCTTCTGGTGGAAATATAATAAATGGCACTCTTTCCTCTTACATAGCTTCAAATGTGACTCCAAGTTGTATATTTTTGACCAGACTGTATTTTATGTAAGTGCTTATATTACTATAACTATCTGTTAGTATGCAAAAGACAGACATTAAAGTCATGCTATTTAAGCAGCAGCAACACCATAGTTGTACTAATGCTTTAATTGCTGAACAGCAACAGAAGAATGCAGTCCATGTCTAGTTGCTCCAGTACTTTGGGAATAGATTCTTGCAAGTATGTTGCTTTCTGACAATGAGAAGTACAGCCAGTGTTCTGGCTGCATTGACATTTTAATGGAGGAAACCATTGCTCTTTACATTCACACTTGTTGACTTTACGCAGGAGCCAATAGGAGCTTTGACTGAGTTCTGGATCAAGTCCTAATACCTAACAAATATGTATGCTACTGCATAGTGAAATCTACTTTAGATTCATTTCCAGGGTACCAGCAGCCAGGAGGACCAAAAACTATTTTTAAAATGCCAAGAGTAGGTTGGTGATTAATGAGGAATTTATTTTATTTTGCAGTGTCTCTTATTTAACTGGATGTCTCTGGAGACATGCTTTAAACAGCAAGGCACTATCTTAGACTAGTATGGTAGATTTTCATCTCACGTTGACTCCATTAAAGTAAGCTTCTATAAACAGACATCAATTACAACCAGTTTAAAGGGTTTTAAAATGTAATCCAGCAGTGCTGCTTAACTAAATGAATCCTGAGAACTGATCTCCAGTGAATTAATAGAGCAGTGTGTGGAGAGCTCACTATGAATCTGAGTTAATGACTGGAGAAGATCAAATTAATTACAACTGTCTCTGAGGACATGCAGGGAAGAAGTCCCTTACATCAGCTAATGTTTGATTAACTCTTCAGGTACCAAACAGAGATTTTCCACAAATTATTTTTAAGTAACTGCTAGTAAGACAATGGAGTGAGGCAGCTTGACATTTCTCAGGTGTCATGCAACTAATGTAAGAAGTGCTGAATTTTACCGCAAATTCCAAAATTTTTTTATTGTTTTTTGACACACTGTTTAATTGAGAAATTTTTATAAAATATTAAAGCTTATATCATACTAAGATTATAACAAAGTCACTATATACCCTTTTACCTGCATGTTAATATAGAAATCATTGGGATGATAGGTTCATATTTTGGATAAACATACAAGACTAAGCCACTAAATTTCCTCTGAATTTTTGCACTATTATTACTACTACTACTACTAATAATAATTTTTATTACTGCTACCACTATTATTCTCTAGACAATTTTATTTGATCTTAGACTGTCAAAGAATGTGTGATTAATGAATGATTAGCAAAATATAAAGATGCAACTACTGGTTTAATGTAAAGCTATGTTGATACAGTTATGAGGCCAGGAAAGCACACTGGTCTGTGACAAATGAATTGATCCAGTTCTAAGAAAATAGATATTGAAGTTGCCAAAAAAACCATCCAAGTCATAACTGAAGAAGTGTGTATGGGCATTGACTTCCATCTTCTCAGAGACAAACTCATTTCACTTCTTATCCCCCACCCACACCTGGTACAGCAAACATTTCACTTTGCGGAACTGTAGTAAGCACTCTGTGTGAGGGGCAGACAAACCCAAAGTGTCACCAGAGCTGGCCACACATTAGGACACACTAATATGGGATATCCTCTGGAACCACAGAATAACAGAATCACAGTTTCCACAGGCAGTCATCTTGTCCAACCTCTCTGCTCAAGCAGGGTCATCCCAGAGCACATGGCACAGTATTACATCCAGACAATTCTTGAATATCTCCAGCAAGGGAGACATCACAAATCTCTGGACAGTCTGTTCTAGTGCTCAGTCACTCACACAGTAAAGAAGTTCTTCCTCATGTTCAGGTGGAACTTCCTGTGCATCAATCTCTGCCTGTTGTCTTTTGTCCTATTGCTTTACACCACAAAGAGTCTGGTTCCATCCTCTTGACACCCTCTCTTCAGATACTTATAGACAGTGATGAGGTCCCATCTCAGTTGTCTCTTCTCCAGACTGAACAGGCACATCTCCTTCAGCCTGTCCTTGTAAGAGAGATGCTCCAGTCCCCTAATCATCTACCTTGCCCTCTGCTGAATCCAACCTTGTGGCAAACTTCTCCTAGGCTTCTCTGAAGAGACTGAGTAGACATGTATAACTGGAAAGAGACATCTTTTTTACCCAGAAATCCACATATATTTGAACAACAACATAAAGACATGCCTGCAGCCTATGAACCACATGAACAGATTGTAATGGCAACAGGCTGCTGCAGAATTAATTTCATTTTTTTCTCCATGATTTTGAATTACTCAAAACTTAAAGAGTATGCTCCTTGTGTTTATACTCAGCAACTATTCAGTTCTTTTTTTTCCCCACAAAACTACAACAATAAAATCCTCCAATGCTTTCCCCTTTACAGTACATTAGGATCATAATGGGAGTGCCGTCAAGCAGGAGAGCAAGGAAGGATAAAGAACAGATAATAATCAGAAACCTATAGTGAAGAAGATATCTTCACTAAAAAGAGAAGGTGCTAAACAGCTCCTAAACTGCTAGGCAGCATTTAGAGTAGGAATAAGCAATTCTGCCTCTATCCAATAACTGCATCTATCCAATAACTGAAGCTCCAGAAAAAGTTTAGAGAAAAAGAAATTATGTGCTAGGTTTTAGCAGTTTTCAAAGCACTTTATAAGCATGGAAAATTAGGCATACAATAACATGATGGGTTCTCTGAAATCACTGGAAAAACCTCTTTCCTATGAAGTGAATATAATGATTCAGCAATGACAAATGCAAAAAAAGCATCAACACCCTGATTTTCACAAACTGATATAATTATTCTTCACTTTGTATTCAAGTTCTTCCACAAAATCTATATAGCAAATAGAAAATCCTTGATGTTAGATTTTGAAGATATTTTTTTCAATCTAAAATGTTGCTTGTATTGCATTTTGTCATTGTGATTATATAACATACACTTTCTTATCCAGAAAGTATACTTAAATATACTTTACACTCTGGTTTGTTTTATAATTTCAGCTGTTTAGAATGTCAGAGCCATTTTTTTGTCCAAAATGTTATTTCTCATCTAGCAGACTCTGGAGTTAAACTGGCATATTTCTTCCAGAAGGGTGTACAATCATGACCTTGAATTCAAACCAATGGAAAACGCACTATTTTTCAGTGATATTTTGGGGGGTTTTGCAGTGACCTTCATTACTTACAAGCTTCTTTATTTCTTGTCTGTATATATGTAGAATTAGGCTTCTTATGCCTACTTCAAGGAATTTTCTAGTGAAGTAAAATGACCTCACTGACTATTTGTTTGGTTTTGTTTCAAATTAAAGCAACGTGTACTTTCTCTGACAATTTTAACAGCTCTTTCCCACATGTCTTCTAATTTCAAGAACTTTTTAAAAACTTCTTTGTTTGGGTCACTGAAACTTAATATAGCGTTCCAGTACCTATTTCATCAGTGGCTTCAACAAAACAACATTGCTCTTCTTCTCTTCCACAATGTTTCTGCTTCCAGCAGTTCTTTGGCAAACAGCTGTGCTCTGGAAGCTCTGTAAAGCAGTAAAATAAGCAGCTTTAGCCCACAAGCCTACAAGCAGTCTTTCTTTTGGAGATATGTCATCTTACCTTGTTCATTGGTGTATCATTGTACTTTTTGGGCCATGTTAAAATAGATTTAGACCCAGCTTACTAGGTGAGTCCTAGCTAGTTCCTCCCAATATGTGCCATTTTGCTGTTGTGAATATATATTTTCTTGTTGGATAACAATATTAATTATGAGAGAAAATATACAAACCTTTGGGCATTGCAGTGGTCATATTCTTCTGTTCCTACTTTTGATCCTTGCAGAGACCTTTAAAATACCCCTTTCAGAGAATTATGCCCAAGTGTCAAACTGTCAGTTAGCTAGTTCTTAATCCATTTGACATGTACTATATTGTTATGGTATATGCCTGATTTTCTAAAAAGAAATCTGAGGAGTTCATGTCATCACAATTTCTTTGTACAACAAACTTGTAGCTTTCTCGAAGACTGTAGTCAGGCTTGTCAATCTAAGCCCGTTTTTCATAATGCCACATTGATTGGTCCTATTTATTTTCCTGTTTCTTAATTAAGAGAATCCAATACCATATTTTTCATTACTTGTATTGCAATTGAAGTCCATTTAGCATCTTATTTACAGAACAATTCTTAACGATGCCTGTTTGCTAAAAAAATGATGATTTCCCTTATTTTTTTCCTGTATGCTTTTCTCTCTCCTAGTCAGGTTTTGTTCAAATTATTTCAGCTTTTCTAATTTCTCTTTTGAATCTTCAGATGTAGATGTTAGTAAGAATTCAGTTCTTTATATGACATCAGGAACCTGATGCACTTAATCTGGTGACGATCTCTGATCCCTCATCACTCACCCAGCATAATGTCGAGATGTTAATTCATCTTCACCAGTTATTAGGACATCCAGATTAAAGTTGCTGCTTTTTATATTCAATATCTTTTTAGTTTTAGTGAATTGTCTGTATGTTTTAGAAACTCTGATTGATTGATTGATTGATTGATGGATGTGCTGTGGGGTTCTTTCTCATGACATAAAAATTCATCCCATAATTTCTCATTTCTTCCATCTATCTCCTCCCTCCCTTCATATATTAAATGCAAATACATCTGAAAAAAGCATCCTGCCATGACTGGTTGGTTTTTAATATGCTACTACCAGGGCTTTTATAAAGAGAAAATAATCCACATTGCACAGAAATTAAAGGTACAAGGAAATTGCAACTGAAATTAACCACTTTCTGAAGAATTTCACTCTTTATGTTGCATCATTTGATGTAATTCAGCAGTTCCTAATGTTTGATTGTGATTCAGGCTCCAGTACCCCTACACTATGGATTTAATTATGTGTTTCTCTAATGAAAACACAGGTGTGATGAAGGCTACTACTATTTAAATATGAAGCTTCCACAGTGTATTCTTCCCAAATGCAAGTACGTTGCTTACCTTTTGCTTGTCATTGTTACCTGTGTTACACTGCATTGTTTTGTAAAGCACTTGGCAACCTTTACACTGCACACTGCACCAAAAAAAGAACAGGGATTGAGTTTCCATAAATTTAAAGGAAGAGGCATCCTAACTGTTCTGAAACCACAGCAACTTTAGCAGCCTCAGAAGAAAACCCACAAATGTGTACAGTACAGTTCATATGGTAGTTGGAGTTAGCGGTTGACCTTTGTGGAGGATTAAAGAAGGATCCTTAGTGAGGGATGGACCATCTGAGTGAGGAGTATTTAGGAGTCCCAGATTGAGAGCAAGAAATTTTGTGGACATCACTAGGTAACTGATCTACTACCTGGGTAGGTGACTAGAATGTGAGAAGCCAGAACTAGAACGGGAAAAGGGCTTAAAAGAAAATATTTTTAGATGGCAAGTGTTCCATAGACGATATTTGAGAAAAGTAATTTTAACATTATAATCAAGCACAATGAGATTTGGAAAATAATGAAAGATGTGAGCTTGGTGTGGAAGTAGGAGAGGTGAAGTGAGAAGATTCATTTGAGGTGAGAGTAACAGTAGCTGATTTTGGAGCATCCTTCTGCAATGTAGGGAAAAGAAACAGGTTGAAGCAGTGCCACAAATAGCTATAAATATTCAGAAAGGCAGAGATGAGAAAGGTGGTTTTGCCCAGTGAGGAACAAAGCAAATTAGGAAGATCAATCATAAACAAAGGGTTTTTTTGCCAGAGCAAAATATCAATTAAAGATTACGTTGGAGGCCTGAGGAGAAGGGATTGAGGTGATGTTGTCAATCTTGACAGAAAAAGAGGAGAATTAAGGAAGAGAATTAAGTAATTTTTAAAATGTAAATTCCTCACGGCAGAAATCTGTCTATTTTATTTCTCTGCAAAACATCATGCATGTTTATGACTCTGAATGAATCATGTTCTGTAGATAGTAAGCCTTTAGTAGCAAACATGGTCCAAAAAGAAGGGAAGATGAATGGGATAGTGGATTAGGAAAAAAATCTCTTTGGAACTATAGCTGAAGGTGTAACAGCAAAAACAAGTAACCTTAAAGGGCTTGGTAAAAAACATGAAAAAAATGTTAAGAGAAGAAAGAAAAACAGTAAGAATGTATGGAAAGCAGCAAGTAATTAAGGTGATATCTCTGTGCCACAATGCAAGAACAGTTTTCTCATGCTGGGCAATTGACATAGATCCCCAACTGCAACTCTGACTTTTGCTTAGGAAGGGAACTGGAAACAGAAAGTAATGGAAAGACAAGGAATGTTGTGTGAAAAAAGAGAAAATCAGCAGCTATGTCAAGCAGGTGCAGTAGATCAAGGTCTCTGAGTTTTAGCTTTAATACCAGTATGAGCCACAATACAGCAGCCATCAAGCATCCAGTGTCTGTTACCACACAAAAATGTGATTAATGTAGCTAGTGCTACCACAAGTTGTTATTTCATTACTAGGTTAAGTTGTAACCAAAACAGCAAATAGTTTTAGGCTTTGAAGGGTCTATTCCAATGTGCCATGCAAAACCACATGCCACCTTCCACCTGCCAAGCACCCCATGTATCTCAGCATTAGCTGTGTGATGGATCATTGCTGTTAGTCTGTACAGACAGGTCAGAGGGAATTCGCCTGCCTAGATTGAAGAGCTAGGATCATTTGCTTTGTGTTCAGCTGGTGCCATGAATGTTTTCCTACATCCAGGGAATTATTTCATAGCCATGACATTACATGAAAAGTACCAGTTCTTAATATTCTGCTAGCAAAGTGAATAGCTACAGGTACAGCTCCATAGGTGACACTGAATTATCACAGCTGCATGATCACTGTGCTCTCTTCTTGCTGGAGAAGCATTCCTGTCAATATGGTATCCATGTTCTCAGCAAGAACAATACTGCACCGGGAACCGTTCACATGGGGAATAATTTTCCCATGGAATAATTTTCAGCAATAATAGAAGGAATGTAATAGTGGAAGGAATATTCACTGTATGTTACTGGGCTTTTCTTGGAATATAACTATCCTCCAATATGCTAGAAATGTATCATTGTTACTTTTAAGCTGTAAAAGGATAGCTTAACTGATCGCTCCTTAACCTGAAGTTGTTCTGTACCTGAAAAGGGAGTCATAAAACCAACTAATGGCTAAGCAGCTGACCAAGTCAATGTACATAGCTGTGCCTACACATGACCTCCATAATTCCTATTGTTTGAATTGTCAGAACCACAGGGTATATTCTGAGAGAAAAGATAAAGAAGTCACATATTCCCATCTGGGACAGCATCCTGGCTGCCCTCTTTATTTATCTCAGCAACCAAGGGCTGATAAGGCAGCGACCAGGCCTACCATAATTCTCGCTGAGTACACACCAAAGAGTGTTGGGTATGTGGTATACTAAAGTATTTTCAGCCACATGCAAAAAGATGACTTCCGTAAGTTCAGCCTGGCAGGCTGCCGTGGGAGTAAAGCACCATTCCTGCTGAAAAGTGGGTCATTTTGTGAGTCTAAGGATACAGAAATTGCCATAATGCATTGGACCAAAAATCTACCTTAATGTCCAGTCTCCAGCATTGGCGTCCTTGAGAAAATTATGTCTGACAGTAATCTCACTGATAAATTTTTCATGCAAGAACTGACTGCTGGATAAGGCCTTAAACATAGGATGTACAAATGGATGAAGCTGTGCAAAGGGATGTAATAGACAAGAATAGTGGAGTTGCTCAAGGATGTCTTGTCATCATGAGTGGACAGGTTTTACTTCAAGATGTATCTATATTAGTGAATTCTTTGTGTTTCTGATGTACAACAACCCAGAACATTCAAAAAGTGAGGAACACTGCAGAGGCAGGATCAGGGATAGATTCCATAGCAGACCAAAATGCCCACTTGAGGGTATAGAGAAGAGACCAAGAAGGAAAAATCACAGGAACTAGTAAGTGCTGTAAACAGGGAGAACAGAAGCAAGGCAAAAAATAAACAGCTGAGATACAGAAGTCGGTTGCTTCCATACACAAACAGCAGTATCACATCCTGCACATAATCCCTAGGCTAGCATTTATGTAGAAGCATCAGTCACTTTGCAGAAAATTCCAACATCTGTTTAAGCTGTTTTGCAGGCTGTAACCCTCTCCCCAGCACCAACTGCCACAGGAGTGGAGAGTTCTTTTCATTAAGTTTAGATAAGTGAGCTTTCCATTTAATCTATTCCAGTGGCTGCACCAAGAAGAACAAAATATTAAAATGCAAGAGGAAACAATTGTTTTATGAAGGTTTGATGCCTGCTATTCAGCCTAGTGTAGCAGCAGCAGGGTAAATAAATGTGTTTATGGTTTGGATAGCACATGAGATATGCAATACAGTGAATAGTAGGATGTGACAAATCCAGAAGGCTCATCAATACCAAGTATCCTGTAGCCTCCCAGAATAATTATTAACATGGTTCTGCTTCTCCTGATTATAGAGGAACTATTGATATTTCTTTTATAAATTATGACAACATTTTATTCCACTGTCTCTTGCCGTGGTCTGTCCATTATTGTTTTGATAGCTATCTTGCATATATGGATATCGTTTTGATCAAAAGGTACATGCTGTACAGAAACCTGTGTGCTGACAATACCTAGTTGGAGCACACCCTTAATTAAAAGTTTTATATTGAATTAGTTCAGTTCTGTAAAGAACAAACCAAACCTAAACAATATTAAAAGTTTTGTAAATGGTTGTATTAAAATTTGCCATTTTTTGCTAATGTTTACTCAAGTGCTCTTCGTCTATCTCTTCCTGAATATGCTAAGGAGTTTATATTTACATAATTGTGAAAATGATAATAACAGTTACATTTCAGAGGTTTCCATTTAGAATGCACTCAAAGCAGATTATTGTTCCAAGATTGTTTTTCCTACTCCTTGCCCCATCACTGTCCAGAACTGTATAACTGAGCAGTACAATGGAGAATGAAATTCATTATAGTTAAATACAAGATCATAAACTTTAGATATAAAACTCTAAACTATATACAAAGGATAAAACATTTTAAATTAAACGTAACATAAAAATGCTTGGAAATCACCCCAGGTAACTTAAAGAATAGGTACTTAAAGCATAGTACAAGGAAAAAAGTAGGAATAAAAGAAGGATCATTTAACAAAAGGAAGAGAAATTTTTATATACCATATTGAAAATGAAGTTTGACTTCAGTAGAAACAAACGTCCTCTTTTTTTCATAATTGGAGTCTTTAAGGATCCATCCAGAGTGTTACTTAACATCCACATAAATTTAGAATTTTTTTGTTTAAATTCAGTGGAGATGTGGGAGTTTTGTATGTTCTTATATCCAGGATATGTGCTTAATAACTTTACCAATAACCTTATTAAATTAGAGACAGAGTAGCCAAATTTATATTTGGATTGATGTGGATTGAACAGCTGGTGTCCTGAGAAAACACAGGTCTTAATTCTACAGGCATTAAATATGGAGCTGGAATCAAGAACAGTCTTTTTTTTCCCCCAACATTATAAAGTTCAGTTTGGAGTTAGAGAGAAATATCCTCACCTTAACATGGCTTCATGTAACTGTCCATGTACAATTAGGTGGTTTTCTAATTGTCTTCAAAGGGTCTCTGTCAGTGGCTGTTTCAAATTGGATTTGTTTGGGATTTTTAAAGCAAGGCATAGAAAGGAAAGCACTCATTCTGAAACTTCTAAATGCTCATTTTAATTACTTGTTGACTTTGAAGAGGCACTGCACAGACAAAAGTAAGTTTACTTCATTTTTGTTGAAATGGAAACATGTAATCTTTAATTTGTTAGTATGAGCGAGGATGCTTGTAATCAGGGATACTGGGGTCACCTTCTTCGGGCTGGCCTTGACCACAGCACAAACACTGTCTTCTGAAATAAGGCACCAGACCTTCTGTGTGACTTTTTTAATCCACTTTGTGTAGTGGTCTGAGTAAACCAAGGCAATTCTTCCTCTCAAAGGTAAACACAAATCTCATGAATCAGTGTGCCTGTGCGTGAGAAAAGTATTCGTGCCTGTGTGTGAGAAAAGTATTCTTTCCTAATATCCCAGCCAGTGACATCTCACTGCAGAAGTGGTCAAAGCCAAATGCTGTCACTCCCATTTCTGTATTTCTTAAGCCAGTAAGAGGAGAGACTGTTTTAGTGAGTGAACATTGCACCTTAAATTGTTGCTGACCTTGCTGGTGCTGTGACCCTGCCAGATGGGGCAAGTAGCACTAGGAATTACTGACTGATGGATAATATTTGAGGTTTAAGTACTCTGCTAGGTGACATCATGGAAGAACTCAGGCCTGAAAACCATTCTGCTTGCTGAGATTAAACAGCAAGAGCAGCATGGTGGGCCTGATCCTACAAAAATTTGTTTACTGCAGGGGGAGTGAGAGCAGATCCGAATGGGGAAAGAGAACATGAGGATGTACAAATCCTGAAGAAACTGTAGCTGCAGTGACAACACACTGACTGGCAGCATTTAAGTTGTTAAATTCTGCCTCTTCAAGTGTGTGGAAAGCCTCACACTTTCTGCACACTACCGAGTTTAGGTAATACATAATAACTCCTAAGTCAAATATGGGTAGCTGTTTATTTCTCTAGAGGAGAGATCTAAGGGCAAGAACAGGCAATTTTCTAGTCAAACACTGTGTGTTAAGAGTGGTATGTGGTGAATTCTGAAAAGAAATTCTGGAAATAGAAGAAAAAAGTCTTAAAATCTCGGTTAGCACATCAGGTCAAAATTAAATGATTTTTTGTAGGGGTTGGCTGCACCACTTCATAGGAGAAACTGTTCTGCTAGTGTGTAAGGGAGCTGCTGAACTTGCAAACATTTTCTCCTATGAATGTGCTACAGGAAATTTTTACTGACAGGTTATTATGACTACTTTAATGCACATATGACCCACTGTCTGGAGGACAGTTAAAATTATAAACTCTTCATAAATTTACTGACATTGTTGGCAACACTGTTACAGCATTAACCATTTAATTGGATACTCATTTCTTAAAATAGCTGTATTGTTACACCTGCAAAATTGCAAAGCTTCCTGTTGAAAAAATCTGTTTCAGATCTCTGCATCTTAGTCCTTCAGCCTTGCTTATGTACATTTGTGACAAATGAAAGTAGTCATATTAAATCTCCATTTAATGTTAAAATGAAAGCGACAAATTAATCCAATTTACAGCTTTCTGATTAAAGTTCTTGTAAAGCCCTACCTTCCAATTCTAAGAAATCTTATCTGTCCATGATCTTTCTGTAAATGATTTTTTATGCAGTTGTCTGCCCCAGCTACCCATGGTACATGTGAGGCATAAAGAATAATCTTATAACAAGGGAAGCTTATAAATTCTTACAATCCTTACTCAGGAAAATTTCCTTCAGTGAATAGGAATTATGCTCAAGTGATAATTGCATTATCTGGCTCATGGTTTAAGTGTTTAGAGATCTTTCAATTCATTGCTATAAAATGATATTAGGATGCAATGAAGTGATATCCATAGACATCTGCCCTATTGTTCATTTCCTCACATTCTGTTTGTTCTCTCACACATAGATAGTAGTCACTTAATGACAGACAAAAATCCTAGGGCCAGCAGTAATTTGAAGTGGGAAGAACTTTTGTTTGTCTTTCTAATATTTTAATTTTTGTATTAAAAATCTTTTGATTTTTGCTGTGAAGCAGGTGGAAGAACTCTGAGTTCCAATGGTTGGTTATATGTACAAAGTTTTTGTCAAAGTCAATTTTAGAACAAGTCTGTTAAACGCCTCATTTTCAGGGACAATATTGCTGTCAAAGCTCATTTTTTTGGGTTTGTAAAAATTCTGGCCTCTTTTGATGCCAAACAAAAAATAGCCCTATATTTCTTGCTGCTCACAGCATATGCTTATTTTAATGACTCTCACTATCACCTTCTAGAGTCTGTCCTTCTGTCTTGCAAAGTCCGTGCCTGTTGATTCCCTAATTTTTTAGAAAATCCAGTTTTGGATTCATCTGTATAATTCATGATGTAGAATTTTAGGACTGTCTTGAGGACTTCTGAACCACAGCCACAGAAGGAAGTGAGGTATTGAAAAAATAAATCATCATGATCAGAATATGTATGTCGTTTCATGCTGTTTTGCTGTAAACCTGGTGTTCGTCATGGGAGATTAGACAGGGGGCATAAAGGTAGTATCAGAGCCCAGTAATGACTGGAGAGAGCTGTAAAATTGTTGGAGTGGCAGGTTAATGTAAATTTCATGAAGAAAATTTAAACCTTAAGGAACAGAATACATAGTCAGTCAATACATTAAGGTACAAAACCTAAAAAAATTCTGAAAGCAGAAAACCACATTGTGTGTGAGTTAGGAAGCAGAGTTGGAGAGGAGATGGGATGCTATATGCAGATGGGATGAAAAGGTACTCAACCTCTCAGGAAACAGGCTTGGCATAAGACTCTGATGACAGGGAAAAGTGATGGTATTTTGTATTACATGGATCTGCAAATTGTGGAACTGACACACAGCTAAGCAGAAGAATGAAGTTAGTCAGAGAAGTATTGTTCATGTCACAGGGAAGGCTGTAGTAGAAATGTCATTAGTGCCTGATTAAAGCAATAGTGAGAACAAAGTGCTTCTAATACCCTATTCAAGGACAGAGCAGCTTACTACTGTTTTCTCCTTCTGTATATAATTATACAACAACTGAAAAACCAAAAACCATGGAAAAGTCCTCAGGAAGATAGACTCAAATTTATCTCATTGTCTCCCTATAAATTAGAATGTTTTAAAAAATTCAACTCAGCTTTCAAACTGCTGTTGACAAAATTGAGAGGAATTCAACTGCTTTTCAATTATATTGTTCAGTTTCATGCAATGAGAGTTGTTGTAAAGATGCTGTCAGGTGGTCAACAGCAAATCCATACAGGTAGCCCTGAGGAGCCACAGAATCAAAGAGAGGAAAAAAATATAAACAAAAAGAAATATAGAAAGATAATTTTTTTGTGAACAGAGGGAGTAAAGGGACTAGTTCAGTGTATGAAGAAAGAAACAAGAGTGCTAGAGATGAACTAAGTGACTTTCAGCAGGTGTGAAACCTCACATACTATCTTTTCTTCATTAAAAATGTAGCATTTGTTATTGGGTTCTGTACAATTAACAAATGTTCCTTTACTCATTGAGGGGAGCAATGCATTTATGGAGCTGAAACTTCATGTTTCACCACATCTAGAAATAGTGCTTGACAATCCATGTTACTTCCAGACTATTGAAGAGAGCAGGTGCCTGTGTTATAGCTACAGGGACTTCACATTCGCTGTTCCTGCCTGAGAGACAAAGGACTCACTGCCTCCTCAGTTTCTGTGCTAGATGTGGCCAAAAAAAAAAAAAATCAGGGTAATTTCTAAGAGCTGTGGGTAGTAGAGATGTTACTTCTCAGGTGAAAGCATGGCAGTTTGGTAACAGACTGCTATGAATTAGTATTCATTGGAGGAAGCAAAGTGTGTTTATGGTGACAGTTCTCAGCACACTATCATGATTCTGTTGTACTGTTTAGCTAAATGTCATCTATTAATATTTCAGTGAACAAGGCCCCATGCAAAACCCAGCTGGGATCTCATAATCAGTCATTTTACATAAGTAAAAGAGGCTCTCCTAGACAGAGACCAAATCTGTTTTACAATTACTTTTAAGCCTGCACTGGGACTGAATCTATAGTTCTGTTTCCCGCATTAGTGTTGTAGAGTACTCCATGTTTTAAACTGATAGACTGCAACACACATGTAGAAGAATGTCCGCACTGCAGTATGGCTAGAAAAACAATGTACAGTCAAACACAGTGCTGTAAGCAATATTCGTTTAATGGCAAATTAAAATAATATAGTTTGAATACTGTTCAAATTTTAATTGTTACCATTCTCATCTGACCTCAAAGTTCAAATTTTGTTGCCACTGGAACTTTGGCGGGAAAAAGAATCCTGAGGTAAAATTTAGCTTTGTATAAAGAATGGGGGTTTTTTCTTTACTTCCCTTCACTGCCCATCGTTCATCTTGTTCAAATTTCCTCTAATTTTATCAAAACTGAGCTGTTCTGGCTAACAGAAAGCATTTGAAAGCACATCACATTTCACATGCCCTGAAAACCCAGTCAGGTCAAAACCCACCAGAAATTCCTAAAATTGATCTGTTCTAAGAATCGCCATTGGTTTTTGAATATCACAGGAGAGCCAGGTGCTCTCAAGGTTTGGATTAATTAATTATTGTCAACTTGTAAACCTCTTGTGTCTATTTTAAAACATTATGTGATTCACTACTCTGTGAGCTGAATTCTGTACATTTAATATGGGTATTATCATCTGTCTGTGGTGGGAAGCAAAGAGAGACTAGCTTGTGTTCCTGCAGCAGCCAGGCCTTGAAATAGCTGTCCCAAGATGCAGCTGGATAATACATGAAGCCTTTTGAAACGTTTCCTTTTAGTTTTAAGCTACCATTTATTTTTATCTTCTATTCACAGCTAAAACTGACTTTTTTCATGCAACATTTTGAATTTCCTGTCTGAGATACCATTCCTGAAGATAGTTTCACTGAAGTCACCACATTTGCTTGCACAGAGCAATTAGACTTGTGTGAAGGGTTATTCTATGCCAATTTAGCACAGGATTTCAGGATGTTTTTGCCCAAGAGTGATTATAAATATTTTAAAAGGTCATTTTTCTAGCTAAAAGGAGGTATTATGTCAATCAGTCAACATACTTAAATCACTCTGTGCAGCAATGTATTTAATGAAAATTAATTTAGTAAATCCTTTCATTCTGTCACTGAAGGGATCGTGATTCTGTCCCTGTAAACAGAGAGGTAGTTCTCGTAGGGATAGTCTTTAGATGAGGTGAAAAGCACTGAATAAACACAAGAGTATTGCCCTTATATAAATTCACAAGAGGATGACTGCACCTAAACTTACCTTTGACACTTGAGGAAGCATCATTTGGGTGGCATCCCATTTCAAGCTAGCTGAAACTTTACAACATAGCTTTAATGTAGCTTCAATTAATTTAGACCCTTAATTTTTTAAAGGAAATTATTTGCTATATTTTTATCTGAATCAGGCATATATAAACTATTTTCACAGTAAATCAATGAATAATTTCAGCATTAAGGTTATTCCTGTGGTGCATAGCTTGTAATTATAACAAAAATGTGGGGGTTTCATTCTCATAAATTATTTCAAAACACTGTATCATGTTGGTTTTTTTAAGGATTCCATATGAGTTGCACAGATTTAACCATGATTCAATTACATGATTTTGTGGGCTTTGGACTCGCTATGATTTAGTTACACTTTTGTTCATTCATTTATACTGCATGTATGTTTTGAAATAATTCTCACTGTAGCAGCAATTTTCCAACTACTCTGTGTGAGAAAATGATCTTTTAAATTGTCCTCAGTCTGTAGTACTTAAGAAAGGGAAGAAATACATGAAGACGAACCTCAAAGATGAAGGCCAGTCTTGAAGCACAGTTTCATTAATACTGGATGGCAGGAGGGGAACTAAGTCCCAGATAATGAGGAAGGAGTTGCAATTTTTTTTAAAGCTATCTGGTGACAGGGAAAACAAAAATGACATTCAGCTGACGAATGAGCAGAGTTTGACCTAGCCTTTTGACCCTTGACAATCAATCTTACCTGCTACTTCATAAAGAATTATAGCTGTGCCACTCACATTTGACTCTGGAACTTTACTATCCTTCCTTCTTTCCTTTTCCTTCCTTCCTTCCTTCTTTCCTTTTCCTTCCTTCCTTCCTTCCTTCCTTCCTTCCTTCCTTCCTTCCTTCCTTCCTTCCTTTTTCCTCTTTTTGAATACAAAGTCCAAGCATGTTCACCCTCCTCCTGTAAGTATTCTGTGTGCTGTGCAGTGTTCCTGGCACAAAGAGCCATTTGGAACAGCTGGTGGTTTTACCTAAGGATTCCATTCCACAGGGCCATTTTGGAATGTCAGTCAAGTCAATCACTGGACTGTGCACGGCAGAACAGATTGGATCTGCTGAGAACAGTCAGCAAGCTCCTCATGTCGCCTTATGTAATATAGAAAAGAAAATAATGGAATTGTTAAATGTAAGCTGCCTTTGCTGAATAAGAGCAAAAACACAATAAAGATGATATTTAATCCCATGTGAGAAAGGCAGGATGAAACCAGGATTTTTGGACTTGTAGTATTTCATTTTTGTTTGGTTTTTACTATTTTGTTTGAAGTTTTTTTGCTGTGTACACTATTAAGAATTTGCATACGCTCCTTATTGGAAAGGACAACAAGTCTAGACAGTGCATGTCTGCTGTGTTATCTATTAAGGATGGCAAAGCAGGTGCTGAGCAGTGTTAGTGGCACAAGTGAAGCAAAGAGAAAGTCATATCCAAAAGACATAAAGCTCTTAGAACGAAGTAAAGGCTGCATTTTCCTCGTGGTTTCCAAAGTGCAAATTCTGTGACAGTGTCTACATTGCTCTGTGAAACGTGGAGAAGAGTTTTGTCTTACTGTCCTCATCAGCTGTGCTGATTTGTATATTTTTATTTGAAGCATTTTGTTTTGAGATACTAAAGGTAAAACTACTCAGTAAGGGCATCTGTAATGTAGTCCACCAGCTGCAAGAGATGACCACTGGAGGTTTTAAACTTTTGAAGGTAAGAGGATGTCTGTGGGAAAATAAGATATCTGAGGGTTTGTTTTTTTGTTTGTTTAATTTTTTCCAAGTGACAGTGATTACTATGGAGGTACTAGAAGGAAATAATGATTGATTATTTTTTTTTTAAGTTGCATACTGTAGAATTTTAAAGGCACATCCTTGGTACACACTTACATGAGCGAACAGTGAAAGGTGTAGCAGCTGACAAACAAGCTTTCTTTGTTTCTTATGGTATGAACATATTTTTGCCTTGTCATGTGTAAAGACAAAATGTATGCCTTGATTTGTCTTGTGCCTTTTCAGACTGGGAAGAAAATTATGCAAATTACGGACACGGCAAGGTACAGGCCTGCCTCTCTCTGGATTTTTCATGATCATGAGTGGCCATAGCCTGCTGGGCTGGATCTTGTCTCAGCTGCCTTTGTAATTTTGCTCTTCAGAAGTAGGTGCTAAGAGCAGTAGCTGTTTTCTCGTATTTTAGCCTCAATAAGGAGAGCTTTTGTGTACACAGCCTGTGTAGCTTTGTGTTTGGAGAGTGCTTCCAAAACACATTTGTGGTTGTGCTCTCTTTGGCCTCTGACACTTGCTATGTGTTCTCAGTGGACAACATGGCTGAATATTACCTGCACAGGCTTCATAGTACATGAAGACCTTTCTGGCATGTATAAATGTCATACCTATATGTGAGCATCATGACATCTACTGTGGTTTCTTGGTTTATTACTATAATTGCATGTAATATTTTCAGAAACAAAACCAAGCAAGTTTTAGCATCTCTGATCCTGAGACCCTGAAAAGTATTTCACAAGAAGTTATGAAGAGACAAAGAAGGTACTGTTGCACAAAAAAGGGAAAGGAGTCTCCATTTTCTATTTGTTCTTTTGTAATTTGGGAGGCAGTAATCACTGGTGTAGAAAGGAAGGAGGCTTATACAACGGCTCAAATTTCATAAGCATCATAAAAGCTGGGCAAAGGCAGCAGTCTTATTAGCAGAGGAAGTGAGGTCAGTAGTCTTCAGCTTCTTAACAAGATGACAGAATTTATGAAGCATCACAGCAGCAGGATGTGGTTGCCTGCAGTCTACTCATATAACAAGCCCGCTGGGGTCCTATAGTTATCACCCTTGAATTTGTTTTCCGTTCTTTATTTTCTTTTGTCATCCTCCTGTTTCTCTGGCCTAGCTTACTGCACTGGAGGAATCAATTTATTACCTGTGATGTCTTGTTGGTGCAATTTTCTTTTGGATTTTTTAATTGTTATTATCATTAGCTAGTTTAGTTTAGCTAGTTCCATTGGTGTGTCTCTGATCATAGAGGTGCTCATAGTGGTGTGCAATGAAATCTAAATATTAATCTTCCAGGAAATCTGGGATTCACTTTCATTCTGAGGCATCCTTTCAATCCAGAGTGTGACAAGTGCCTGAAATGTTCCTGAGCTGAGAGTTCATCTTAAAAGACATCCTGCTTGTTGTAGATCTCAAAAAGTCTTATGATCTGCTGGGAATAAAAGCATTACTCAGAAATTATCAAAAAGTAAGAAAAAATAATGGGTGCTTTTAAATCGTCTCTCTCTAATTAACACCATGTAGGTGGTTTCTCTATTACAATCTTTTCCATGGGGACATGAAATTTTGTGTATCTTTGACCCCCCTTTTTTGAGGATTTCAGCACACCTTGCTGCACTTCACTAATTTAGCTTCCTGTGGTGAGGGAAGTGAAGTTTATTCTCCCTCTTTTTCTTTTATAGAACAGAAAAGTGAGCTAGTGAGATCAACTGCTGTGCCCGAGTTGGTGCAGATCTGGCAGGTTCAGAAATAGGAAGTGGATTCCCAGGTGCTGATCTTCACCTATAAGACAGTCAGTCCTAAGTCCCTGTTTCTGATCTGGCTTGTTCAGAAAAAAAATAGGATGCTTTTGAATTATTTTTCCTAATTCTGAAAGCTGTGCTTTATGTCTTGGAAGCACAGCATCCAGATGGGAATTGTATGTGTCAGTACAGCATATTTAATTATTTATAGTTGCTTTCTTTGTTTGATGATTTGATTGTTATTTATTTTATTTTCTAACCAAAAGTTTGATCATTTAGCCTGGAATCAAACATTTGGCAGTGTTTGCAAATTATGAAAGTGCTTTCTGATTAAACTGTTTTGTGGGAAAACTAAAGTTGCAGATTAGTGTGTAAGCCAAAGGCACTCTTTTGAATTTCAGCAGGAGAGAGCTGTTCTGTGGCATGTGCTCTGTTTTCATACCCATGCTGGCACAAAGCACAGGCAGTGCCTTGTACATTTTCCCTGTGGTGTTCTCAGGGCTATTGACAGGGGAAAACTGAGTCCTCTCAGCCAAGTGAGATGCAGGCCTGCAAGGCATACATCAGACAGTACAAGACAAAAAAGTCACTCCCAGTTGCAGCTGAAAAAAGTGACAGAATCTTGCAGACATCTAAAGCTTATCTATTTTGTGGATATATTGTGATCAAATCTGAAAATCATTGCGACATCAGTTAAATTAGCAAAGATCCTGGCTGAAGCTATTTTGCATGAAGTCTGGTGTTGTTTCACTGTGCAAGATAATTAAGAGATGCTAGAATTAATCTATTTAAGCATACTGCTGCTTGAAAAAAAAAAAGTAATTACTTCTGGTTTTGTCTGTACTGGTCTGCAGACCAGTGTTGATTCATAGACATTAGATGTCTTATGTTGTTGGCTTCCCCTCTTAACTTTTCAGTGTGAAACTTTAAGGCATAAGATACTTTCCTGGAATTAGCTTCTTTATGAATTGAAAATCTATGCAATTCAAAATCCAAATACATAAAATGGTCAGCAGTGTGTGCTGCAAACTGCCTAATGAAATGTCTTGTTCTGGATGATTACTTACCAGAACACTTGCCTTCACTTATGGGTCTCATCTTTGAGAGCTACTCAATGATTGGGTAGCTATTGGCAAAAAGATATCCCTAAACATCCCTGAAAAAATGAAGGCAGGAATTTGCACAACTTTTACACAGCTTTTGTCCACAATTACATGAATAATATTATTTTCTGACAACAATGTTTAGCCAAATTTGCATTTGCTTCAGTTCCCTCTTCAAAGGTGAGGATTGCTGGAGTGCCATCAAAGTTCCATAAACTATAAAGAAGTAAACGTGTCTACAGCTGGTAGAGAAGCTGTTGGGGCTATTTCTGCTCAAAAAGATAGTTCTGTATGAGAAGAACATGAGTGGTTGAACCACTGGAGGTGATCGCCATAGGAGTTGCTATACCCTACAGAAGGCTGGAGGACCTCTGTGATGATGGTCTTTCCAGGTGGTCTTTAGACAAACATGAATCCAGAACTGGCCTTATTTTTGAAGACTGTGGGAGAGAGGGAAGGAAAGGAGTAATGTTGTGGTCATGAGATGGTGGACCTGGCTCTGTCTCAAGGATGGAGGTGAAAGAACAGTTTGCACCATGTTCGCTGGCACTTGGATTGAAAATCAAAGGGAACCGGATTCATTTCAGCTTCATGGAAAACACACAGTAGAAAAAACATTCATAGCTGGCAAATGTAAAAGTTTTAAATTGATGATGGAAGAAACATTCATTTCTAAGCTTCTGAGCGAGCCATTAAAATCAACAGAGTAAAGACAAAATCCCTGGCACTGAAAATGGAAGGAACAGTCTTTGTATCTATTTAGTTAAAACTTGGCAAAACAAATCTAAAGTAGTGGTTTCAGATTTCTGTGTGCAGTAACTGTGCCGACTTTTATTCTCAGGATTGCCATGATAGAAAATTCATCCCACCTGATCGGTGCTTTTTCCACTAACTTTTTAAAATTAGAAGTTAATTTAAGCAGAAAGCCAGGTCCTGTATCAGCATTGACATGTATTTCTATGTTTTGTACTACTGAATGGTCCAGGATTTTCAGTTAAGTACACTATTTTGAAACAAGCTCATCTCCATTTAACTGACATTGGAGTTAGTGCAGTAAATATAGTAATAATATTTGCCCAGTATCTGTGTAGTATTTTAACCTGCACTTATCAGTGGACTTCCACAAGAGAATGAGAAATTCACTAATTTCAAAAGAAAGGCAATTTCTGAACAACAAATTCTCTCCTCTTGCCCTCCACCCCCAAACATCATTATTTATGCCTACACATTAGCAATTAATTTCACTTATGACCAGTATTTTCATTATCATCAAAATTTTCTTAATTCTCTACAGTTGCAAGGTAGTTTTTCCATTACTTTGTGAAAAGGTGAAATGGAACAGAAGAAAATTTTAAAAGAATGTTATAGTTGTTGTTTGGAAACTTCACAAAATCTAGATATATCACTGACACTATGTTTCTACAGGCTGAATAAAATACCTATTAGGATACATTCTCTTATGAATTTTCCTTATTTTCCTTAATTTTTGAGCAAATTCTGGAGGATTCTATTATAATTCTTAAAAGAATGCCATTAATAGTAGGTGTATTTAATATTTATAACAACCATAATGCATTGGTAATATTTTGTAGTATCATTCAGATTTTATATAGCTAACATGTAGCTGATGAGACCTAAGCCCTTGTTTAAAATATTTCCTTATCCTGCATATTAAAATTGGGACAATGTTGACTTAAGGAAGGCGAAGACTATCTTCCTGTTTTTTTGAGAATCACTGATTAACAACGAAATTCAGCTTTTTTTCCATTACCTGGTCTGGAGAAACAAGTATTTTCATTGGCAAGGGTAATAAGGTATTAGTTACTGCAGCAAAAGGGCAAGAATATTCTGTTCTGACTGAATATGTGTACATAAATATTGAATTATTTTAAAGTTGATTTTTTGCCGATTGTAAATTCATCCCTTAGGTCCTTTGGATTTTGTTCTCTTTCTATAAACGGGGACTCCTGCTCTAGGTAAATAAATACATTATTTAAGTGGAAGTTCTTTTATTAATTTCTGTGTGTTCTTCTGAAAGTAAAAATAATTAACCTTGAAGAAGCAACTTAATAGCTAAAATAAGATCTAGATGGAGTTTCTTCAAAGGCCTACTATGAACTGCTACCTTTCAGTTGTACAAAAATAGATGAATTATCAAACAGCATGAGGTTTTTTATGTGCTTTTGGAAGCCATGAAGTGGACAGTGCATTGACTGGGTAATGCAATGCAGCTGCTTTTCTGGACTCCCCAGCCCTTCTCTTCAGCTGTGCATGGAGCTCATCCTAACACAGAATTGTGACTGACTTCACATTCTGTGAATGAGAATTAACTACAAAATCTTCTGCCTAAATTTCCCACCTAATTTTTTAATTGATGTATAGTTTATCTATGTGAATAACCGGCTGTTTATTTCAACAGTGATCAGGAAATTAGGTAAGTGGGAGCACATGAGCACCCCAAGTGCAGCTAATTCACTGTTGCTGCACAAAGGTGATACATGCCAAGCACAGCCAAACTAGGATTAGCATGTGAATCAGCAACGTTTGGCTGATAAGTTATAGAGACAGGAGAGAAATCTGATTTTTAGCCACCCTCATTTTGCTGGAAATTAAAACTGAATAGTCAGTCCATCTGTGCCAAATGACAAACTGCACTGTCAAGAACCATTGCTTAACTACTGTTTAACTTTGTTTTTAATCTCTCTGCAAGCAGAATAAACTAGAAAAGGGGATATAGACAGATCATCTCAAACTGACTTAAAACTGACCTGTAGTCAGCTTAAATATTACAAAAAGAAAAAGCTACAGATACTGTGGTATGTTTTGAAATGCACATAATTACATGCAGTGTTCTTAACTATGCATGGCATATAGTAAAAATCATGTCTTAAAGACAGCAAAATAGAGCTACTGTGAGTCAACAGCAAGCAAACATCATGTACCTTGCTAGTGGTACATACATTCAAGAATGGCTTGTGGTGTGACAGATTACCAAAATAAAGTTCGCCTCACAGCTCTTCTACAATTTCTAGTGTGAAGAAAGTTGTATGGTCTAGAGAAATATTGATCCCTCGTCTAAAGAAAGAATCTTCTGCTCACATTGTGCTGTTGACAGCACCTGGCACAGCACCTCCTCATCAACCTATGCTCAAGGCTGTTCCTGGACTACAGCTACTAAAGCAATACCTCACGTGACTCAGACAAAGATTTTAGTCCATTTTTATTCTTCAGTGACTGATGAAGAATACCATGTTCAACATGGTATTGCATGTGTGTCCCAAATGGGGAGGAATGGCTTTAAGTCACTACACAGGGACTGGGGGCACTGCAGCCATGTGTTTTGTTTTGCTTTGTGTTCTTCCCCACCTTTTTCACCCTGTTACTACCATTTTTAAATTTTCATGTCTTGGTAAAAGCAGAAGTTCAAGGCTATATCTAGAAAAACAGGGCCTGTTAACAAGGTTGAAGCCCAAGTCACTGCTCCAGCAGAGAATTTGTGTGCAGCAAGGTAGAACTAGCGCTTTTGCACCTGATTCTTGTACTTGCTGCTGTAGTTTTATTGATTGTGAAGAGAAGAAGTGGGCTGAAGTGCATTTTTTCCCTTTCTCCTTATAGTGTACACGTTACCGTTTTCTGAGTCATTCCATGGCCTCTTCTCACTGCTGTTCAGCTAACATCTCTGACTGGAATTCACAGACAGGGAACAGAATTTAAAACTGCTTGACTCTTTGAGATCTTAACAGAAAACAGAGTTTCAAGTCTACCAACTTTCAGAAAAGACTGGAAGTGAAAATTGATAGAAGCGTAGTTATAATGAAAGCCTGAGACATGAATGCAAGCAAGTCACCCGCTGGATACTGTAGCCTCTGTTGCTTCCATTGGTTGAGGCTGGGGAAATTGTCCTTTGCCATTCCCAGGACACTTGCACAAACTTAGCATACAGACCAACCTTTTAAACCACAAACACTTTGATCCACTATTCAATTGCATTGTTAAAGAACCCCACACAAATACACACATGCACAAGATACCCAATACATTTCACTTACAGTAACTTCACTTCAAAGACTCTTTGAAGAGACTTTTTGTAATTCCTGATCTTCAAAGAACCATTGCTGAAGTTATACCTGAATAAGTATTTCTTTGTCAGGAGAGTCATTTGCCATAAACAGTTATAGAAGATGGAACTGCAGATCTATTATATGAAAGAATGTAAAATCGTTCTTTGAAGCCACCAGGCAGTTCAGCAATCTCCTTTGGAGGACACTTTGCCAAAGACTCACATAGCCACCTTGTCAGGAGAAATGGCAGGGCACCTGATGGATTGGGGGACCTGTGACTCTCTGAATTGCAGGACAGGATTCTGCACAACCTCTTCCAAGGCTTCTGGGGCTGTATGTTGTTGCACTGTTTTTCCTAAAAGTATTATTACTTTGAGGTACATCAAACAGTCTACATAAATGACATTGAAACTATGGTTCCCACCAATGTTGGAGTATCTGAAAGACTCAGAAAAAGCAAAAATAAGTTGCAGTTCCTATCATTACAAATTGTATGTGCAGAGAGTGCCCAGATTTTGTTTTATGTCCATTATAAATCTGGTCATTGTTCTCTGAGTCAGCAGACTGTTGTTTCAAACTTAATCACTTTGTGCAGTTCATCTGTTGCCTGTCATACCGTTACAGCTGTGAAATCTTGGATTCTGTTAGTCTTTAGATGATAATTTTTTCTCCATCAATTAGTTTCTTACAAAGGAATCTTGAAGAATTTTTCCTGAGAAATTGGGGATTATCTTAAATTCTGGTCCATAGGAACATCCTTATGGGCTCATTATGGTCTGGAAATCCAGTCTGTAGGAATACCATGCCACTCAAACTGTTTTCCTATTCTGTTCTTAGATAATCTGGGACTGATTCTGCACTCTGTAATTAGAAAACTGCTTTTATCCAGCATAAGGACTTAATGTTAAGATCCTACTCCTGATCTGTGAGAGTCATGTTTTCAAAAAAAAAAAAAAAAAAAATTAAAAAAAAAAATCTGTGTGGTAAAATTAGGAATTTGCCAGTTCTAGATATTGCTTGCTTGACACACAGACTTTGGCATTCAAACATTTACATTGTTGTCATACCATGTTTAATTGCCTGTCTTTGCATGAGAGTCCCAAGACAAGTCCCTGATTGATCCCTTGTGTCTTGATGATACCCTGACTCCAGTTAATGTTTCAGCCATTTGTACAATATGAGACCTAAGATCCCATTTGAACTGAGGAAGCAAATGGCTTATTCAAGTCTAATTTCTCCAGCTTGTTCTTGCCTTTGGGCATTTTAAATAGGTTAATGCAATTTTTACAATACACTCAGGGAACTTTACTGACAGAGTGTTGTCATAAATTAGAGGAAAATAGCCCCTAGATTATATTAAAATGGGAATTATTCCAAATATATTTGTCCTGATACTTAGTTAAGCTCTCTGCCTAGAATAACTTTTTCTTCTTTTTTCTTCCTTAAGATTTTAGTGGATTATTGTACATTTTAAGGTTTGGTAAGAAAAAAAAATCAGACTTATTTAATGCAGTGGATCATTTTTCAGGGAAGTTCCAGTATTCATCAAAATGTGGAGACACCACAGGCACCATATAAATTATGATGGGTTTCTTCTTAATAATTCCTTTTTATTGCCTGCATTCTTTAAAGTGAATTTAGTGCTCATGAAAGATGCTGCATACGACAAAGCTAGAAAGTGAAGTCCTCTGTTTATCTGCAGAATTGGTATGGTGGAGTATTGGCAATGCAAGTTTCTCCCCATTACCTCATCTGTGTTCTGCATCTGTAACCTTGAGGGATCACCTTTAGGAACAAGAAGATGACTTGGTTTCTGTACTCTTTCCATCCTTAGCCTCTCTGCTGAAAGTGTGAATAAAGATGTCAACTGATGCCATTCAAGGCCATAGTCTTTATGATCTTCCTCATTAGATATTGGGAGACTACCAGTTTATTACCTTGACTGTGTGGCAAGCTTCTTCCAATGCAGGGAGGCTCTCTGTGGATATCTGTGTGTGAATACAACTTCTATGCATTTAGTACATCTTCTATAATGTAGAAAACATGCAAAAGAACCGTTAAAGTGCAATGACTTTTATTCCCTGTATTGACCTAGGCTGGATTTGAACCAGTGATTTAGAAATAATATGCTCTGTATCCCATTACTAATCTCTTCAGCCACAAGTCCAACCCTTCAGGGATTTTTTTTCACAAAGAAGATGCTAACATATTTATAAGAACTCATATTTTTCTTTCAAAAAGGAAATTCGAGCATATGGAAAAACATGGGTATTTGGCTAACCTACCCCTCATTACCCAGGAGGGAGAGAATGTAAATGCAGGCTTGCATTAGATTGTTCAGTGTGTGTATTCAATCTTTAGAAATCTGTTTCAAAAAAAGGAAAGGCATAAATCTCATTAGAAGAGAAACAACAGGGTGGAAAAAAAAAGCGGGCCATGTCACCTCAAACGCAAGTCCAGATGTTTATGTTAGTTACACTTTTCAGTTTAAGGCAATGCAAATCCATTCTCCATTATTGGGGAAGTGGAAAAAGGCATTAAGCCCTTGAAATGGCAGAAGTCAAGTTCTGTGCTCAGTCAAATAGGAAAAGGTTTAATGTATGATTTTCTTCTTTTTAGTCCATTGTACATTGTATTAAGGCACTGGAGAACAACTATGCAATTATGTAAATAGGAGGATAGAAGTTAGAGTAGCACAATGGTAAGCTAAAGTTGTTTCTTATTCCTCCTACCCCTCCTTCCTCTTTACACAGAAACAAACATGCACAAAACATTAATAAAATAAATCAGACATTATGTGAAGCTTATCCACAAGAGCAGATTCTAGATACAATTTGAATCCCTGAATATTAATTTGATCTTCTGCCAAGCACTGTAGAGGTCTTAAGAATCTGAGTTTATATTGTGAAGGAGAGGTGATAAAGGAGTCCTAATTTAAAATTGTTTTCATTATATAAACATTTGTGGGCCTACTTATGTTCCTTGTTATTTCGATTTGTGCAGATTTGGATTAATTGTGATTAAACTTTAAAATGTATGTTTTGATTCAAAATATAACTAGGGATCTTTCCATACTTATGTCACAACATGTTAGTCAGAGGCAGCAGGCATTGCTACTACTCTCACTTAATATAATCAGGATTGGGAATTGAAGACAGAGCCTTTTCAGTTTGCCCACTAAGACAAAGCTTCAGTCATTCCCCCGTCATGGATCAGACTGCTTCTTTCAGCATGGTTGCATCAGAGGTGAATTTTCCCCATTGCAACATTCTACTTGACAGAAGGGCATTTTCGTTTCATTTCAGTTTCCTGTGCAGGTAACCAGCAGAGGAATAGAATATGAAATGACACATCTTGTGTGAATATTGTGAATGCATGGCAACACTGTGCCTAAGGTATCCCACGATGAAAGTCAAGGAGGAGTGTGTTGCTTAGGTGATAACTTTCTATAATCCTTAAAGTAGCCAGAGGTCTGTGACAAGTATTGCAGTAGACAACCTAGGAGATCAGAAAGTTTGCTTTCACTGCCTCTTGACCATCGATTTTCACCACTTAACTCCATGCCTCTTATTCTAATGTAAATGCTTGGATTCTATGACTAAGCATAATCTGCTTAAACTAGGATGATAAACCATGGTGTGATGTCATGGAAACCCTGTCACGACACCACAGCAAGCAAGAAATTCTATTTGAACCATAGGTTTGAAAACCCTTCAGCCAATTGTTTCTTCATAGATTTTAGTCTTCTTGGATACTTGGCAATGTATTGGATAGTCTTCTTGGATACTTGGCATATATTCAACATGTATTTTTCCTAAGAAGAACTGAAATATCACACAGTTTTTTGTGGATTTTCCTCACAGCTTTTCATAGCTTGAATGCGTTTTAGTTGTCTCTCTTTTAAATTGATGTATTTTATGCTGACTTTTTTAATCATAGAAAGAACTTTCTGCAATTCTTTGTAAGCCTTTTAATTCTTGAATGCAATTCTGAAAGAAAGTAGGCACTTTTCACTTAAATATGCTGAAGTTTTACCCAGGTGTTAGCCAGTAAGTAATAAAAAAGATTCCTGTGAAGTGGGCAGTGCATGTTATCTTTTATACATGCAGACAGAGCACTGTTGTACCACCTGAAATTCCATCAGGCACCAAGCTCTGCCAAAAGTGACAAATGCTAGACAGGTATACGATTTATAATGGATGAGCCATGCAAGCAAGCTCTGGGAGTTGGATTGGATTTGATTGCAAACAATAATATCACACAACCCCTGCTGTGGATAGCACACACATTGTGAGAGGCAGTGCAATCTGGCAACGTGAACACCAGACTGCAGGCATGATCCAGAGCCCTAAATCCACCATCACAGTGTACCTACTATATGGCTTTGAGAACACCTTTTCTGATCTAACAGTCCTTCTTCCAATTCCTGTTTGTTTAGCAACAGCATGTTAAACAATCACTAAATCAATTCAATGCAGTTCATAGCTCAGTATGATGATAGGCTTCAGAGGGGCTTTTTCAAGAAATTACATGAAAACACAAGAAGTTATTTGAATAATTTTGTGCAGTTGCTGGAAATAAACTTGGAAACTTTTCCATGAAATAACTTTTCTCCATCAATAAGATTTTGCTTCAGGGAATGTCTTCCACCCCAGCAAGAATGTTTTCATTTCCAGTACAAAAGTGGATGGTAGATATATTGATCTTCCTGCATTCACCAACATTCAAGTATTGAGCAGTACTGAAAGCAAATCTTTTCTAGTCCTAGATGAGAAGGTTTTGTCTCATCCTGTCCAATTGTGAACATACAACATAAAACGGTCCCTCATTCGTCTCCATGAGCCATGTGGATTAGAATTTATGCTTTTGTGGGATGTCATTTAATTCATTTCTGTATTGGAGTCTGTGGATGCAGTAAGGGTCAGTTTGAAATCTTGGTTCTGTTTATCAGTGGTTCATCCAGTGTGCTACATTATCACAGGTGAAGAAATGGCCTGCACAACATAAAGAGCTGGTCTGGATTTTTTTTTCCTTCTGGGAATTGTAAGGGTCTTTCTGCCTCTGTGTACCTACCTACAAGATAGATTTGGTGACTGGTTTTCCTTGCCATCTGTGATGATTTGTGCTATGCTTAATATTCATCTATGCAGTTGATTTCTTGTATACACACCTTCTTTGTTCTCATATGCCTTAGATTATATTTCCACTTATTACCCTGTTGTCTTTGGGGCATGTAGGTGCAAATTCTCCTTGGGAGTGTACTCCATCCTTGTTTTTATTCTGATGGTCACTCTGTTTTATTTTGAAACACAAAACTTTTATGAGTAACTTTCCTGATGGAAATATATTGGTGTTATCAGTCCTTCTTTGTGTTATTCATGCTCTTTATTGAAGTCACATACATATGGCTATAATTCTTGTTAAGGCATATTTTTACTTTCATTCCTGCATCTGTTAAAAGAAAATTTAGAGCAGCTATGAGTATGGTAATGGAGAGCCAACAGCTCTTCCTATCAAGCCTTATACTTTTCCTTCATACAACCTTTTCTGGCTTACCTATTCTGCCTCATCTTTCTCAAAAAAAAAAAAAAATTTTGTTTTTGGTTTTGTTTTGTTTTTTTGTTTTGTTTTGTGGTTTTGGGGTTTTTTTTTGTTTGTTTGTTTTGTTGTTTGTTTGTTTGTTTGTTTGTTTCTTATTCCAGTTTATGGCTCATTGATTGCATGAGTCACACCCAGACCTCAGGTTCAACCCCAGGACAGACATATAGAGACTTGAAATAGGGATGTCTGCATGAAAAGAAAGTGGAGATGACTTGGCTTTATCTGCCAGTCTACAAATAACTTGGTGAGCAGAATTTCAGGCCATGAAATCTGAATGCCATTTTAAAAATCACGAAATTCGTTAATTAATTCATTCATTCCCAGTTTACTTTGGCTTCTGTGGATGGAAATTAGAATACAGGGTGATGTTGGCAAAGCAGCATAGAGAGTGAAAAATATTGTAATGACATTGCAAGCTGTTCCTCTTGGGATCTTAGCTAACTAATGCAACCCCTAAGATGTTGATTAACGTGGATAACACTGGAGACCCAGGTGACTTATTCAGGGCATAACCCCAGAAAGCATCAGGCTTCTGTGATGTTCTGGCTGCTGCTTAAAGCTCTTCTTCCTTACTTACAATCCTATGACACACTTCCTGTCTTACTGAATTTAATGAATGCCCTAGTCAATTTGAAAGTGTCTCTGGGAAATAAAGTTCGATCTTTTGTGCCAGCAGGTTGATGTGAGTCACACACTTCCAAACCTCAGATTTGGAACATAAGCTAGCAAAACATAACAGACCTATACTATCAGGAGTAAATGAGCAGTGCAAGTTACAAGAAGGAATTTGTAGCTTTTAAGTGTGAATTAGAAAGAGCAGTTCTTATTTCAGATACAGACACATTTTATTGGGTATTTTTTGCTACCTAGGCATTGCACAAGAATTTTCACAGCTGAAGGTTTTATTTCCTGGTACCTGCATTATAGTGACATGACAAAGTACTTTTCACAGCATTCTTTATTTTATGACTATGGCTTTCTCCTTCTTTATATAACAGCACAAGTTCATGTTATGAGTTCTTGCTATACTTACAGGTACATAGACAACCTGTTCACCTCTTCTCTAGGCAGGTAATATTCCCTTCATTGGTAAGCTCATCTGAGCAAAGGCTGCTGGTTTGCTCTGTTCCCTGTCCTGTAGGCAGACCTCTAGCCCTTTCAAAGGTTTGCTTTCATTGCCCCCAGTAAGTCTGGCTCTTACCACAGAGTTATACTTGCAGAACCACAGGCTACTATTGATGGGAACAATTTTCTGCACATCCTGAAGTCTGAGGCCAGCTGTCCTCAGTAAGGATTGTGCCCCTCAATGTAACAGAACCAGAACTTTATCCAGAATATCTTTAACACCGTAGGTATTACTGAAACTTGTATAACTCTCTTCTCTATCTTCAATTCACAGCTACCTCATCCCTGAACTCCCAGCTTCAACAGCTTCAGCATCTTCAGCAGCTCCAGCATCAACAGCAGCAGCAACAAAGCCAGCAGCAGCAGCAAGGTCAGCAGGCACAGACTCCACAGCCACCCCAGCAGACCCAGCAATCACAGCCACAGCCATCAGCACCACCGCAGCAGAACCAAACACAGTCCCAGAGCCAGAGCCAACAGCCTCCAGCCCCACAGTCCTCCAGCTCCCCTCAGAAACACAGCCAGTCGCCAGGACATGGCCTTCCATCTCCTCTTACTTCGCCAAATCCATTGCAGGTAGGACACTACATACAAATGCCTAACAGTCTAAAAAGAGCCAGTGCATTCTCTCTCACTGCAAGGGTATATCAAGTGAAGGTTATGCCTTCTTACCACATAGGTTGAGAAATTCCACCTTGTATTACTTAATCCTTATGGGCATTTAGCTTAGAACAGCTAAAAGGCCTGATAAGCCAGAAAAGCATACCTGATGATGGTTCTAGGCTGCTGCTTCCTGAAGAGTAAATGTCTTTTGCTATTAAAGTCCATATTGTAAAACCCATAGAAAACTCTCTAAATTTTTCCATGGATTCATCATGTGATATCGACAAATGACACTTTCCCAGCAGTCACCCTTTATGACAACTTAGGAGGACAACAATGTTAGCTGTTTGTTAACAGATGATCCTGACTGTCAGCTTCTGCTGGTGGACATGTGCAAGGGATGGGTGCATTACCTCTCCTCTTGAGATCACAGACCTAATTTTTATCCTGCTAAGAATCAAATACTTCTTTAGTATTTGTTTTAAGATTCTCAGTGTAGATTTCAAAGTTAAGGATGCCAGTTAATGCCTTTTATAGACGCTCAATCCAATGGATATTTTTTAACAGACAAACAACTATGGCATCCATACTGATGCTCAGCTCTGCCCATCTTGGAACTCCTGGGCAGAAACAGGAGAGCTCTGATCCAGTTATCCTATGTTCTTAAGAGCTGGGTGTTCTTGCACTACATATGTCATGTTACATTCACATCATACAAGACTGTACTCATAAGTAATGTGACTATGAACACCAGGGTAGTCTGTGAAGTGAGTAGGGTCTCATTTACTAGGCAGTGGAACTGCACTTAGAAACCAGCAGAGTCTCTATTAACTTTATTCTCTTAATTTTGAGACACCACTTTAAATGTTTTATCCACACTGATGGATTTGTATCCATTTCCAGCAGTAATAAAACTATCTTAATAATTAAACAATCCTTTTTTAGACAATTAAGGGAATTGGTTTACTAGAAGCTTTTCTTGCCGTGTGGCCAGTTAAACCTGCATTAATCTGAGCTTCAACTAAATTACATCAAATCTGATTTTTTTAATGGCTTAAATAGACTTAAAAGTCTGCAAGAGATGTGTCCTTGCTTGCTGAACTTTTTCTTAAAGTAGAGAATAATGTTCCTAAAGCTTCTTCTCTGTATTAAGTACTGTTTATGCATCACTTAGTGCCCAATCTATCATGTTAGTGAGTGCTTTGGGGCTCTTTTGTATGCAGATTATTGACATACAGAGACACGAATATTTTCAGGGGAGCTTCTGTTACATTTTATTGTCTTGGTTCATCTGTAATGTATGCACACCAACAGTATACACTATATGTTGCTGAAACTGCCTGCTAAATATTGTGTTTCAAAAGTCATTAAGTTTTATAAACAAAGCAAATGCACACATAAATTAGAGTTGGAGTAGGGAGGTAGTGGGATTATCTCAGACAACATACCTCAAGAGGGTGGTACAAACACTGAATCTGAGGTCTTAAGTTTCATATAGCCTTTAGTCCCAATGTAAATCTCATCTGAACCTGAGTGTTTTCAGTCTCATCTGTGATCCAGAGGCACTTTCCACTGTTAGCTTCCTGGGTCACCTCTTACTTGCAGAAGTACAATAAAAGTAAGTAAAACCTTTCATGGTAGGTGCTAATGACAATGTTTCTACATAGATATCTTGGCATAGCTCTCTCTTTAGCGTCCTTATGCTCACAACTACCCTTCTGAGGGCAGTCTGGATGTGGCAGTGTCAGCAGAAGTGAAAGGAGGGAACCAAGTACTCTGAGGTGGGTTTAGTTCAAACACTATGCCTTAAACATTTTATGAATTGTGATTACACTTAATGAAAGACACCAGTGTGAGACTCTGGGATTCCCACTGGGCTAAGCTCAGACAGTGCTGCCAAGCCCATTGCGTGACTGGGACACTTTCCCTACAGCAGTAAAGGAATTAGACGCCTTTAGCTGCCAATTCTGGCTCAGCATTAAAGAGTTGCTAATAAATTGTGGAATAAGCATTTTTAATGTTCTTTCCTCTCTGATCCTCATCATTTAAACCGCCATGAAAACCCAAAGTGTGTTCACAGATACAAACATGCTCTGTACTGACATCCAACAGAGAAGCCAGAATTTAGCACACTACTCCACCCTCACCTTAAGTGATGTGTGTAGGGTCACTACTTTGGCCTTCTAGCCATCTCTACAGCATTTCTACAGCAAGCATAATACAGTTCAAGCTTCCTTAGAAATAATTAAAACTTGAAATATGCTCTGTCATATTGTCAAGAATGCTGAGGCATTTTAATATACAAAGAAGTGACACTCAGAAATATTTCCAGAGGAAGTGAGGTTGTATATATCTGGTTGTTTGGGTACTTTTCTAAATCAGAACAGTGGTAAGATCTCTTCCTTGAAATTTGTCTTTCCATTCTAAATCCTGCAGAGAAAGGCTGTTTTACCCTTGTACATCTATCCTGAGGACTGGACCTGAAATTATCTTTTTTCACACAGACATTAAAAAAAAAAGAAAAAAGGAGGGAACACAAGTTTGGCAGCAATTCCTCATAATAGCTGCTTAGAATGTGTTGTTTTTTTTCTTTTTTTTATGTTCAATGGTCTAACTTAAAAATCAACATAAAACAAAATTCAGAGAAATTATGGCCTCTAAGGTAATGTTCTTTATGAACTAGAGTGAAATGGATTTTGTTTGAAGAATATTAAGGGAATAAAGAAAAACTAAGTTAAAGTTTGACAGCTAAAAGTTCATTTCAGAATTCTTGACTTTTTTCATGTGGGCTTTATCCTCTTGCATTATTCAAGATCTGTCTGAAAGATATTAGTTTAAAAAAATGCAACCTCAAAAAATTGTCATGGAAAGTCAGTACTTCAGGAAGGTGATTGTGTTTGTTTCAAAAAACTGAAGGATAACAGCAATTACATCTCAAAATGTACAGATGTTGTCATGTCCTTCAGAAGGCAAATTAAATGAAAGTGCTTTGCCTAGGTATACCTGGGTGAGGTATTTTGCTAGCTGATCAGAAATTAATAATGTCGGTGCAGTGTACATCAACTAAAAGTCTAAGAATTTTTCTTGTCATATTATTCTGGTCTAATTTTATCACTATTCTTTATATGATTCAGTGGGCTGGAATGTAGTTACAAAGCTATTTTTTTATGGAATTTTTTAATTATTGTGTAGAAAGATGTAAAACCTCACTTTAGGTTCCAGGACTTGAATTCTTTGCTAACATTAGTGATGATGCTCCAGATTTACAATGGTAAAAGCAAAACACTGCAGAACCAGGGTCATTGCTGATTTGTAATAGGCAACAATCAGAGAATTTTCCAAAGCTGAGCTCTGTTCAAGAAGTGGGGGGGTCAGGGAGATGATGGAAGACTTTCATCCCTCTATTCTAAAATGGTAAAATTCCTTATGAAGATAATCTTAGTCTGATTTTTATTTTCATTGTGTCAATGGATTGAGACAAAGGAATCCAGAGGTGTAAGACAACCTATCTCATGCTGTAAACTGAAGACTTTGAAACCTATACTTCTGGGAAAATACACTTTTCCAATATGCTTATCCTGTGAATGTTTAGTGTTATTACATGGTGAAACATATGGATTCTTGAATGGCCAGCATGTTGCAACTTCAAAGTTGCACTTCTTACAGAGTTTCTATTCAATTAAATTTTAGAGCCATAAGAACTTGATTATGTGCTGTATAAAATCAGATGAGCTTAGTACTAAGTAGCCAATTATTCTGCCTGACTAGCAGAATAAGGCACTTTGTATCAGCAACATATATTTAACTGGCCCCAAAAAAAGGTTAGCTTCTGGTGCTGACACTCACTGTATATTTTAGGGATATGGATAGGATGAATGTACACAGACCCAGACCTGCAAAGGGAAAGCTACACTATAGGAATAGAAGAATTCTCAATGACTTCTATTGTTCTGTTTGTGTGTGAGTAGGAACAGACAAACAGGAAATCCCCCAGAGATTTTCTTACTGTAAAATTATTCTGACCATTTTCAGAACTCTTTCCTAAAGAGTGCCTTTTGTCATAGAAGCCTATCTACAATAACTGCAGCTGATGGAAGATGATGAGTGAGAAAAAAATAACAATAAAAATAGGGAAGAAGGGAAGTGAGGAGATGACAACAGCACAAAAATCTTCCAAAGTAATAGCAAAGTCTAGGATAGCAAAACCAGAACCTCCTTCAGATTAAATTTTCATACTAATCTTAAATAATATATTTGGAAACTCAACACTTTTATAACAAAGGGGGAAAGAAAAGCAGAAAGGCTGAAACACTCAGCTGCAAATGAGGGAGAATATGTACACAGATGTCTGAGGCTCCAATAGTCAAAAAAACAAACTGCCCCTTCCCTTTTCCCCCAACCTTATTCACTGGTTAGCTTCTCATTAAAGAAAAATCAGTTTTTAAGAAACCTCAGTGTTTACTTAGACTTTGACATATTTACATATCAGAGGTAATAACCAAGTCTCTGTTGGCTTGATGAAGACCAGTTTTTCAAGTACTATCCTCATGGTCTGTCTTAATGATTGTATTCACATCCAAGACCTGTTGCTGAGAGGAGACAGTCTCAAGCTGTGGCAAGGGAAGTTTAGGTTAGACGTCAGGAAAATATTCTTTACTGAAAGAGTGATTGAGCACTGGAATCATCTGACCAAGGAGGTAGTGGAGGCAGAGTCCCTTGACGTATTTAAAAAAAGATTAGACATGGCACTCAGTGCCATGGTTTAGTTGATGAGGAGGTGTTAGGTCACAGATTGGACTTGGTGATCTCAGAGGTCTCTTCCAACCTGCTTTATTCTGTGATTCTGTATTTTTCTCATGCTGATTGAATCCTGAGATCAAGAAAAATTGATCAAGATTGTGACACCAGTAAACCCTCTGAGTTTTGTTTTTTGTTTGAGCTTTTTGAGTTTTTTTCGGTTTGGCTGAAATTATCTAACCTTCTTCTGCAAACGATACTGTGCAATGTATGACTGATTGAATCTGCTCCCAAGTTACTTAGTGACAAAGAAATATTTTATAAATGGTGAGTAAATGCTTTGAATCCATTTTCCAAAATTTCCCAATTTTTTGTGTTAATAAGGAGTGACATAATCCACATCAACCCACATCAGAAGGTGACAGGTGATATACACAAGTACAGAAGATATTTAATCAAGAAGGTTCATGCCCATCACCTGGTGAGAATGAGCTAGTTGAAGGGCTCATCTTAGGATCAGGTTTAGATTAGCTGATCCAGCAGCTACTGGCAAGACCTATGTCTCAGTTCTAAACTCATAGCATGCAAACTCCCCTGCAGTCAGCTAAATTGAGTTAAGCTTGATGATCCGTTGAGAATATTTTGCTTATTTCACACCCTGCTCATTTCAAACAGGTTCAGAAAGATATGAACATCTTGTTCTATTGACAGTTTTGGACTTCTGTGTATTCTTATGGTATTGTAAAGATTTTTGTGGGTTGATAAAGGTGATTTCATGGACAGAACAAGCAAGTATTTGTGTAAAAATTTCCACTAGCTAGGAAGTCATGGTACTCATGTACCAGACACTCACATGCTTATTACCCATTGCAAATGCTGCAGTGATTCAGGCACTCTCCTTTAGGTTTTGTGCTCTTCTTTTTCCCACTGCAGTAGTTCTATGAACCACAGAGATGTTACTGTTCACAACCTTGAACTTTGCTTGAGAAATTGTTGGGTTTGAGTTTTGGTGCCTCCAGGGCCGCCTTTCTTCTCTTACCTGTACTGGCTCTTCCATGGTCATACTCATCCTTTATGGGTCTTCCACCATCTGGGCTGCTCTGATGTGGCAACATAGCAGTTTGTCCTGGCTGGACATTCAGAAGTCTCTGCAATGTGCTGTACTCTGGCCCTGGTGCACAGCGCAGAGACATGCCAGATGGTTTCCTGCTATGGCTAGTTTGTTTGAGGGCTGCTAGTACTCATGTCTCCCTGGAGATGCATGGGGTCATTTCCACATAAAAGCTAGTTTCAGTTGTGTGTAAGATTTGTGTTCACCCATGCAGTGAGCAGAGTTCCAGACTTTCTTCTCCTCAACAGCCTTCCTTCTCCCAGTAGTTCACTGACTTTTGGGGTCTTTGAGGCATAGGGACTTCCCCCTGTAAAGTTGCTTAATACTGCATTTAAATAGATCAGGGATGTTTAAGTGTTCTCAAAGAGACTTTTTAAGCAAGTCTTTTCATTTCCTGAGGAAACCTTCTCTCAGGTGGAACACTGGCTGTCTAGTTCATCCAAATATACTCTGCAGGTTGCTATTTTCAGAAGCACAAGGAGTACTGGTGTCTGACTCACATTTAAAGCAAAGGAAATTAATCGTCGAGCAAAACAACCAGCATTATTAGCACCCAAGGGGCAGATGCTGAGGCTAATAATGGAAACCATTTGCTAGAGAATTCTCAGAAGGAGAGCAAAGTGGAGCTGTTTGCCCAGCAAGCTCTACCTTCTGAAATGGGAGTATTTCATAAACTCCCTAAAGCAAATGAAATATTTAATAAATAGGAAAATAAATAAATAACATCTTCTCAGAACAAATTTGGGAAAGGATACATGTCCCATAAGGTCTTGTATTTCCAAAGCCTCTCTAGGCAGAGAGTAAGACTGTTGGGGATCTTAAGGACAGAAAAAGTTGCACAGCCCCTCAGATACTCTTATGAATCAAGTGGATCTGTTCTATTAGCATTCATTTCTCTTAATGTGTTTTTTCACTTATATTTCCGAAAATTTTCAAAGAAAGTAAAGAATATCCTAAAGCATTACTTTATTGTCCCCTATTTTTCATGTCCCCCTTCTCCTTGTAATTAAAAAAAAATTTGCAAGTCATCACAGGTTTCTAGTTCTGCAAGAAAAAAAAAATTCTACTTGGAAGCAAGTGGACCGAGTGAACATTTAGAACCTAGTGGGCTTTGGGCTTGTTGAATCTGAGGAGCAATATTCTAGAAGTGGCACAGTCATTGTAAAGAAAGCACCAAAAAGAGGTTGCTCAGCTCCTAGATAATGCGGGGAAGGGGGGGGTAGCCACTCAAGACTGTGTTTTAAATTTTAAAACTAAGCCTTTTTTGGCAGTATTGCTGAAATCTATCAGTGTCCACTTGTGTATTCTGTTGGTGGTTTTAGCAGATGCAGGTGTTTAAAAACTGTAATGCTTTCTCCTTTTTGTTGGTAGCCAGAATGTTTTGAGAGAGTAACTAAGCAAAGGCCTGGAGATTATGAAATTTGCTTAAGTGTTAATGGGTTGATTGCTGAGTTACAGTCTGCCGTCTTTACTGGAAATTGATTGACTAGTGCTGCAGGTCTTCACACTTGACGCTCGGATTTGACTAGAAAATTCTGCCAAGTCTTTTACTCTGAAATTTATCTTAATTAGATCTGAAAGACCTGCCACAGCAGAATAGTCACACCGATTAAAATGAAAAACAGGAGAAATTACTGATCAAATTAATCATAATGTCGGGTTACAGCTGTAGGTCTGATGTAATTTGCCACTCCAGTGAGTTACATCGGCCCAGGCAGAGGAAAGAGAGCTGGTTTTACGCTGATCCGTAACACCAGGCAGCTTCAGGCAGCCCATCAGGATGCTTGTTCCGTTCATTCTCTTGGCTTATTCTGACCTTAGAACTGCAACTAGAAACAATTTAGGCAAAAGAAAATATACCCTTTTATTGAAGGCTTTTACACTGGAAACATGAGCTTTCCAAATCCTTGTCTTTTTTTGCCTTTTTCTACCAACCTTCTATTTTTTTTTAAGTAATTAACAATTAATTATGTCAAAACTGGAAAATTAATAAGTCAGAGGTTTTCACCTCAGACATAGTCAGGAAATGTGCCTTTCTAAGAGCTTCTAGTGGGTTAGGATATGAGGAAATTAGGATAATTTAAACAAACGGGCACTTAGCAGTACATGTCCTTCCTATCAAGTAGGAAATCAACAATCAGACTTGATATTTTGTAGATGTGGTGATCCTAAAATTTATTTTTAAGTTGCGTACTTATCATATATTATATTCTACGATGTATTATAACCTTTTTTTTAATATACAAATCACTGATTGAATCCGTGTTAGTAGACGATGGGTTGCAGGTCCTAAAGGGGCCCAGTGTAAATTTTTCATCTGGAAGAGAAGCCTTCTACAATTCTCTTAGCATTTGTTCCACCAGCAAGGTTTGAAAGACTTTTAGGACAACTTCTCTTGCAGCACCACTGTATTTTTGCTGCTGATCCAGGGTGAAGTCAAGAAATGAAGATCTTTGACACCAACTGAGAAAGAAAATTAAGTAAAGAGAGCAAGAAAGAATAGTTGGGCACTATGAATCTCAGAAAAAAAAATCTTACCTCTGAAATACACAAAATTTTTATTTTGATACTGTAATACCTTTGACTGCTTAGGAATTTTCTAAGTGATTTTTCTTTTCCAACAACGATGCAATTCTAAGTTGGTTTCTCCCCTGCCCAGTCACATTACAGAATGGTACAGTCTGCTAGAAATGGCCAGTAAATTGGTATAAAAAGATAATTCTGAATGAATGCAATAATAAATGATATAAAAATTGTTCGTTTCTAATGCCATTGTGCTTTCACCACAGTAAACTTCTAACTCTGTTTTTAACCTGCTAGAGAGTCAAACCCAGCTGGAGTGCTGTCTCTGTCTCTTATTGCTCTCATTCCAGTTTGGGTATCCTTGTAGGCTGGTGGCTCCAGCTGGAACAGGACAGAAAAAGGTAGAGAGTTGATCTCCTCTTGGCCTTTTCCCAGGGACTTGGGGACACCTCACAGATTGAGTAGTGGAACTGCCAGTGTAGGTGCTCCATGGGCTACAGGGCGGGTGGGGCAGATGATGAGGACTAGGGATGCACTAGGATCAACATCTAGGAAGGGGTAAGTAAGGAAAAGTCGGTCTCATTCCAGGATTCATCTGAGGGTGCAGTTTCCATTTCTGTAGAATTCCTCAGGGATAGGAAAAGGAAAAGGTTGTGAGAAGGAGAGGGGAGAAAAAAAAAAAAAAAGACTTTTTACTCCCAGTGCCTTTATTCCTACTGGCCTTTACTATGGGGAAAGACAGAAAAAACTCCCCAGTATTGGCATTGTGAAAAGCTGAAATTTTACCACTGATCACCACTCTGGAATAAAACGCTGTGTGCATTTCCATCCTATCTCTGTCTGCAACTTTTCACTTTATAACAAGACCTAACTCCACTGCTAGGAAAGTTGGCAAAAGGTTTCTCATAGCACCCAAGTGAGACAGGAGCAAGCTCAACATGCCATTATGAAGGTTTCCTGCTCTTCTCCCTTCCCAGCTTTTGAGAATTGCAGCGTCCCTGTTTGTTTTTTTTTAGCTGTCTTCTGACTCTGAAACATGTTCTCCATGCAATCAAAATGTGTCTGACAGAATTTTCAGTTCATGTAATACAAATATAAAAATAAACAGAACTTGAGAAAACCAAGCCATTCTAAAAATCCTTGATGTTTTCCCTATAGACATTCAAAGAGTATGTCTAGGGGGAAATCACTGGTACTTCAAATGTAAAAGCAGGTATAGAGATAACATATGTCAGTCCTGTAGACCCAAACTTGGCAGTCCATGCTCTCATGAGTGAAAACTGCAGGAAAAGAAGGGGAGGGAATTCTTTTACTGCCACATAAAATCTGCATATGTAGCTCTAATCTCATCATCAAATTATGCCTTTGCATACTGAATTCACTTTTGACAAATAATTTGCATCAGGAAGCAAAGTGCTCTAGTAAAAATATTGCTGGAGTCAGGAGCACGAGACTACAGTCCTGGGTCTGTCACTGTCTGAGATGTCACTTTGTCTTTCTGTTCCTTTGTTGATTCTCCCACCATTGTTTGATCACTTTATACTGAAAACCTTTACAGTTTTTTGGTATAATTCAATGAGGCCTTGATCTTGCATTGGGCTTCTACATACTGCTGTAGCACTAATACTACAAAAGCAAGGAATATTCAAGGGAGGAATTGCAGAGCCCCTGTCATTCTCTTGTGGAATTCAGAGTAGTATTGCTGTTGACTTCAGAGGACATAGTATTGCTATCCATTTTGTTTTCAAGTACATTGAATATTTTGAAGTTTCTGTCAGATGCTCACTGTGCTGTCAAATGCACTAATGAAAGGTTTTCCTAAAGTTAATTTTCCTACTCGTAATACAATAACCAAATTTGCTTTAACACTTGAAAAAATCCATCCATACTAAAGAGAATCAGTTGCTTAATCCTAAAATTAAAGGTTATTGCATGCAAGAGAAAATAATTACATGCTCAAAGTATGGAAAAAAGAAAACTTTTTTAATATGTAGGTATTTGTATAATTAAAGACTAATCAAGCATGAAGGCTGCTGACTAAACCAGAAAATGAGATTGTTGGCAAGCAATATTGTAATGTAAATGCCATTTTTGTTTAAGTACTAAGGAGCTGGAGGAATGATATCCTGAACAGATTAAAAGCAAACAGCATTGATAATAAATATTTATCAGATTTCAAATGAAACACACAGAGATTTTTATATTTTACATGCTAACTATATTGGCATTGAAGTATTCAGTCAGTTTTCAAAGGTTTGTTCACATCTTTACTTTAAAAGGTTGAGAACACTCACTAGTGATAGAAACAACTTTAATACTCAGTCTTAACCTGTACCAACATCAGTTCGTGTAGGCCATGGAAAATAGCTAAGAGGTGCTAACATAGTTAACTACAGATGTATCAGAAAAACTCCTGGGGCTGAATAATCAAAATGTAAATGGTCTGTATACATGTTTTACTTTCTTTTTCTCTTTTCCAAAATGGTCACATTAATTTTTCAAAAACAGAGGGAAGCTTCTCAAGCTTAAATCCATGCCATGAAACAAATATTTAATAAAGTATTCATGGAGGACTTATACATATACATAAATTAACCCAATGTAACCACCATTTTGTTGTAGAGGACTGATTTAATTAAAGGTCTGTATCATCTTGGGGCAGTGCTTTATTTTGTGGTAAACTATTGCACTGATTAAATACACTTATAATACACCTTTATGTTATGTTATTGTAGCCTAAATTTTGTTTAGAAATGGATATAAAGAGATTTGTTTACATCAAGGCTTAAGAAGAACGAGGAAATGCTAGAACAGCAAATGTGTTCCTATTCCCATTCATTTTCTTTTTATTACACTCTTCCCAGAGCTGGCACTACTCAGCATGCTGATGTCCAACAGAAACCATCTCTTAATCAAGCCTGATCATACAATAGTTTAAGCTAATTTAAAACATCCTTTGAAATATGTGAAAAGAGGCTTAAACCCAATGGTTATGATAGAGAACCAATGAATACCTTTGCGTTAGTACATGCGCTGTGGCCCATTGCATCCTTTGTGTTGATGTGTACCTCCTGTTGTTTCCTCATGCACTACTTTTTGGAATAATCTTCATCTCACTTGATTATGACTGAGACACACAATAGTATGTCACTGACAGAGTTATTGCGGGAAAGTGACAAAAGGGATTTTTGAATGTAAGGCCGCCTATAACATTATCAAATTTTTCCTATCCTAGTGTAATTATATTCTATTTGCCTTTGGACTAAAGGAGTGTAGACAAGTTAAAATTAAATAATACTGTGAAAAAATCTAATGCTAGTCTCTTGAATAAGCATTGATCTAATTTTCAGAAGGGCTGAGTCACTACCCTTGATATGAACTGTAGCAATTATTACTTAGCCCTCAAAGAAATAAAGATACAGACTTCAACCTCTGGATTTCTTTGAAAAGTCTTGCTCATGTCTATAGGTTTTATCACAGGAAACTGATGATTTGCAAATGCCAAAATTCAGACCAAGCTAAGTCCAAGCCAGCCTGGTGCATGCAATTTCCTGTGTTTATCTCAGTTACTGATCTCTTAAATGTATAACTTCACAGATGGGCATATTAATATATCAGCATTAAGGAACTTTATAATGAGTATTCTGTAAGTCCTCTAAGCAATTCATATTTACATTAGTTTAATGATACTAAGGATTATGTAAAACATATTAAGGTATGGTAAAAACATACTAAGGAAAATAGTAGAAACAGTACAAAACTTTGTGTGTAGACCATCACTCAGTGATCCAACAAGAGGAAAGTAAAAGAGGCAGTAAAGCATATTTAGATCAAAGCCATGCAACTCATGGTCTGTGAGCCAGGTCTGACCCACAGGAAGTTTCTTTCCAGACCCCAGGTGAGCTACTAAAAGAAAAATTAAAGACTTCGAAGGCAACTGCACCTTTGCTTTGCCCTGGTGTGTGCTATTGCTTGTGGGTTGTGAGAGCAACCCAAATACCTAAGAGAGGTGGGTGGGTGAAAAGTCTGCCTTTTGATATTTGTTTGCTTGTTTGTTTTTCACACATAGCTGGCTGAACCACAGTAATAAGTTTTAGTCGTCTGTTAGCAAAAGAGTCTGATTCCTTCTTTCTACAGAGATAACTGTATCTCCCAAAGATTAGTGATCCTGTCAAGCAGGTGATAGTTCCTTTTTTTTTTGTTTATTTCCTAATGTATAAAATGTGAGTTACAAGAAGGATTTACCTGTTATTTCTAGAAGGAACATTACCACAGTTTTCTGATGAAAACATGGAAATGTGTAAATTATTTAAAGGCTGAAACAGACACATTCACAAATCATTAAACTATCCTGTGTCTTGGAACATGGAGAGGATATCCCTGGGACATTTATCTGAGGGCTCTGCAGGTTGAAAGGGGAATGGAGCCAGCAGAAGAACCAGTCCCATACAGAAATTGCAATTATTCACAAAATGAAAATGAGGATAACAGTTAGAAATGTCAGCATATATATCTGAAATGCCTTTGGTGTGGTTGTTACTTATGAAAAACATCATTACTGCCATTTTGCACTGAATACCATGCAGTTATTTCACTCTAACCATGACTTGCACAGCATTCATGTATACGGAAAACCTACAAGGAAACCTCAAACCACCTAGTGAAATGTTGCATGTCTCCCATCTCTCTGGCTTTATACTCTTTGACAAGCATCAACTTAAACAGGGCTTAAAAATGTTCAACATTAGTATACATCATCTCCATTTACCTTCACGAATCAATAAGGACATGCAAGCCTCATCTTCAGTGTGTGGTTTTGAAAGTCTTAATCTGATTCTGCAGGCTAACAATATCCTTTACTCCAAACCGAAAAATGTAAGATCACAGTCCAGGTTATAGCTTCACTTTGAAGTCTGAAGGTCAGTCAGAAGCTGCTCTGTTTTCCAGGATTGTCCAAAAAAGTTGCCTTATTTTCAGATAGAATCTACCCCTCATCTGAACAACAGATATTAAGATTTGCATATGTTTTTCTGGACAGTCTTTATTTGATTTTGCAATTTCTTCACAGGAGAAAGTCCTATTACAAGGATTAGGCAAAAGTCAGACCCAAGAATACCCTATCATCTCAACAAATACTTCACTTCAAAGCAGAAAAAGAAAACAACAAAAGCACAGCAACGGAAAAAAATGTGCATGGATGAAATAAAACTGCCAAGTCTGATTTCATCCATTTTACTTTATCATATGCACATGGACCCCATGCCATTTGAGAAATTTGATTCAAAATAAAGAACTTAAAACTGCAAAATTTTAGTATTACCAAAATACTTTCTTTAAGAATTTATAGAGGGAGACACTGACTAAACACAACCAAAATGCTCACCATTTCTCAAAAGTTTCAATTCCAACAGAAAGAATAATAGTGCAATAAATTTTTCCTCTACATATTTTAAAGCCTGTTTGAAAAAAAAATCAGAACAAAATATTATAAATTAATCCAAGTATAGAATATAAACTTCACATTAGGGTGCTACTTTTTAATTTCCCATGGGGTGATTCAGCACTTCAAGAAACGGCATAATGATCTGAGAAGGAGAAAGACAAGATCAGTACACTTTCTGATAGATCAGGGTTTGCCCTATGAAATAGTCATACCAGTAAGATGGTCTAGAACTGAGCAAAGGAGATTTACCTCAGGAACTGAAGTTTGTAATCATTAGGAACATAACCACTCTCATTTTCCTATAACTTGTTCCTTTGCAAAATTCCTAGCATTCTTTTAACAGCTGGACAACTCAAAACTTCTTTTTCGTTATTTTTTGCTGAGAACTGTAGATTCACTGAAAAGCAAATCTATTCATGGCATCTGGTTAAATCATCTCATAAAATAGTGTCTTAGCCTCAGGTTCAAGCTTTTCACTGCATCTGATTCAGACATGAGGCTTCAACCAGGGTCTCCACATGCTTGTGAGTGCCCTGTTTTGGCAGCATAATACATGCTCAAGGGCTTTTACTTTTCCATCTTGAAATATAAATAGTTCACTGTCCATCAGGCCAGAAAGAAGACTTATCCTCCCACTTGTCCCAGTGTGCATGGTAACTTTTACGAAGGAGACAATTTTAAACAACAGCAGAGAAATGTTATGAGCCTGTAACTTACCATGTCTAAGTACTCTTTTCTGTTTGAGATTGTTTGCTGCAAATTTTAATGAACAATTTCTATAAGTGCTAGACAAGTCCAGAAGGAGCTGGGTAAATATTCCAGATGTAAACTAGGGCTGGTTTGAATTTGCTCCCTCTTGGGAGAAGAGATGTTGAATGTACAGGTTACATGATATTCTATCAGTTATTTGGATAGCAGAGCTGGCACTTTAGCATAACATGAGCACTACTTTACCTGTGATGGTGTTTGGACTGCGTCTGACTGATTTTCATTTTATTATCATGAAAATTGAAAAGATATTTCCTAAGCTACTTTAAGGGGGAAAGATGATTGATACAGAAAGATACATCTAAGAAACAAGGCGAGCATGTATATGATTAAGATTGATCAGAATTTTTTAAAAATAATTTATCTTCTTCAAAACATAAAAATTAATCTTATTGTAGGTAATGAGTGACTTCCTATCATTCAATGCTAATTCTGATATAAGGAAGTGTTGAAATTCTTCTAGAAAGTACATCTAAAATAAATCCCTAAATATCTAAATGTTAGCTCCAATAGGATTGAAATGTTATGAGCAAAATTTGACTTTTAATGATATTAGGTCAACACAGACTTTAAAGTACAAGGAATTACAGGTTCTGAAAACAAAGTTTTAGCCTTAGTGTTTTGACAAAGATCTGTGGCCCCTGGCCCTTTAAAAGTTGAACTTAGCCTGTAAAAATATCACTTCTTATTGATCACATGGTTATTAAAGTCAGTCAAATGATCAATTTATATGTCAAACACTTGAAATATTTCCTGTAAATATTAGAACAAAAGAAGAACGTGATAATATTCTGTTCAACTGCATTAGATTGATTCAGCTTTTCATCACTGAGAAATAAAAGTGGCACTAAATTATGCATTGAATATGCCAAGCATTTATGAAAGCTAAATTAATTTACAACTGCATCATGTATGTGGTGTTTACATGCAATAGTTCATGTGTATGAAGGCAGGAACATACCCATCCATGTAACTGAGTGTGACAGGATAAACACACCTTGTGTTCTCATTCTCTCCTTTCATACACCTTCCTACTCCCTGACACATACTTGCAACCTTGGAAAGATGTGGCTTATTCATTGAACCTCAAGCAGAATGATGAAACTTGATTAGTCAACAGATATTAATTAAATGTTAAAGGCAGGTTTTAAAATACCTTCAATATATGTTGCTCCTAATGACATTCAAGTGCACTTACAAGGGAGGTCAGGGGGGAGATTTTTAGATCCCCCAGGCTTGCCCAAGATGCCTTTCCATAACCAAATGCTTTCGTATGAGTAATCGAAATAAACCTTTAGTCAACCACTGGGGAGTCTTTACAGCCTAGCTTCGATTGGAGTCTGAGTGGAGGCTTGTGAGCAGGAGGTGTTTGTAAGCATTTCTAATGGCATTTTGATGTACATGTACAAAATTGATGTCGGAAGGATCATTGAAAAATCCCAAACAGTGGAATATTGAGGACATTTTCAGGTGGCAGTCAGATTCTGGCTGGGTGAGCCCAGTATATTTTCTCATGTCACAGTTGATTAGGTTCACAGGGAAGTGGAAAGAGTAAAAAATTCTCTTATTACTGCAGCAATGCCATATCAGCCTCTTTTCCCTTTGAATGCAACATTAGTTTTTGTCCAGAACTCTAACTGCTTTCTACAGTTTGGGGAATTGTAAAGCAGAAACAATTTTCCCAGCTAGGCTGACCTTCACAGTAATGAGAAATGACTGGAATTTCTCTCTATTTCTCTAACATTTGGTGAGGGGGGAATAGGAGGTATGTGTTTGTTTTACCTGATATTATGTTGTGGGCGTCTATTTGGCACTTTGAGCCTAATTTTTTTCCATTCAGGAGATTACATGGACTGCTGCACCATCTGACCCAGTAGCCAGCCCTTAAGTGTATAGAGGAGCAACAGTAATGCGCTTTAAACCTTCTGTTATCACAGCAGTGATGGCATTTTGTTTCAGTCATTAAATGATTTTTTTTTTTCAATGGATAGCTATTTTCATTTACTCTTCAGTACTTGTTCAGGTGATGATCAATGATCTCAAGAAAATGTAAGATTCATTACCAGCCAGGTAGAAGGGAAATTTTCAAAGCAGACATACATCTGCAGAGTGTTTTCCTTGTGGCTCTGGTGCTATAGCACTACAACGCTGATCATCTCTTGGGGATGGGATAAGAAAATTCTGCAGTTATGTGCAAAGCAAGTAAGTGCTGTGTCTGAAGTGTCTTTAACATCTCTCTAGAAATATGAGGTTTTTCCTTGTTCTTTCCAGGTGTTTCAGAATAAACTTCTTTCTCTGTGGAATCTGAGACCGCTAGCAATGCATGGTGGTCCAGGTTAGATCTGCCCTGCAGAGGCAAAAGTAGCACTGCAGAAGTGTCAATATAATGAGGAGAGGTTTGATGAAGCAAGGCTCAGTGCCAGGAAGACCCACACTATGGCAGGGCATTAAAAGCAACGAGCCACCCAAGCAAACCTGCAGGATCTCGGGCCCTGCCTACTCTGAACTGCATTCTGCTGCATCTTCATGGTGGCAATGGCATGAACTAGATGGGCTTGGATACAACTCCACCTGGCCCCAATTACAGTGTAGACCTATCTGCTACTGGTATCTGGGCTAGTAAAAGGTCCAGAATTCCTGGAAATGGGCAGAGGTGAAAACATTTCAAACAGAAGACAAATTCAATCAAATCTCTGGCTGCAAATCACTCACATACAAAAGCTGAGTGGTAGTTTCAGGGAATTCATGTGTTTCAAGTGTTTTACCTTAATTTTGGCTTTATTATAACTAGAAAAGGCTGTGGAAATGTCAAAATATCATGGAGGAGGCATGTTTTCACCTCCTTTTATTCTGGAGTAAAAAACAGTGTCATGGTATTTCTAGGAGAAGAAGGTTGCATAATACACTGTAAACTTTCAAGAGTTTGACTGTACTCCTCTACTCTTACTGTATCTGAAAGGCCTGAAATAGTGAACATATTCCATTAGGTTGGAGTTACATATTCCTAGTTAACATTTGCATGTTATAGCCATGATGTTAGGGCATTTCTTTAATTCCCAGTTAATAGCCCATAGTTTGAAGAGCAAAGTCAAGGAATATTGAATTCCATGATCATGCTTTAACACTTAGAGTGCAATACCTTATTGGTTGCAATTAGTGGGCCCATCAGAATCTCCATTTGAATTCTTTTTAAGCCTTCAATGTTAGCGGTGTGCTATGATACTAACAGGAGACTTTTTTTCTGATCTGCTCCATCACTCAGAAATACCTGTATGTCTGCAGCTTATTGATTAAGAACAATGTCAATAGCAGGGAAAATGCTTGAAATTGCAAGGAACTTTTCCTTTGTGTTGTTACAGGGCACTACAGAAAGCTTAATTTAGATGTCTTTTTTCTAATTTTATATTACGCTATTTGGTACTCATACTCGCATTTCTTTTCTGGTCTTTTAAGGCAGATATTTCTCAAAACACTCAAGAGACTGTTTCTTAGCCAGTGATGCTTTCTCTCTGTATCTCTTTTGCTCCATACTTGATTATCATGAGTAAGAAAGATTGGATTCATGTGGCCCTTAAAATGAACAGAAATAAACTAAAGCAAACTCTGAGTGGATCAAGACAAATCTGCTCTCTTACCTTCTAGGAAAGGAGAACACAGAGGAGGAAGGAACAAAGTGTCAAGACTGCCCGCACTTGAATTCAAGTTTTTTTCAGGAAACCCTCTTTCTTAGTCTACATTTAAGACTGGACAAATATTTTACATCCTAGGCATGCTACAAGACATAAGAATGAGGTTAGAGAGTGTTATAGATAGAGTGATAGAGAAAACCAGAGATGTCAAACACTGCGTGATAAACCAGAGCTCAGATAATGCCTTTGCTTAAAGTAGTTACAGGAAATAGATTGATAGTCTGAAACACTTCTTTCTTTTTGTAATAATTAGCAATGCCCTACTTTGTTCATTATTTGCAGTGTTTCAATGTTTCATTCATACTTCTAACTATACCTAACTTTTATGAAGACCTCATAAAAGGACAACACATTAGTTCAAACATATTCAATACTCATCAATATTTACTGAAAAGCAATTGCAAATATGTGATCTTCCTTTTACTACTGATAACATTAGTCATATTTTTGCCTAGTCCTGAATCAAACACTCAGTCTAATACTCACATCATGCTAAGGTAAATTGGATCTCACTCTACAGATGGTCAAATGCAAATTACATAGTACTTTGTAGAAATGTAAACCATACAAAAACAGTGTACATGAGACTGATCTTAGTGACTTTTGGGAAGATTGTCTTCATAGCACAACTAGAACGTTATGACAGTGACTTGTTTTCATCCTTGAGTTTCTCTTAATCACTCTGCACAAGTGAAACATCAGTAGAGCTCTCGGCACAGCTCCATGTTCAGAGCCTTCCCTGACAGGTGACACTGAGAAACCTTTCCTAGAGTAAGGCAAGATTTGACCTTGCAAACACAAAAGCATTAGTCTGTTTCCATGACTGGTAAATCAGTGTCTGGCACTGGCAGCCCTTACTGAAAGAGGCACTCCCTCAAGCACTTATTTGACCAGAGAAGGAAAGCGTACATTTGTATTAAATTGGGCACACAAGACAAGATACATTCCAACTTTAAGATAGCATTAGTGTCTCCACACCAAGTGCTTTGGGACTTGGCAATTTTGTGTTTGTTTTTCTCTCCTAGGTAGCAGTGACAAATCGCTGGGGTGAACACACCCAAGCAGGAATGAAAGTTGTTCTACCTCCTAATCTCTGTCCCCGGTGTATTATGAAGGATCATTGTTACTTCTGTAGGTAACGGCCTAAACGTGTGAAATGATCAGCCAGTCTCAAGGCAGTGGGCTTAGTAAGATAGGGACAAAAGCACCTAAGATGTGTGCAGAAGTTGCCTGCAGCTACTAGGGTACATTAATTATCAATGTCACGGTCAGCTCGGGGCCCTCTTTTTCAAAACTGAAAATCTTATGGATGGGCTGCTGTAATGAGAAGTGTATGTGTGGGGTCCCAAATACATGAATGGCACAAAGGGGCTATGGCTGTCCTGTTTGCCACTGGCAAGTGGTGGAAGCTAAATCTCATCAGGCTGCCAAACTGAGGATGAGTATCATATCCTGCATCCCATCGGGCCCCACAGACTGAGTCCGCACACTCCCTGTGGCTGTTAGGAATTCATTCAAATTCTAACAATTGGCTGCAGAAACAGTTAGTAAAACTAAAACCGGTATGTAAATATAGGAGAAATAAAAGCATTATATAAATATTGGAAATAGTGCTCGTTCCTGGTTCTAGCCTGCAGGAAGCAGTTGAGTGCTGCTGAAAACTGTGGAGAGCCAGGATGCTACTGCTCTTGCTCTACATGTCTACAAGAAACCTCAGCATAACCTTTAGCACGTGATCTCCTAAATGAAAATTATGTTCATAGCAATTATTTTAGCAGTTTTTTCTCCCTCCTACTGCTGACCAGAATTAATGACACAACAGCAGAGCAAGCAAGCACTACATAGAAGTGCCTGAGAATGTGTGCCATAGATATATAGTGCCAGCTTGCACCTCACCCTGCCATAATTTTGCAAGCAGAATGCCCTTGTAGGTCTAAACCCTACTTCTCACCTTTTTTTTAAGAGGGTCCATTTCTCAGTCCATTTCCTTTGCCTCAATTTCCTCTACTTCCACCCAAGCTGGATGGAGGTTCAGTCCTTCACCCTCTGGACTCTCATACTGGGTCTAGCTGCTATACCAGTAATTCTCCTTGGTTTTTGCTTCATATATTCCTTTCAGAGAGCCCAGAACCATGAAGCCACTGGGCCTGGGCAGCAAGAGGAAAGAAAATATTTCCAGAAAACAATAGGATACCAGTCTGCTGAATGCGCATTTATAGGATCCTTAACTTTGGTGAAAGGAGCAAAGTATAAAGCATGGGGTAGCATTACTCGCCCTTGTTCATCAACAGCCAGAGTTGCTCCCAGTCCTTCACTCTATTTGTTGCAACATCTGGAGATTTCTGAAGCTCTGATGAAACCAACACCACTTACTCTCCTCCCAGCTGGCTATGAAGCTTTATCATTTTCTGCCTTTTCCATTCTGCCATTATTGCAGTCTTTTTGAAATACACATAGTTTCTTTTTACCAATATAGACAACACTGAAAACAAAAATACTAAATTACTAAATAGATCTAGTAAGCATGAATTACTGTCCCAATTCAGCTGAGTATGTTTTAAAGTAACACTGATCCAAAAAACTAAGGAAAGGACAGCTTTAAAAACTGTCTTTTTCAAAGATGTTTCCTTATCCAGGCTTCTCTTACACCTTAATCAGTCTGTATTTTAGTACTGTAATTTTGCCTTCCCTTCATGACACAGTGCCTTACAGAAGCGTCAGAACCAAATCACAGTGATCAACAGTCGGACTGGCTGTTCACTGTTACCATCCTAGAGCAGTTCACAGGTCCCTCTGCTCCCGCAAAAGAAAGAAGAAATTGATAAGATGCAGAGTAGGAGTGGGTGTTAGGAAAGGATCTAGAAGGACAGGCTAAGGCCACTGGGCTGCATGAACTATGAGCACAGTCTGTAACATCTCCTATTCCCAAAAACATTGGCTTAGCAGACAAACAAGACAAAGGAATTACGATTATCTACACTTCACAGATGGAGAAATGAGTTAGCAAGAGATTAACTAGCTTGTCCAAGGTCACTTAGGGAGCCTGACAGGCACAGAACTAGACCTAGATTTTCTGAGTTCTTAAGGAAGGATCAGTCTCTGAGAAATAGTGACCTAAGCTGTTTCTTAATAGAAGAATCTCATATTAAAATGTTACAAAAGTAAAAATGCAATTTCTTTACCTTTCAGTTTGATTAATGGATTTTTCACAACACTACAATAAAATAAATTCCTTTTCTAATGTAGAGTATTTGAATTTTTTTTTTTTTGTAAGACAGTAATGATGGGGGAAAAGTCCCCCTTTTTTGATTAATTCCAATGGATGTTGTTTCCTCTTCTTTTTTGGCCAATAATTTCCAGATGTCAAATAGATTTTAAAGTTCAAATAGATTTTTTTTTGGCATGATGAGGAGCCAACTAGCAAGAGACCACCCTTTACAGATAATAAAAAAAATGAGTTTCCAAACCTTAATTCTCTAAGAAAAGCTCAAACCAAAGGGGAAAACTTTCACAGTGTTACTCAGTTGGTTCACCCTATTTGATTGCTGGTCAGTACATGAAGCCTGTTTCAGAAGTGATGTGGTTTCTATCTAAAAGAAGCTGTTTACAATACTCTATGGGCTATTATGGTTCAAATGCTAGTTTCTAAAGTTCTTGAAAAGAGTGTCTTAAAGCAGCATTCAAAGGATTTTAGGATTATTTTTTATTCACTCTGAAATCGAATGTCATATGATCTGCATCAGCTGATTTATATGAATTAATTTTGTTGGTTTGTTTTTGAGCATTTTATGAACTCAGAGTGAGATTATTGACCCTTCTTTAAGAGTTTTTGATAAGAAGATATAGCAATTGTCATCCTATGGTTAGTAATAATTGCCATAATGGGTATAAATTCTCTTTAGGAGATGAACTTTTTCTTTTTGGAGGCATATGTAAAGCTTAAAGCAAAGGCAAAGTGAGTTAGGTGGTGTGCACATGTCAGGACTTTTTATGAGTTGCCTTTTGTGTAATATTTCAGACCACAACAGTTGTAGAAAACAGGATGCTCTGGTTTAACCCTAGTCAGCAGCTAAGCTCCATACAGCCACTCACTCAAACCCCACAGTGGAATGGGGGAAATAAACAAAGAGTAAAGGTGAAAAAGATTGTAGGTTGAAATAAAGACACTTTAATATGTAGAGCAAAAGCTGTGAGCACAAGCAAAGCAAAACAAAACAAAAATTTAATTCACCGCTTCCCATGCACAGGTAGGTGCTCAGCCATCTCCAAGAAAGCAGGGCTCCATCAAATATAACTGTGACTTGGGAAGACAAACATCATCACTCTCAATATCTGCTCTTCCTCCTTCTTCCCACATCTTTTATTGCTGAGCGTGACACCACAGGTTCTCAGATATCCCTTTGGTCAGTTTCTGTCCCAGCTGTGTCCCCCTCCCAGATTGTGCATCCCCAGTCTTCTCTCTGGTGAGGCAGTGTAAGACACAGAAAAGACCTTAGTTCTGTGGAAGCACTGCTCAGCAATAACTAAAACATCCCAATATTATCAACAGTGTTTCCAGCACTAATCCCAAACACAGCCCTATACTATGACTGTGAAGAAAATTAACTCCACTCCAGAAAAAACCCACAGACAGGATCACAACCAGCCAGGGATACTCAGTGAAGAAAAACCACTAAGGAATTATCTAAGGGTCAATTTTTAATTATTTTGTCAGAGGTTTATGTACTCTTTTGTTAAAAATTGTTAAAATTTTGTTAAAAGTACTAGTGCTTTCCTTATAAATGGATTACTTTTGGGATAGCACCTTTATTGTCCATGAGAAATGGGCACGTGGTTAAAGGGAAGCATAATTTAAGCAGAACAGTACATTTTCTGTATCTTGGCCTAAGGCTCTCGGGCTTGCCCTGTGTGATACAGAACTGTGCAGCAGTACTGAAGCCGGGGCAGAGGTCTGTGTTCCTTACTGCTGTACTCAGTGTAAGTAGAGTGAATTAAAACCAGGGAGAAGAGGAATACCATGTTAGCACAGCCAGTAGTTTTTGTGGCCTGGGCAAGTATTTCTGCATTGCTGCTCTTTACAGTTTGGTTTCATTACAAAAAGTCAGTATATATGCTCAGAGATTGGTCACAGGTTCCTGAAGATAACAGCTGCAAAGTCCTGAATCTGTCATTCTGCTTTAGATGCAGAGATAGTTATGCTGTCATTTAACTCAATGACCATTTGGCTTAAACATGTTGTTTGGGACCTAGACTGTATAGTCCTGTATAGTTAACATTCAGAGGTAGGCCCTTAATGCAAGTTTCTTACCTCTCTCTGCTCTGATCTAAATCACTAATGCATAGACATGCCCAGACAGGCAATGGGATTTGGTGTGCAGTGTGTCCAAAAACTGGGAAATCTGCAAAACTCCATTTGCACTGTGTCCTCATACAAGATGCATGCCTTTGGTACATGCCACCCAAAAGAGTCACTTGAACAAATATTCAGTTGTCTCCCTTGGTCCTCAAGGAAAAAGAGTCGTCAAGACCATCTGTTTCTCTTTACCAGCTGTAGAGATGATGAAGGCTTTGTAACTTCAGTGTCAGATTGTAGGTATTTGGGTATTCCCCAAACAGACTGGAAGAAGACAAAAGTGTGGCTGCAGTGTGGGCTAGCTCTATTTTTACACAGGCTATTTTTACAGCTTTGAGTCAGAATATGGGCTTCAGAGGAGCATTACTGCAAGCCTTATTCTCCTAAACTAATGCAAGTTATATCAGAATAGTTGTGACACTATTTTGTAAAACTAAAAAGAACACTAGTCAAAAAGACTGCGTGTTTTGAAGATCATCGCATGTAGATTAAAGCCTCGTCTCTCATGCAGTGACTTATATATGCCTATCATCTCTTCTCCTAGATCTTCTGCACAGCAGGACTGCTGTATTGACTTCATGAGATGTAGAAAAGATGACAGAAATACATAAGTGTTATGATTTACCTATAGCCTTCTCTCTTCTATTCCTAATATAGAATTTAGTGGGTTTATGATGTGTTGTATGTCATGCATCTGATTTAATATAATTATTTCAATAGTCATTCTTGTGATTTCAATTTTTGTATTTCAGCACTCGTGTTGATACGTTAGAATTAGTTATTTCTTTTATTACATCAACAGTGCTTTACTTCTGTAAATAAAATTAAAGACCTTTAATTTTCTTTATCCTTGGTGAGATTAAGCTCTATATACATTTTTTAAATTGTGTTCTGCTTGGGTAATGAGTGCATTTCAAAGTGTATATACAACATATTTCTTGATTTTGTCTTGATATACCCTATCACCTACATTAGCTGGTAGTCCATTGTAGACTGCTATTTGTTCATTAAAGTTTATGGAGCAATCTTGCATGTCATGCATTTATTTATAGTGTTAGTGTTTGACTTTTATGCCAATGTTTCTGACATTGACGTCAGCAAAGAACAGGCCTTCAGCTTTACTAGGTTTTTCAAAATTTTACCTCCTTTTTGAAGTAAAGGGTAGCCCAAAAATTATTTATTTATGCACTTTTTTTCCCACTGCCTTTGTTACTACACATCCAATGCACGACATTTATAAAGAATAGACAGTAAGCACTAAACATTAATCTCAGCTGTGAGAGAAGATTCTTAAACTGGTTTGCCCTTCCAATATCATCTATTGAGTTCCCTTGAGTAAGACACCACCTCCAGTTTTGGTTCTGACTAAGTAATATATTTGGAAGATTCAAAGGCATTCTGTATTCAGACTATGGGGCAGCATGCACTGGTTTCTATTAACTCTCCAATTTCTTTCCCTGAGCAAAAACAAGTAGTGTCAAGGAAACAAAACTAGACCTTGGGTAGTGAGAATACCCCGAAGGGGTGTAGGATTGCAGATTGTAGTATCTGCTCAGAAGACACAAAAAACTCTACCAAAACCAAACCCCAAACAAGAAAAAAAATTAGGCCAATTAGAGCCATACTTCCTGGGAGCCAAGAGCTGTCCCCAAGACATTGCTGGTGATGTAGGGAGCTAGCTGTCATGGAGGCAGGGATGCCAACTGAAGGCAAAACTATCCATGTCCCAGCAGTGACAAATGAGAGGCAGGACAAGAGGTCCATAGAGCTGCCCACCTTATAATCAACCCTTCTTTTCCACAACAGGCATTTGAACAGATGAGTTGATGAGGCCTTGCATCCATGACTACTCATCTCTGTCTACCAGCCTGGAGGCCAGTTAGTGCTAATCATAAACAGGGGTCTTGTTGTACTCTGTAGTACATATCTTGTGGTTTGACATAGTTTTCTTCTATGATTTTGTTATGTTTAACAGCTAGAGATGAAGGTAATTTAGGCAAGTACATCATGTTTTTTGTTTAAAAAGACAGACTGTTAGGTCTAGAGCTCAAGTAAGCATCACTTGAGTTACTGTAAAATAGAACTTGATAAAAACAAGGTGTCATATATGACATTTACTACAAGAGTCTGAAGAAACAGAAAACCAGAAGGAATGTTAGGATACATTGGGAATTTCCTCACGATTGCAGTGCCAAGCTGTGTAATTATGAAAAATGTCTAGAATATTAATGGTAAAATTAGTGTTTTCTAAATAATATATATGTTTTCAGATCACAACTTCAGAGTTAAGACAAGGCTTTCATTTATGCAGGGTGCTCTGATAATACAAACCAACAAAGCTGAACCCAGTAACTCTTATAAAGCACAGCAAATCCAGACTTATGTAGTATGATGCCCTGGATTTACCTTTTCCTTGTGTAAAGTCAGTCTTCTCCTTGAAATAGCCCCTTGTAGTTATTTTCACTATTTACGTGCTTCTTAGCTAAAGACCTACATTTTGTAAGCTAGTGACTTAGATGTTAATTCATTTCTGTAACTCAGAGGAATTTTTTGGCCTCCATTTATATTAACTAGATATATATTATGGCAGTGGCTAAAATGCTCAACATACATAAATAATAGGTAAATACATAAATCAATAAGTACTCTGTAGTAACAGAAAATGTATTCTACATGCAGATTTACCCTGAAATAAGAATATTTCTTTATCTTGCCTTAGTTTGGTGCCTGTGCCTGTGTTATCCAGTCTTAATGGACTTTCAGATGTATTATCTAATGAGAAAACAAACAAACAAACAATGTGAAAGAAAAAGAGTTTTATTATTTATTTTATTTTTTGGACATGAAATTAAAAAAATGGAAATATGTTGAAGAATTGGACCCCTGGTGAGGTTTTTCGATCTCTACCCAGTGACTATAATCACAAGACTTCCTTCCTCCTAAAACATAATTATTACTATTTCCATCACATATACTTCAGAAAGTTTTTCTTGTTTCCACATGAAATACTTATTTTCTAACCCTGAACTTTCCTTTTAAGCAAAATCAATGAAAAGCTATTGTTGCTTTTACAGATGCCAGGGTGAATTACTGCCATCATAGACAGCAATAAAAGATGTATTTTTTCCCTTGGTAGATTGAATTACTGAGAAATAACCTTATAATTACTGTATAAAACACCCTGTTTTAACACTGTTTTTAATATCCATAAAGTTTCTGATTTATTTTTCATATGCCGGCATCAATGCACTAAATTCTACCTTGGTTTAAACTGCTGCAATTACCCTGACCTCTGTGGGACTCCACCTGTTGCACTGATGGCTCTTAAGAGGAACATTATTTTTCAATGAATATTGGGAACAAAGAGAGAGATCTGATTGCATGGACATTGATCTAAGTAAGCAATGTAATTTTCTTGAAATCAAAGGAAATATTTCCGTGTTCTAGCCTTATATCAGGTAAATTTTCTTTAAATTAGGTCTTTGTCAGACCGGTGGGGAAAAGCCTTCTGACAGTCCCTAGTGTGGGATTCACCAGTGGAAAAGCCAGGGAAACCTGGAGTTACATTGAATGTGACAAATGGAACCTTGTCCCTCTCTCCCTGAAGATCTTGGTTCAGATGTCTTAGCAACCTGCAATGCTCAGCGGTCTCATAGTCTTCAGGGGAAAAAAGGAAATTCCCCTTTAACACACTCAGATTGATTTTTTGCAGCTACAACCAAAAAACAGGTTTCTCAACCCATGCAAAAGTAACAATTTCTGGTTTAGTTTAGACTGTTGATCTTGTTTGCCTCTTCTAGCTGACTGATGCTCACCAGGTCTTCTGCAGGTCCTTGTCTGTCTCTCTGAGGTGAAACTAGGGGGATTGTTACCTGCCTATTGATTACCACTGTTGAAAGAGGACACGATTCAACACAGAATAACTGCACCCTCGTTTTGTGTTCAGTTAATATATACTTTAAACTAGGCCATCCCTTTTCTACTCATCTTTCTTCTCCTGGCATGGTTTCTAATATGTGAGTGCCTTCTGTGAAATTTCTTTTTCAAGGGGATATATTCAGCTTTGAGTTTGGAAAGCAAACTGCATACACCTCATATTTTAGAAGTAGTATTCGCTTTATTGCATGTACAAGTATTCTGAATGTGATAGGCATAGTGAAAGACTTCTGCCTTAATTGCACTTGGGCTGAGTTCATCACAGTTTCTGACACATTGGAGGTGCATTAGAATTTCAGCATTGCCTGACTAGGTTGCCTGCAAAAACATTTCTGACCCTTGACTTAACCCTTTTATTGACACAATTTCCAGTAGCACCCATCATTACCAGTGACTGCAAAGAGGTCTGCATACTTCACCATTTACAAAGGTATATGTTGGCAAAAGTTAGATAGATATATATGTTCCTCTGAACCCAAAAGGGATGAGATTAAGAAAAGGCATGTAAGAATGATTTTTGAAGTCAAATATTTCCACGCAATTTATATAACACCCATCTGTGAGGGTGATCCATTTTATATTTCCTTTCAAGAAACCATTTTGGTCTGAACTGAATGTTTTAGGGGACCTGAAATTTATTTATTTTCCTTTTTTTCCACTGCAGGCCCGCCTGAACTGTGTTTAGTTATTAGTTTTTTTTTGTTTGTTTGTTTGTTTGTAAGGGGGTGAATAGGGTGTTTCAGGGATATTTTTCAGTCTGCAAACAGAAAAATCCATTAGTTTCACAGCTATAGGTGTAAATGTTTTGACTTCTGACTTCAATGAATAGCTTCTCTAGTTTACAGAAGTAAAAATGGGAAAAAAAAAAAAGAAAAAAGAAGAAGAAAAGAAAAGAACCCCAGGCCTTTGGTGAGACTTGATTTAAATATAGTATCAGTGTAATTAGCTAATTTTAGTATTTCAAGTGAAAGAATAATTCCCCCTCCCCCTTATTGCAGGTTTGAAGCCTCTAAGAAATTGAAGGGATTGATTCTGACAGCAGTTTCTCTGTTTTAACCAATTACAGCTCTGCTGACCTCATTAAAATTAGATTAGATTTATATTCTGGTAGAGAGAAATCAGAATCAGACCAAGAACTTGAAACTTATGTTATTTTTAGCACCAAAAAAAATCCTTTGTTTTGTAAAGCACAAGAACTGCTACAGGGCCCATAAATATTTTGTGAATCTGGTCAACAGATAAAAGTAGAAAATACTTAGAACATGAAGAAATTCATCTGTCTGCCTATTGACAGTGCCTTATGGAAGAACAAGAGTCTAGGTACAATAAGGCAATAATGAATTTAATGAAAAAGCTACAGACATTCAGGTTGTAAGCTGAGCTGCTGTTGAAAGACAGTACATATTTTTGCCCGTATAGCAGAATTCCTTGCCTGAATGTCTATGAGTAGATTTCCATTGATAATAAATATGGAGGAAATTATTTATTGTAAATGGTAATTAGATTTTCCCCAGGCTATGCATTCAGCAAGTAGCAGATATTGAATAATAACCTAGGCATTATTTTTGACATTCTGCCTCCACACAAAAAAGAAAAAAAAGATGATGATAGGAGCTAAACTTTGTTATGCCTTTTGTTTAAAATACAGCAATATCTCCACAGGGATAAATTAATACTTGTGTGTGAGTTTATGTAGTGACACGTATAACGTGGAGTATAAGGTCACACCCCAACTTTTTCTATTAAACAGAAAAATCACAGTCACAAGAACACACTAACACAAACTCTCTCGAATTTACTCAGGACTGCATTAGGATTGCATGCAGGCTAACTAAGCAGTCTTTGCAGGATTTCAGCATCAGATTTTAACAAATTTCAAACTGATCCTTGCAGCAAGAAAAAAAATTATACAGTTTATGCTTGCAGTCATCACTTACATTCATCTGAGAGTTCTTCTGTTACCTCAAGCAATATGGAGCTGTGCTTTTGTTATAAGAGGATCTCAGTTTCATATAGCCCCTTGCCATCAATTTATAGTGCCTAGCACAGTGACAATTGCAAAGCCCTCAGAAACAATACATTCCTAGCCTATATGTTTTTAATTGTATTTTCAAGTTTCATTTGCTGTTGGCAACTTGACATTATTTTGATTTTGCTGAGGTGAAATATATGAGTTTCAAATACAGTTCTGAAATTGATTAGGAATTAATATGGCAGCATTACAGATACAGTAGATTTACTGCTGCTTCTGCAGCTCAGCATGAACTCCCATATGGAAAACTTATTGTGACCAGATTCAGAGAGACATGAGCCAAGTACCTGAGACTGGAGATAAGAGCTCAGAGAAAAGGAGCCACATAGGTAAAAACAGAAGGAGGACATATCACAGCAAAAAAAAAATTATACCAACACCAAAAAAGAGAAACCCAGAGAGGAGTCACAGGAAAGATGAGACATGGATGGATTATGAAAACAAGGTAAAGAAAAAAAAACCAAACTAACAAACAAAAAAAGCTTTCAAAGCAGTGAGTACATTCAAAATGTTCTTTATACCTCTTAGGGGAACATGAACAAAATTAAATCTGGAATCACCCTGTTGATGCTGAGCACAGCCCAGCCCCATGCTGCAGGCATTGGGCAGTGCTGCTTCTGGGGAGGGACTTACAGCTCCTTTTTGGAAGCAGGTTTCTTGATGACACCAAATGAGATGGAAGTGCCTGGGAGGAGAGTATTCTCTCTGGACAAGTTATACATATGGCTGCATATGTACCATATGTTATATATGTGGCAGCATATTAACCCTTCTGCCTTTCTCCTTCTCTAGAAGCTGCATTGAGGGCACAATTTTAGGCATGTTAAACACACAACCTTTACCAATTTACTTGTAGCTTTATCTACAGAGCAGGACTGCTGATGAAAAAGGACAACACTGGGTGCGTGTATGTATAAACAATTGCAGCAGTCAGTCTTATGCTATCTAGTGTCTTCCTGTGTGTTTATCATCAAAGCAAGCCATCCAAATATGAATGTGGCAGGGGGTTGCTACCACCTGAGATGCAATATGCTCACATAGTGCTCATGTGAGGAGGCTCAGAGGTGTTCACTGCTCTGTCTTTAGAAAAGGAGTAGCAGCAGTAACCTTCCCACTGACAGACAATATAGTGGAACAAAGTCACACTTTCAGTCCACCACTGGGCACTCAGAACTGTACAAAAATAATAAAATAGTGCCCAGGGAATATGTTAATAGTATCCTGCTTAGGGATCCCAAACATCCTTCTTTGCATGCTTTCTTCCCTTTAATAGACTTTGACTCAACTTACTTATTTCAGTGGCTATCACTCACTTCTCCTATTTATTTTATTAGAAATGTTTTTTGACTTCAAGATTTTCAAACAATATTTTCTTCAACTTTATTCATACTTCTCAAATCTCACATTATGTACTGAGATTACAGCAAAACTCAAATGTCTAACTAAAAATCAGAGTCTCAACTGATTTGGTATCTCATATTCTCCATGAAACCTGGAGAACAGAGAGAACTTATCAAATACACAGTATGAATATGGTGTTTATGTCATTTTAACTTTGGGGTGAACTGATGTAAACACAGAGAATTAAATTCTTCCAGCTTTCTAGATATCTGTATTAAGAACCAGATTCAAATTTTGGATTGACCTGTAGCTTTGACAGCAATCTTTTCACTCCACTCAGGAGCTATTTGTATTATTCTTCAACTTTGTATCATATCAGTGTATCTAGTAAGGTCTGGTTTGGAGCTGAAAATAGTGAAAAGAAAAATATTCCACATAATTCATATTCAAGCCAATGAAAATTCAATTTAAGCACTTAGTTTACATGAAAGCAAAGCTATTTGGTGATGCTATTACATTACAAATAAACAAGAGGATCCAGATGTATTTCCAGCTTCAAAAATTAGGATCTTGGCAGAGCAGCTGACATAGAATTTTTAAACAAGCCTTATATATGTTCTCAGTTAGCAATGTGTTTATAAGTATTAAGTAGGATATATTCTTCACAGGGCAGAAGAGAGGGTCTGTACCTAAAGGTTTGATTTTTGATATGAATATTTGAATAAACAGTTCCAGGCATATATAGTAAGATTGCATATTGTACTGTAGAACAAGACTCAGAAATATTTTCTCAAATCCTTAACATGAAGCACCATGTTAACATGGTGTGACCTCACATTGCATTTTTAGCATTTATGTATGCAAATGGTCATATTTACATGTGTACATGCCATTCACAAATTCAAATTAAAGACAAAGAAATGTATTAGATTAAGGAGATTAATTTGGTATGTCTCACGGTTGACATACTTTTACAGAAGCTAGATCACTGAGACCCAAGTGCTGGGCTCTTATCCGAGAAGACAGACGGCAATTTCCTTTTGATAAAGGTTTGGGCAGCAAGGGAGCCCTGAAGTAACCATTTTTCTTTTAGGGAAAGCATCTTTCAGAAGCCAGATAAATCACTCTAAAATAGACAAACACAGGAACCAAGAAACTAATCAACATGAAATGGACTGTGCTGCAGCCTCTTTCAAAAAATTTAGAATGTGCTGTTTTGCTTTAATTCTTGCAATACATGGGAACGATTTCAGAAAATTAGAGAATACACATAAAATTTTCAGTACTCTCTCCTCTTTTATGAGTACCAATACAATTTATGGTTATTAAAGATGCCAAATTCAATTAAGTCAGGTATCATTTGTTTACTGTACATATGCATCATGCATGAACTAAACAGTTTTAAAAACTATGTAAACATAAAAGTAACTAATCAGACAAAACCAAGATGCCTCTGTTTAACTAAAATCTGATTCAGTGTGTACCAGCTTCAACAGATCTGGAACATTTCAAACTTGCAAGATAAAACTGTGAACAGTCAGGAACCTACAGTACAGGAGTCTGTGGGCAGTCTGTAAGTACTGACCTGCTGCTAAAGGGGTCTGTCAGTCCCTACATTTTGTAGTTATTTATATTTAAAGATATTAAATGTATTAACTGGGGTTTTTCTGTAAACATGTAAGACCCAGCCTCAGACATGCTGCCACCTTCAATGTAGTTTCTCTTGTGGGATTAGACCCAACAAGGATCCCTTTCTTCTAGTTTCCTCCTCTCTATTTTCTATCTGTCACTACTAGAGAGGAAATTAAAATGGTTAGGGTGGTGTCTGCTCACTCCTTACCTGTGCCCTAATGTGTTCTCCTTTATTCATGTCTCCAGTAGTTTGGTCCAAGAGACCTGGGAATTATGTCTGTTCTTTATTTGCATTTCCATTGCTCTATTAGAAATATGACTCTTTTTATTTTGCAAATTACTATTGTAGTTTTTCAGACTGGTTCAGATTTGACCAGCAGCACCTTATTTACAAAGATACTGTGAGAAATTTTGTGCATCTTCCTCGGTCCATGTCATATCCAGGCTTACATGAGCACTGCGTACTTCCAATCACCTCAGGTCACGTCGCTTTGCATTGAATCAAGTCATGTCTTATCAGTGATACCACTATCAGCACTTATTTCTGATAGAAAATTCAGCATAGTTTTAGACAGCAAATATCTCAACCACAATAAATGTATATAATGAGCAGACTAAGTATCTGTGAGAACCAGATATTTTAAGTGTCTCTGTCAATTCGGTGCTTTCGGATACTCCAACATCCTTGTCTCTATACTGTATGCTGCACATAAATTTCTGATGTACGTGCATATACTAAAATAACTGTCTAAGCAGCCTATTTGAAACTCTTACCATCTACAACCGTTTGCAAATATAGACCTGTGTAGTTTGAAATAACCAGATATTTTGGATGGGTGTGTATATTATAACTACATTGTACAGATTGTAGGTTGATCATATCACAGCAGTGTACAAAATCCAAGTGTTGACAGATTTAATTCTTTTTTCATAATTTGGGATTTGCCTACTGGGCATGTTTTCAAGTTATGCATGATTAGGCTCTATGACAGCAATTTTATTAGACATTTTACCCTGATGTTCATTTATACAAGTTAAATGTTGTAATTATCCTATTACATAAACAAAAACGGAGGGAGGGGTAGATCAACCTTTAAAAAAAAATCTAACTGATAAGTACAAAACCAGACAAGGTTTCAAAAATGTTTTCTCATAGCATCTCTTTGGATGAAATTAACTGCTTTTGTTTTATGTTACCTATATATTCTCTCTTTAATTTCTTGGCATCTCCAGGTTCAAGAATTTTTCAAAATTGGACTTATTTTTACTTAAGACCCCAGAAGTAAATTAAATTGACAGAGCTCAGACACCCGCAATTCGATATATGTGTTAAGTGGTGATCTTGTTGATTACTCTGTACATTTGTTTGGTACTTATTGCTGTGATAGGTAGGTGCTTTCATCGGATTCAGCTGAAGCAGTGGTTCAGCAGTGTCTTTTTTAAAATTTCCTCAGGCACCGAGAGATTTTATGTAGGTTCAGGGAGCTATCAACTGATAATAGGTATATATGCATATTGAAAACAATTAGGAATATAAACATTAACACTATGTAAAGAGTTTGCCAGAAGACCTAATGGGGACTTTCAGGGAAACTGCACTTCTGCTTCAATTCATTCATGTTTGACAACAAAGCATATGGATGGCCAGGTTGGAATGCTCTGCTTCTATGTCATCAAAGTATTGAAAACACTTGAGTATTGTTGTTGCTAGATATAGCCTGCAGTTACTGTAATGGGATGGTGTGGTGGGTTAGCAATGCCCACCCAGACACTCACTGCATCAGTAGGATGGGGCAGGAAACAGGATGAGAAAATTCATGAGTCAAGATAGACTGCTTACCAATCAGTGTTGAGGGCAAAACAGACTCAACCTGGGGATAATTAACATTAATTTAGTGCCAATTAAGTAAGAAACAAAGACAAATATGAAAACAACTACTCTGCCCACTCTCCCAGACTTAACTTCACTCCTTGACTCCTGACTTCTTTACGGACTCTAAATGATGCAGGATACATGGATAGTTATGGTCAGTCCTTAATAGTTCCCCTCTTTTCTCCTTTCTTCTCACACTTGTCCCTTGCTCCTGCACAGACTCTCCACAGATCACAGTTCTCATCAGAAAATACCCATTTGCCCACTCTAGGGTCCTCTGAAGGCTACAGTGGAGATACCTTCTCTGGTGTGGAACACCTCCTTCTCCTTTCTCTGATCTTGTTGTTCCCTTTGTTTTGTTCACTTCTTTTTTTTCATCCTCCTTCTCTGCAGCTCTGCCACTACCAAAACCTTTCCATCCACACCCAGTACAGAGGATAACACTTGGGCACAGTAACAAAGAAGGTATCAGAATATCCTCAGGAGCTTGTGCTCAGTTCGAAACAGTCTTTTATCCTTAAGGGCAAGTGACTACTACCCAGAATTTGTCTCACGAGCCACTGAGAAAAACTGGGAATAAATCCCACTGTATTTTAACCTGCAATTGTCTCCTAATCTAAACAGATAAAATTCAGTTAGATTCTCGGCTAAAAATTCCTACAAAAGCACATACCATGCTGATTCTTTTCTGTGATCAGTTTTCACTCATTATGGACAGCAAAGAAAAATGTCATGTGTTTCTGACTGAGAACCATTGCTGAACTCTTCTCAGCTGTTAGAGATATTTCTGTTTTCCCTTGAAAAGCATTGGTTTAGGCAAACACTTTCAGCAGCTAATCTAGTAGTGTGATGCTCCCTACAGAAGGGATTGTCAGAGAACATAAGAGACTGAGAATCTGTTGGTCCCTAATCAAATATAATACTTTTCTACACTAATTTCATCTCTAGGAGATATCGAGAAATGTGATTTTTTTTAGCAGTCTTCCTGAAAAACACCGATACTGTTTTGTAAAATGAAGTTATGCCTGCTGTTACTCTGCAGTATGTCCTTCCATTCTCCATTGCTGCATTTAGATAGCATGTCTTCACTCTTAGCCTCCTCCACAAGTGCTGTAGAAAACACACAAGATCTGTATACTGGCACTACATTAGGTGACTTTACCTTTAAGGTTACCTAAAATTCGGGTTTTCGTATTATGCTCTGGCATCCTGAAATGTCTTCACTTTTCATTGCTAAAACAGTTTGTTTTTTTCTTTATATTTCTTGAATGAGTGATATTGTAATGAATAAAGCTGCCTGTTTGATGTCCAGACCCAGAGAGTGAAAGTTCAGAAGGATATGCCCTTTACAGAGAAAAGTAAAATTACTGTGTAGGTTATCAAATCTGATCTTGTATTCAGCAATAGATAAATGCTTGATCAGTTTCTCACAGCAAATTCAACAAAATATTAAGTCAGCTTTCAAAAAAGAGAAAGATTATATTTTTCCTAAAGAAAAAATGTATTTCTGGTTCTCAATAAAGCTGCTTGCAACATTGACTCTAACACAGTTTTCTTCAAATTGGTTTTTTTTTGAAGACTATCTCTTAACCATAGAAATGCACACTTCACATGGCACAGTTTTAGGATCTTGTAAGTAGTGTCTCTTTCATCCACCGTAATTTCCCAGATTAGTTATATTTTTGTGAGTTCAGTTTGCTGCACTGGAATGCCTTCTGCTTTTACTGACTTAGAGCAGAAGAGTTTTCGTATGCTTTACCTTTAAAAGTTCAGCTTTGTGAATTCAGAAAAATGTGGTAAATCTACTCAGTTATTAGAAGATTCTTCCTCATAAATTTTGCTTCCTCATATAATCATGTCATTAGCAGAGGCATCATTGAGAGGTCTGGCCTGTCACTTTAAACGAAGATTGCTATTACCTACTGTTGTGGCTGGTGTTTTGAGTGGGAGCAGAGATTTGGGCACTGGATTTGACAGCTCCAAACATCTCAGCCTTCCAAATTAAATCATTATTCAAATACAGAAACAAAATGGGAAGAGCCCTTTGTGGATTTTTCACAATATATTTCTAATATTTCCAACACGTATTCTTAGGTATCCAACCTTCACTAAGAAATTGCATAAATCTTTCAAGTTAGAGATTTGATTTTTTAAATAAAAGGAAGATTCGATGTGTTACCTTGGTGTCCAGATATAATGAAATGAGATGTTTTTCTCCATCCCCAGTTTGCACACGATATAAAAAGGGTCAGTTGAACAGAGCATAACTTGCAGTCAACAACTTCCCGATGCACTCAAAGGAAAAAGGATCCTCTCCCTTTTAATCAGACTTATGAATAGATAGGGGTGGTTTCATATGCACTTGGAAGTCTCTTACCATGCCATTTGGCCCATTCACTGTATTTTTTCCTGGAACATGGTACTATGCAGGGTACCTATGCATATCACAGCCTCTGCCATCATTTTTAATAAGTCGCTTATCTCTGTGATGCAACTAAAAGCAATCCTGAGTGTCTCCAGGGTTTGTTGTAATTAAATTTTATTGTTGTATTTGAAAATGTACATTTTTTGAAAGCTGGTGCATGAAAAATGGAAAAGAGATTCTAGAAGGTGATACCCTGATATTTGGAAGGTTTTAACCCTTTTGTGGTTTCCAGATTCACAAGCTCGTTTATGCTTCCCAGGCAGCTGTTCTTATATGCCACTGAAGCCCTGAATATAGCAGTTAGTGCAGTTTATTAGCTAATGTCAGGTAAGCTTTCAAAGATTATCATTTACACCTGCAGTCAGATGCTGTAGGATCAGAGGTGCAGTAATTTGTGGGTTGCTAATAAGAATGTAGAAGGCCTGTCCTGAAAGTCTTACAGTTTTGCTGCTGTCCCTTTCTTCTCCTTTTACATCTTCAAGGAAATTTACACCTTTAAGGGAATTACTTCAAGTTCCTGTACTGCCCATGAAGTGCTGTGAAAAAAAAAGCAGGTTTTGCCAGCTTCTGATTGGGACAATAAAGACATGTCACTGTTTTGAGCAGAAAACCGACAAGTTTATCTGGCTTTACACTGTCATGCTTGGGCACCAACACCCAAATCACTGAAGCGTGCATCAGCTACCTTTGCCCTCCCACCTTTGTGCAGTCAGTGGAATGGCTTGCAGTGTGCATTCAGGGACTGAGCTTTGCCTTGGTCATTGTGCTGGTCTCTGTTCTCTTCACAGCTCATCAGGACAGCTAATCAAACACGCATTACAGTTTCCCCTTTTTGTGTTTTATTCCTGCTTGATTTTTTTGCCATGGGGTCATGTGGACTCTTTTTAGAGATTCATATAACAATTTTTTCTAAATAAAAGTATTTCCTCCAAACAATGTCTTCTTTTCTGTCTGGCATTACTACTAATCCTTATTTTGTTATTTACTTTAAAATTTCTAGAGGGATTGGATGTGCTCAAGGCACCCCTTTAAGCAACGCTTTATATCAAGGTTGCATTTATAAATACTTCATGAAGGGCTAATGAATGATTAATAGATGTTTTAATGTATGACCAATCAATTGTAGATTTTGCAATATCCAACAGACAAGTAGGTTTCTTATAAGCATAGATTGTAACCATATCTGACATCTTCTATTGATGGACTTCTAAACGTCTATAACATACACACTACTCATATCTGTAACATGCTTAAAACATCTACTAATCACTGATTAATTTTTTATAACCTATTTTGAGGCAGAGCCCGTTCATGGAGTACATCCCTTACTGGTGCCTGTGACTCTCCATTTCTAAAGGATGGATAATTTACTCGTCATCTAAGGACTTAGAACTCCTACTAATTTCAGCTCAAACATAAAGCTTTTCTGAGTTAGCTCTAGCATTTTCATCCCAGTCTAAGAAAAAAAGGCTCTAGACTATTTTTTCCCTCAAACGGCTGCTGTACCCTGCTATTGTGTTCTTTGCAAGTTCTGCTATAAAGCAATGATTCTCAGGAGGAAAAGCCACTGTGAATTGTATTTTCAGCCTCTTGAACTCTGATTACTCTCAAAACAGCTGTCCTAGTGATGATGGTTCCCAATTTTTGTTTTTTTTTTTTTTACTGCCATTCCAGTGTGCTTGGTTCAAAGTTTGTTCACTCTCAGAAAGGGATGAAAAAGTAGAAACTTCACAATAATCCAGTGGAAAAGTCATGTCCAAGATGACTTATGATTCTGACAGAAGAACACACATTTTGTATGCTTGATAAACACAGGTGTTGATAGGAGTGTTCCTCTGTGGGATTTCCCTACTCTCCCAAGGTGACAGCCATGACTGTGCTCTATGCTTTCTATGGAGCATCCAGGTAGAAGTGACTAAAGCAGGCAGTACAACTCATTTCCTGAACATTTATGAGTCCTGGAAATAATCACTCAGGTTTGAGAAGCAGCAAGTTGCTTAGTATCATAATTTGCAAGTGAATTTTGAATTTTTAGTTGATTTTTACTGACTTTAATCCCAAGGTTCTACTGTGATTTACCTAGATATTGAATTAGTCTATTCTTTTAATGATAAAAATTAAAATGATTTGCAGGTTATTCTTGGGTTTGAGGTCATTAGTCAAATAATCTCTGTTCTGAATATCCCCAAGTAAGCATTCCACTCCCAGTCAAATCTAGTGCCAATCTTTCACTGATTGCTATTTACAGCAGTACTAGGCTGCTACACCTGTGGCTTTAGCACATTGAGCCTAAAGAAACACATCAAGCATAAATCAATTTATTTTAAAAAAAGATACAGAATATAGGGATAAAAAGAGGATTTTATTCTTCAACATTAACATGGAATTTTCTCTTTCTTTTTAAAAACTATTCAATTTAAAAGCCCCAGAAATAAGAACCTCTCAGAACTACTCGAGCTCTTGGAGCAGACATATTTTTAAGCACAGTAAATTGTGTAAAAAACATTAATATAACATAAATGTGATTGTGCAAGCTCTTTTATGTTATCCAGTTAGCATTCTATGTTTGTCACGGGTTTTATCATGATATTTTATTTCTTTTTTTTTCAGCTGGTTAATAATCCACTAGCAAGTCAAGCAGCAGCAGCAGCAGCAGCAGCAGCAGCCATGGGCTCAATTGCAAACTCCCAGGCCTTTGGAAATGCCCTCTCCAGTCTTCAGGGGGTCACAGGTCAACTTGTCACTAATGCACAAGGACAGGTGAGTAGAAGATGGAGCAAATAGTGAATTCGGATGGCAGGCTGATCTTGGGACAAAAATGAGTTCCGCTTACATGACAGCAATTTAAAAGTGCACATGTTGAAGATAAATAAATATTGATTTGCCAGACAAGGTAAGAAGGTCTGAGAACCAGGAGGAAGCTAGGAACTGTTAGAAAGTGTTTTCAAGCTAGAAAAGGCAAAGGGTTTGTTTTATTTTATTTCAGTCCTTTAAAAATTTTGCAATAGTGCAATACTGTGGTATTTTAAAAGTCCAGCAACCCCATGATTCTTAACAAACATATCAGCTGTCATCTTCTACTTATATATGCCTAATAACAGACACCTTTACTGAAGAGGTACTGTGCTATACTTTTTTGCATTTTTGTATTACTTCATTGCTTGAAAGGCATTAAATGTTGTATGTAAAGGAAAACTACTTGAATGGTAACAAAGTATCTGGGATGGATTTATCTGGATGGCTTACTTGAGTTTATTAACTATGTTAAGCAATTAATATGCCAGCCTGAAAATATGAATTTGGGAGACTATTTTGGTATTAAGAAAATTTTCCAACCAGGAACTTGAACAATGTTCGAGAGTTAGTGTTAGTCTAAGAGAGAGATTGTACATTGCCTACATTTTGGAGCTGTTTATTTGTTCAAACTATTTCAGTTTCAGTCTTGGTATGATGCAGAAAGATATGCATCTGAATCCATACATATAAAAATAATTCCTTTGATGCAGCATGCTTAAGTGGCTTTCAGATTGTGACCACTGTCATTCTTTATTGCATTTACTAGGACTAAAATTAGTACAATGACTTGTTTCTTTGCAACAAATCTGTCAGTATAACTTACGACTGTACCTGGTAACTGAGTAATTTGAATGTCATTATTCTAAATGCTACAAATTGGGCATACAGTGATATTCACAGTGTTTATGTGGATGCTAGGCCCAGAAAAACATTTATTGAAATTATGCAGCTTGGATGATATGTGAATCTAAAGTTTAGTTTCTACTCTTACTGTTTACTAGTGAGGAGAAAAAAAATGAAGAGCAGGTTTCTCTTGGTAATTTTCTGTCACTATGTTAGTTAACTGGAACAAGAGTGAGGTTTTTTATTTTGGCCCATTAAAAAACAGAAGCCAACACTTTATAGGACCATCCTCCCCCCCCCCCCCCATTTTTTTTTTAACAGAACAGATAAACAAAGATGCTTCCTGAGCTTCACTATCACCATCCAAGTCCCAGGAAAAAAAAATGCTGACCTTGTTATATTTACTGGGTGGGTGCAGAATTGTTCCATCACTACCCCGAGGGTTGAACGATGGAGCTTGTCAAAGTGAGGCCTTATCTAATGAATCATCTTATCGCAGGTGCACACCACACATATTAAAGGAGGATTGTATGAACAATGTGCCCTCTACAATAACCTTTCAATGTCTACTTTAACCCTTGTTTCAATCCCTTTTCATCAAAGGATCATTTTATGCAGCCAGCTTTAAATGGAGGCTCTCAAAAGCCTATTAAGATTTCTGGAGGGATGGGGTATTGGTTTGGAAGAAAAGTTGGTTATAATACCTATAACTCATAGTCAGATCAACTCCAACTTAGAAGCAGGCTTGTTTCTATCTCTTCTGTTCTCCAGAAATGGTTCACAGTCACCACTCATAAGCCACTTTACACCAAAGATGTTCATTGTAAGAGTGGAAGTTATAAACGCAAACTAATATTTTTATAGTTTTCCCTTTATGTGTTCTCCACCAAAAAAAAATAATCAATGTGTGTCCATTCACTGTATCTTTTAAAAAAATACTGCTGTGAAGATATCACTGAATGAAAGATTCCCTCAGGCTGACTTTTGTTTATTCCAGACATAATATAAAGTCCAATAATTCCACAGGTTGCAGAGAAAGAGAAGAGAAAGGAAGAATCTTCCCAATTGTTTGATAAAATTACAGCATTTATCTATTTTTCTGGCTGTTTTAAATAAGGGTTTTCTTTTTATTACTTGTTTTTGCAAATGTTCCTTGGTCTATAATCAGTACTGCAGACCTTGCCACAATATAGATAAATATTGATAATAAGTGTGTAATATAACATACATTTTTATAATATTCAGCATAAACTCATATTACTTAGAGCCCATTTCTCAGGCTATCTGTCTTAGAACAGGACTATTCAGTATAATTTAACTACATTCCAGAAATTAAATTACATTCCCTTTAAATTAATAGAATTCTAGCACCTTATCCAGAGCTAAAAGGTGTTCCTTCAAAATTGGAAGCATAAGTGAATAGTAATTTGAAACGCTCCATTTCTGAATAATCTGCTTGGAGTCATTAAAGAGCTGGATTTGCACCATATGTTAAGAATCCACCCTTTGAAAATTGCCCCTTTCAAGGAATCACAAGTGTGACACCCAAAACTCACTCCTGAAAATATAAAGCTAGAATGTTTGTATGTGCAATCTTTGTAATTACATGCTGCTTCTCTTACAGAAATTCAGGGCTTGTAAATGTCCATCTGTCTAGCTAAATATATGGTGATCAGTAGTCCCTGGAGACATTAAGCTATAGGTCAAATCTGAGATCCTATCGCAAATTTAAGGGAAATGATCCCTTAAATGACATATGGCATAGCCTTAATTCCCAAAAGTCTAGGAGTTCTTACAATTACAGTAACAAAATGACATATTTTAACAATAATTTATATAACATATTTGTTATTCATTTGATCATTGAATTCACAGCTACGGCATGTTAATTTATTTGTCTTCTTTTGCTTTGAGTGGCAATATGAACTGTAATACCAGAGCTTCCCAAGACCAAGCCAAGAGATCTAATCCATTGAAATAATATGATTAGATCACCTGATTAATTTGATATAGTACAGGTAGAGGACTCTAAATCAAATTTTCATTTTCAGAAGCATATTATGAAGAGCTATTGGTCCATGTAACACTGCTTACATTCAGTTTGCCCTCAGCACTTTCCAGGAAGTGTTTGCAGGACTGGTCTTTCATATCTTAAATTTAAAGGCCAGGGCAGCAGGTTTGCCAGATTGCACTCTGTCAGTAGATACATTGATTTTAAAGAGAGACTGTCTACCTATTCTGCTTCAGCCTGCCCTTACAGTCAGATCCTAGCGCCATTGCTGCCCTTGGATTTTTCAGAGGTTTAACAAACCAACATTTCTCTTTTTCATGCTGGTTTTGCAATTGAAAGAAAAGATTAGGAGTTTTGCATGGGTTTTACTATGTTTATGAAGTACATGAAATGTGTACTTTGGCTGTTTTCATAATATTTGTAAGGAAATGAGCCGCAGAAATATGAAAGCAAGGTTGATGAATCTGGTTTCTTAATTGTCATTAATTGCATTCACATAAGTCTCTCCACTTCAACAGGATCAAATACACTTCCACTGTGGGTACTGAGTAAGTTTAGTTTCTCTTTTGGAAAGATGGGAGTTGTCTAACAGAAGAAAAATGCAACTTAATTCAGCAATTGCAAAATAACATTTTACTGTAAAAGTAAAAACGTACCATGGTAAGGGTTGGCATAATGAACTGTCTTATGGGTAAAGAGGGTAATACTCAATTTCCTGGTGGATTAATAGGAAAATCTAAGTATGGTAGGGTGTAATAGTCTTGTCCACACTTTAATTGAACAGTGAATTAATTGGGATTGCTTCAGTGTAATCTAAGAATGCCCCTGAAGGAAGTCGAGCTTCATTGTGCCCATTCCTTGCTCTTTAAATGTGAAAACCTTCTGCATAAGGAAAATCTTAAGCACAGCTCCACCCTGGTAATTAATAAAAAAATAACTAATTTTTGAGGGTTGTAGTCTACAAGTAGTAGGAAACTAAATAGAGAGAGAGAGGCATTGTTGATCCAATTAGATAATAGGAGTACTTTGGTTTTCATTATTCTGATGAGAATGTACACGTTTGCTCTTTGAGCTTCTTGATGGTAAACGGTGCTAATGAGGCCTGATGGATTCCCTGCTCCTAACAAGCCTCTCAGCAGTGCAAGTGATTACAATGGAGATAGATTTGATGGGATGCGCTCCCTTTTGTAGTGTCTCAGCTGCTGACACTCTGCGACATAATCAGGTCACAGAGCCGGTCACAGCCATCAGCAAAAGCCATAGCTCTATTCCTCATTATTAAAGTGCATTATTCAGTTCCAGGCCTTCACAATACTGCCAAGGGCCTTTCTTTCTTCTCCTTTTTTGTTAAGCATCAATTCTCAAATACAAGAGTTAATAAAATCATCAGCTAAAGAACTAGTAAATTAAAGAAATGGAAATAAAGTGCTCCCTTTCAAATTCATTGAAGGATCACAATTAAATAAGCAGGCAATTTCTCATCACCACATACTGTACAGTACAATGTAATATGTCATGTGCAATAACAACAGGGACAGGATTTTAAAAAATAGCATTGTCCTCATTGTGGACTGGCTTGGAAAGTGCCAAAATATCTTTTATGGTGAAGGAAATTTCTGTCTTCCAAACTATTATATGTGTACATGTAGGTACTATTATTTTCACTGTTTTCTTTAACTACTTTTTTTCTGAAGTGAGAACAGTTATTTGCAAACTTAGTTTATAAGCAGAGCAGTTGTCTTGTCTCATTTAAAGTGGCCAAGACCACAATCTGGAAAATATAGAATAAGTTACAACACTAGGATATCTTTGTTCCCATAGACAAAGCCATTACCTTTTTTTGGAAAGTGAGCTAATTATAAAATGCTGTAGAAAAAAAAAGGTGTTTTTAGCATTTTCTTTCTATTCTGATGATATTCAGTTGAGGCTGTCTCCACTCCAAAAGAAAATACACTTTTAAAATCCAAGGCAGAATTTAATGCCATTTGGTTAAACAGGCAGGGGGAAAAAAAGAGTGGAAAGCCTGAATTTACTATTTATTTAGTTAGTTAGTTATCAACTTTCTGTTTCAGTTTTTTTTCAGATAAATAGAAATAAGATATTCTAATACTGAAGGTATATGTTTACAGGGATTTACATAATTTCTGTTAAATACCTGTAGTATGTATTCAGCAACAATAGCATCATTTTGTGTATAGATAAAACCAAAGGAACTAATACATTCCTCTTTTTTTTTTTTTTTTTTTTTTTTTTTTTTTTTGCTGTTGGTCTTGTTCAACTCCACAATTTTTCCTCCCTTTTCTTGCTAGTAAAGTATGCTATGAGGAGCAAATGAGCATGTATACATGAAGTTGCTTATAAGTCTTTCAGTTCTCTAGAACCACAGATGTAAGAACTTTTCAATACCTACAGGTCAAAGTTCAAAGTACTGCGGAATTAGCAGTCATCTCCAAGAAATGTGTAGAGACCTGCTGTGTGATGTAGTTTTCTTTTTAACACTAGCCAAGAAAATTGGCAGCTACTGCTGGAAATACAAGATGCAAATCCTCCTTAAAAGGAGGGTTTTGATTGTTGGGGTTTTTTTGTTGTTTAGGCTTTTTAGCTTTTCCAGAAATTCTAGGAGGCTCAAAGTACTGTAATGTGTAGGACTCCTAAGAGTCCTTCTGAATGTGTGCAATTCCTACTGTTCTTCAGGTGTTCAATGTTCATTAGCCTTATCTCTTAACTATCTTTTCTCATTCTTGTTGTCATTTCTATATCTGTTTCAGCTAATGCAGCTCTAAAACATTGTAACTGCTAATATCTTAGCCATCACAACATCTAACTGTTCACAAAAATCTTAGCAATAATTATTTAAGTAGTGATTGCTAACAATATATTCCTAGGGCTAAGACCAACAGAAATCTGAGTTGGTGGTATCAAAATGGCATATATTAAGGATATTTCATGAGAAGCCTGGGAAATTAAAAGAGGCACATTTTGAGAGAGAGGCTAGAGGGTGAGATTGTAACAGTCGAATAATACTAGTGCTTAAGACCATTCCTTGGAAAACCCTTTACCAGGAGAATCTGTTTTGACAGACCTTCATATTAATATAATGAATTTCTGCTGGGTGGAGTCTGACTTTCTATTTTCCCCCTCAGAGTTTCACTGTGCTGAATACATGTGGTTCTGCCATTTGCAGGAAGAAAAGGGCACATATTCTGAGGAAAGGTCAGTTGTAAGAGAAGATTTTTCTTTTCCATTTGTTTCCCTCCCCACAGCTATCCATGGAGGAGGCTGTTTGTTTAACTACCTCCCATGTGAATTTGAATCAAAAGACAAATCATTTTTTTACCATATTTTTGTTGACTGTGTCTTTATTTTACTGCACTATTTATCTGCTATCAGTTGTATCCATGTGCTGGTTTTGCACGGCTCAGTTTTTTGGTAGTGGGGGGGGCCACAAAGATGGCTTCTATGAGAATCTGACTCCGCCCATCTTGCCCCTGCTAAAAAAACCAGGCCCTGCAAAACCTCCACATTCCACAATGGCATAAATGTAAAAATGTATGGACCAAACTCTCAGGTCATGCAAACTGGTAGTTTCATGAAATGAAAATGGACTGGAGCAGAGTAAGGCTAACTCAAAGAGCTGACTAGTCTGCTATATCTATTTTAAGCAGTGATCACTGATAAATTGAAAGGATAATTGTGTAATGAAACCTCTATCGGTCTTAAAAATGATCTACATCTATCCAGAAAAACCACTGAAATTTCTTTCATCTAACTTGCAACAAATCTTGCTTTTAGTACTAAACTTCACACTTCAGCTTGTAGCCTCTTGCTTGGATTTCTGCCCAAGGTACTGTGTCTTGAATTTTTTCAAAGGTGCCCAAGTCTTATTTTCAAAAGCAACTTTCATACCTGTAAAAGCCTGAGTTTCCTTCAATCAGTGTTATGAGTCTGAGTGCTTGAAGGCATGTCTATGCACTGTAACAAAGCATTGCAAGCAAATTGCCAGAGACAGTTCATTTATTTGTCTCAATGCTGTAATAGCACAGATACCAGAAGCCAAAACTCTTGGTAGTATGTTGTTATGGCTGGACTAATTAATTCTGCTTCTCAACAAGGTGACACAGGATCTAGTTCATTAGTTATTAGCTCTGGGGTCTTGCTAACACACTGGAGTAAATATACTTTGAAGAGAGCCAAAAAAGCCTGAAGCATTTAGGTACTTTTGAAAATGTTACTATTCTGCATTAATTATTTCAAGTCAGAAGTACTGGACATATCTGTCCTTTTGTCATTGTCTTCTTAATTACTTTTGTATGGAGTAGAAAACCAAGCTAACTACTAGTTCAGCCTAAATACCATTTTCATGAAAGCTAACCAATAACTGAAAGAAGAACCTACCACTCCTATAATCTGTTCATTTGAGCATCATGAGGTGGTTATAAGCATGAAGAATTTTCATTGTTATCACCAGTGACATACATCAGAGTGAATGAAATCTTCCTGCTCTACAGAGGTTCTTACACTTTCCTCCTTATCATCGTATCTTGTCACCTTCCAGTAAAGCATTAAGAAACATGACTAGTGATAGTCACAAATTGGTCTTCCTCTCAGGAGAAACTCATAGAAATAGCACATTGCATGGTTGATAACTGCATTTGGCTTTGTCTGTCTATGTTAGGAATTTTCTTTTTTTATTTGTTTGACTTTTAAGGTTTTGGTTTTGTTTGGATTTTAAAATCTTTGTGAAGGGGTTTCTCAGACATGCATATTGCTTATATTTACATCAGAGAAAGTCAGACAACAGAAATCTACTTAGCTTTCGCAGCACAATGGGGTGAAGCCAAAGATGATAAACCCAGGAATGTTCCTAAATTGCTGTTGGAATCCATTCCAAGTACTTGACCTTCCCCTTAAAGCAACATTTGCAGTGCACAGAGGAGGTTTGACTGTTGTTATGCTGGTAGACTGAATTTGGTAATTATAGATTTCATCCACAAGCTTTAGTTAGCCATTTAGCTTCCTGGGAAGCAGACCACAGAAGACCTTGAAGGCAAAGGCTGAAGTATTCCTAAGTACAATGAAAATTTTTTAAGATGACATAAGCAAAGCAGTGGACAGAGTTGATGCATGTAGGTGGTACCAAGAAAAGTGCTTTCTGTATTACTGAGGTTTCCCAAACAGTGCGAGCGTCAGGAATATTGCATCACTTCAGGAGTTGACAAAGTTGAGAACAATTTGAGGCCATATCATTGTCCAAACAGAGGTCATGGAAATCCCTCTGTATGAGACTTGCATCAGAGTGGAATCTAAGACTATTCTTAATTTTGGACTTCTCCTTGTGAGGGAATTCTATGCAGGGTGGATTATTGCTGTAGGAAAGCAGAGGCAATAGTGGACCAAATCTGAGAATTTGTTTGAATTAACTTTCCACATGTGCTTCATCATTTCTGAAAAACTCAAATCATAGTTCTTTGTGTAACATGGTGCTTAGTCTTATTTAGATTTTATATAACTTATCCTGTATATATTATATGTGTTATCCCAATGTCAGTATTTTACTTTTTGCTCAACTGGTATTGATAATCAGAATAGACAGAACCAAAAAGGCTTGTTTGGGCAAAGGGGAAAAGAAGCCACTCTGTCAAAAGTTGATTTTAATGTAAAATGCTAAATATTTTTGGTCCTTGACTCACTGATAGAGAACTCCTGCTGTTTTGGTCAGTTTTGGAATTTCTTAGAAGTTATAAGTCTTCGAGCATAAATGAAGACCATTGTCTTTCTTAATGGGTTGAAGTCTTGACATCTGTATGTGTATGTCTTAGAAATGCAGGTGAGGAAAGATTTGGTGCTCCTATGTTTGCAGTGCAATCAGTATTTGTTTGAAATCTGAAAAAATGAGGAGTCCAGATATTTTACCAATATCTTGTGAAGGCTTTGAAAATTAACAAATATGTCTTCTCCAAGCAGGGTTCACATAATGAGGATAAAATTGCAGAAATACTTGATTGACTCATTTGATACTAAGCCAGCCACTGAGATATATTCATGCAGCGTTCATAGTGATAACCAGCCAGATGCAGACCCACAGGCTTCTGCATGCAGATCCACAAGTAGCTTCCAAGTAGCACACTCAACAGGAATTGTTCTGTAAGAGAAAGAATTCTGTGTCTTCTGGTTTGAAATGAGTATTGCAAAGAATTGTGTTGTGTCTTCTCCTATGTGTTGATCTGTGAACAGTGACAGGGAAATTTCAAGCAGAAAAAATCACAGTGCATGGACACTCAATCTACTTTTCTAAAAGTATATCTCAGTTTGTCATTTTGTTTCAGATGTTGACAGTGGTAGACTTCAGCATGTATGTATGCAAATGGCCCAGATATCAAAAGGAAAAATAGGACTTTGAAATATCTATGCTTATGTATTAAATATATATGATTTTTAAAGTACCTTTTTCACTTAAACTTCCTCCTTTGCACATTAATTAAATATTATCTCTAGGATAAGTATCTCTCATAGGAGAGTAATGTATTATTGTCACATAAGAATGGAAGAGAATGACAGAATCTCCTTCTTAAGTGCAAAGAAGAATTTATTAATATAAAGAAAACACTCATAGCCCTTGAGCAATTCTGTTTCTGCTTCATAGAGAACCTTTCCTAGACTCCCCTCGTGTCTATCTTCATGCTAGAGATTCAAGGAAGCAATACATATATCCTGCCAGTTTAAAAATCAATCCACTTTTCAGGGGATAATTTAATATCAAGACATGATGTGCCCAATATCCAAATATACATTCATTTTCATGTTTGACGCATCAAATGCTCTGACATAGCCAAGTTTCAAAATAAATGGTTTGTTTTAGAGGTTGGATATGTCATATTAGCATTCACCCAACAGATAGAGAAATAGATCAGAGAGTGATCAGGACATCAGGGAGACAGTTTAGAGAGAGATGAGAGAGGCCAGGTACACCTTGTAATGTTAAAAAAATCTAGCTAGCAAGAAAGAAATTGTATAAATAGGTCACTGCAGCCCAACTGAAAAAAACTTTAATTTTAACTTGTTAGTCATCATCTCCAGAGGCCTAATCCACTCCCTTCTTTCAGGGCTGTGCATTTAGCTGAGATATGTCTTATTTGATAGCACAAATAGACAGCCTCAAAGAAAAAAAGATATCAGACTCATGCAGTGTACTAGCTTTAAGGGGGAATAGGCACCACTTGCCATGCTAAAATTTCCCTCTTCTTCCCTTTTCAGTTCTTCTTCTTAGCCTTAATTTGCTCTCATTTGTTCTGGGTTTGCTCTTTTGGTTTCTTCCATAAGTGGAAGCATAAACCCCTGTAGACACAGGAGTACAGATGAACAGATATCTGCTGCCAATGTCAGCGAGACATCCTTAGACACTCCAAGGTACCCAATTACCTTGTTTCAGTTCTACTTCCCCATCTCTACCATTTTCTTTTCCTGGCAATAGTTCTTTGCCTCACTCTGTATCTGGAATTCAGTTAGTAAAACATAGGTCTTTACTCCCATTTCAGATATGGCACAATACTCCTTTAGGCTTCCCATGGCCAATCCAGAAAAATGCTCTTCCCTCTACATCTTATTGCCATATTCTGACAAAATCCTAAAACATTTCAAACAGAGCAGGTATCTATATTCTTTTTGATTGAGTTGCTTCCCACTTATGTGAACACATGCATGTGTGCATGTGTACACATACACACGTGACCATATACTTACCTGGAAATTCGCACTCATCTCCTCAGAAGAGATATGAGTACCCACAGGGAACTGAAATTAGAAATATTTTAATAATCTCTTGAGTCATGCTTTTGTCTTTGGGATCAGTTGAATCTTTACTCTGGTCACAAATGGAAATAAACTAGTCTTTCTCATCTTGGTGTGGGAGATGATCTGCTGTTCTCTTTCTGCTCAGATCTGTCTCAAGTGTAATATTAGAAGTGTGTAATCGTGACTGTGCACAGGCCATAACTGTCTGCATTCTATTAATTTAATCCCTATATTGATATATGAGGAATGAAGCTAGGCCTGTATTTTTCTAAGGGTTTAATTTCCCACCAAAATATAAGTACTATTGAATGACTGCAAAGTGAGAGTTAAAGGATATTGGATGTTAACACTCTATCCTTTCACTACTAGAAGGTACTGTGTAGACTGGTACCATTGACAGGTCTACACAAGAGATCAGAGTGAGGTAATTAGAAGGTCAAGAAAATTGAGGTTTATTAGCAGAACTGTGTAGAAAAGATTTCTCAACGTCTGCCCACAGGATGGCATGGTCTGCCTGTTTCCTGACATGTCTTTCATGTTGATGAATGTTGCCTCCACAGACCCCTTCAAAGTGCTGGGATGTTGCTTCCATTTTTAGGTATTTAAACCACATCTTCTGGGATCTGCACTATAATCTGTTAATTTCAGTTGTACAGATACTGATGTATTGGTTTTGTATTTACAATCTCTTCTAATTATTATTAGCAAATACAGTGCACCACCCTGTATGTTTAAATCTATATGTTGCTCTCCTGAATAGTCTATTTATGGAGAATGTCTCTCATAACTCTGATGCACCAGAATGTCCCAGCCTATTGTTCAGGTAGGAACACCTGTAGGAGACACTCACCTATCCTCAAGGTCAAGTGGACACATGAATTTGAAAACAGTTGTTGTGTTCACTGTTGAAAGATACCCCTTTAGCTAAAGCAGCAAGTTTAAGAACCAATGCACATAGATAAATCATAAGGTCATAATCTTTGAATGAGAATAGCATGTAATTGATATTAGCAAAGATCACATTCTTCTCTACTACATCTGAGAATTTTTGCCATAACAGCCAAGACAAAAACTTGCCCAGGGACTGAGATTAAATACTTAATGACTGCTTAGAAAAAATCAGAATTTTAATTTTAATTTTTGTTCACAAAGGTACAAAGACAACAAAAGAACCTGATTCTGAGTTCACCACATACAGGAAGGCATAGGAAGTCTGATTCTCATCTATGAAGTCTAAGAGCTGATTGAAAATGTTCTCAAATTGCAATCACAAGCTTTGTTTTTATAAGAGTATAAGGGGGGTGTTGGAAAAAAGTACAGGACATAATCTTGACAAGCTTTTTGCCAGCTTCTCAGAGTAATGGTTTAAAATCTTAATATTAGACTACTGACCAGGAAATACTGCTAGTAATATACTGAAGCATTTTTCTGTTCAGATAGGTTCACGCTTCTGTACATACAATGATGAATAGTTAAAGCTTTTCTGACATGGAAATCCTTAACCACCAAGGTATCACATCCTGTATGTTGAGAACAAAAAGTCACAAGTAAATATGCTACAACAAAATATGTCTTTTCTGAATACAAATAAAAATATATATGTTAAATATTACTGAGTGGAGCTCAAATTCTCATAACCTGATCCATCAATGGAAAGGGCCTCTCCTAAAAAGCATTTACTGAGGCAAGTTTTACCTTTGGCCCCCTCTTGCCTTTTCTTTCTCCTTAAATTCATTTGCAGTGAAAAGAGGGAACAAACATGAATGATGCATGCCTGATTCACTAAATCACTGTGGTCTCTGGCTACAGCACAGATGTAGAAATGTTTAAATCGGCCTCATACTACCCAAAAAATGATGCAAAAGGAGACCTCAAAGAACACAGAGTGAGAGGAGATAAATGAATATCATGTCAAGAAAGCAATTTCTCACTGAGTTTGCACAGAATGGAAATTTTACTTCCAAGAGATGGTTAGGGAATCTTTCTAATAAATCTTCAGTCCATAGTCATTGCTGTGTCCTTTTTTTAAACTTACTTTTTAAGAGCTGTGTAAGTTATACGCTCCCCAGTGAAATGTGTCAAGATATTACCAGTCAAGTTGAAGTAATTTAAGTGAATCATCTCTATCTCTGTGTTTATATTTGTAATAGACAGGGATGGTCAAACAGATTTCATTTTGTGCATGTGTTGAACATCTTTTCAACCAGTGAGGTTTTTCTCAAAGCCTTGTCTTATTTTAATAGTAACTCACTAAAGAAAACAATAAAGAAAAGTTGAGTCTCATTGCCTGAAAAAGTCTCTGTAGTTTTATTTTAATTTTTAGGAATTTTTAAAAAATATTTTATCTTCCTTTTATGTACAGCTGAGATTCAGATAATCAGTAAAAAGGCAACTCTTTTCCAAATGACCAAGAGACTGTAAGTCAACATTAGAATTGGCTGCTCCTAAGTAGAGTACTATGTCTCATTAGACTCATGGCTTTGAATTCCTTTTCCCTAATTTTAACCACATGAAAGGCAAATTAGGCTGCATAGAATCTAAGCTAGTTGTTTAGTGTTTTCTGTTACCACTGAAACAAATAGACACTCTCAAAAAATAAAACATAGGACCAATTTAAGGCAGACATTTTAGGCTTTGATGAATTAACTTGCAGAGATCCCTCACTCTCTACATTGGACAGAGAGAACCTGAATGACAGTCTACAACTGCATTTCTAGTGCTAGGTGACTAACATTAAGTGACATAAATTCCATGCTTAGAGTACCATACACTAGTTATTTTTAATGGTACTTGAGTCCTTTTGGTAATGTTATTCTTAAGCTCACCATGGCAGTCACAATAATTTTAACTCAGATCCTGGTAGCAGCTGAGAGGCACTGTCCTGACAGGCAGAACTTAGCACTAGTTGACTTGCCTTATTTTTGGAATGAGTCTAGAGGCGTTCTTCATTTTTCCATGAAAATTGTGCTCCTGTTTTGCTTGCTTGTTTCTTTGTGCCTCCCAAATAAATGGAGACCAAGGTAATGGTATCTGTCTGAATTATTTAAAGTGTACTTACCTTTACTGATATTTCAACTAAATGATGGTTTGCAATGTGAAGGGCAAGGTCCTTCTGTTGAGTTTCTTTTCTTTCAAGTAAGATTAAGTATTCCATGTGCAGGATGAAGTTATTTTAAAATCAGTTATGCATAAATGAAGACTTTACATCTCCGAGGTTCTTCTGGTTTAAAAAACCCTTTGAACCTGCAGTAGAGGAGAAGATGTCTACTTTTGACAGATTGCTTTTTACATTTCTCTGGCCCTTTACCCTCCTGTTTTGGTTAAAACAGAAAAGGGATCTTCAGACCACAGACCAATGTAAATGTATTTCCAGTACAGCTCCAACAATCCGATGCCACAGATATCAAAACAGAGTCTTATCATGTAAGAATTCTGTCCTAAAAAGTAGCCTGCACCATCATAATTATTGAACCATCATAATTATAGCCAGCTTTACCAAATATTTTTATTTATTCCTGTATATTATGTATGCTTAGAAGGGGAGGTATATCTTCTAATTTGCTTTCAAATATTCTAGATTTATTTAGAAATGAGACTTGAATGTTGTTCATAGAATTCTCCTGATTTGTTACCATTACAGAGTGTACCTTATTCTGTATAGTGCGTGGAGTAATTACTATCAAAGAAACCCCATGAGAATCAAATGTCCTTTCTACCGAGGGCTTGACCCACTGCACTTCAACATTTCTTGCAGGACTTGCACTGAGCCTATGGGATACAAGATAAATTTTTCACTACAGAGTTGCTTCAATAGCAATTCAGAGAAAGCGTTTCCATCTCCACTTTCCATGTCTCCAGCCAGTTTTCTGCATGGAAGCTGCAGCACCTTGTCAATTAACTGGTTTTCTGTTTTTTCCCTAACTATGACCCTTTGGCCTTGCCTGCTGCACAGCACTGTTTACTCAAAGCATTGGGTTTATATGAATTTTCTATCAAAATCATCCCCTTGGAAGGGAAGATATATGATAAAGAGTTTCAATACTTGTGCTATCTTTGTTATCTCTTGTGGCTCACAGTAGAACCTGAATCACCATAAAACTGCATCATAAGTTTGAGTTTTGTATGACGAACCTCTTTAAAAGAAGGAAAAAAAGACCTGACAATTGTCTACCTGACTTTGGATCTTAAGAAAAAAAACAAACACACAACAAAAAAAA